>CM034466.1:20518713-20936957 GCA_019925255.1 Litchi chinensis
TCATCAACGGTTTTCTCCGCCGTATCCAGCCAATCCTTGACAGGCTTTTCAATCTCTTCACCGTTTCTTCTTGATTCCTCAACGGTATGTACCACAGTGTCTCTTCTACCTTTCAGCTTCCGGACTTCATTCTCCAGATTCTCGAAATTGGTCTTGTGGTTCCAGATATAAGTGAGTTCTTCAACAATGGGTACAACCAAGTATTCAGCAAGTTTTCCGGCAACAGAAGTAGCAACTTCAACCATGTTCAACGCTTCCAAAATACGAGGATCGTCAATAAAGCAAAAGAAAACTAAAGGGTTCTTGTGACCAAACAAACAAAAGAAGAAAGTAGTACAAAATCAACCAACGTCTGAATGGGCTGGATTGGTGAGATAATTATTTTTAAACAATATAATAAAAAAATGAATATTTTTTAGCATTCAGATGTCGTGTAGTTAGACAGCTGGACATGAGGTGTCGGCAAAATAAATTAATTGACGCGTCTCGTGTGGAAATGGTCCAATGATTGCTTTTATCATATGATGACACCCTTTATATTATTAATCAACTCTTAAGAGTCAAAGGGTATTCTAGTAATTTAAAATATAATAGTATTAAAAATATTTTTAGTTTTAAAACAGAGAACGAGTAAGAAAATGTTTTTTCTAATCTTTTTAAGGAAATGTTTCTTGTAATTTAAAAGAAAGAAATGTATATAAAGAGACCAGTGAAGACAATAGCTGGCATGCGAAATTATTTTAAACAAATTAAATACCATAAAAGATAGTAATTTTAGATCATTTTATGTGTAATTTTAGTTTTGTTTTTCTGAAAATTAAATTTTAGTTTTTTTTTTTCTAATGAGATTGGTCTAAGAGACAGTGAAAATCAAATGATATAAAACACTCGTAATATAGTTCAAGAAGCGACTCTTATATAAAAGAAATTAATTTATATATAAGTCAAAGAGCGGTCATGCAAGAATAGGGGATTATATTAAAATGCAATTTTAGTATTTTGACATCATACATTCTAGCACTTGACATTTCAAAATCACATGCGTTGTGTCATCACAGTGGCTTGCAACAAGTTGCTCTTTGATGAGCTGTATATGTATCCTTGCTGTCATTGTACTTTTTCTTTATTTACCTATTCTTTTTTCTTTTTCTTTTTCTTTTTTTTTTTGAGAATTTATTTATTCTTCATTTGAATTGACCTTTTTCTCTATTTTATTGGAAAGGTAAAGTTATTATCTCTTATTGTTATTTTTTTAATCTTAAATCTTAAAAAACCTTACTTTAAGTGAGTAATTAATAAAATTTTACGATCTAAATATCGATATTTTTTTATTTTTTTATTTAGGATTTCTAAACTTAATTATTAAGTGATTGAATTATTACTGTTGTATTTATATATTTTTTCTTATAAATATTAATTTCTGTTATTTTTTAAATAGATTATTGATAGTATAAGATATGTTAATTTATTTTTAATATTTCATATTTTAATTATTTTATTTTTATAAGTAAAATAATATTTTAATTAAAAAAAAGCCTCTACCGTTGGGATAGGAGGAGGCCTCGACCTTCTCTTCTATCAAACGACTAAAGGACCTCCTTCGGTTTTGATTGGTGGCTAATAGCCGCGATCGCCGGGTCCTAGAGTTAGGTTTTGTTAAGGTTAGGTTTAGAGTTTAACAAGAATTAGAATTTTTATTTTTTGTTAGGATTTGATTAGAATTGGATTTTTTTTTTTTTTTTTTTTTGGTTAGAGACATCTTAGTAATAATATCATAATAAGAGGTTAATTTAGAAAATTAGTGTATATTTATTAATAAATGACTTTTTTTATTAAGATGTATGAATTTGACTTTTTGAAAATGATATTTTTTTAAATTAAAATTAAAATATAAGTGAAAAAAAAACTAATTAAAATTACATAAATTAATATTTAAGTTCTAATAAGATTTTTTTGAGAAAAAGAAAAAGAAAAATAACTCCTATGATTATATTTTTATCAATTGTTCGATAAAAAAGTAAACAGTAATATTATAGTATCCAAAAATTTGTCCATATTCATAGCCCAAATAATATTGTAAGTTTATGTGTAATTATTACATCATCAATACATTATCTCAAAATTAATGTACGATAGCTATATATAAGTTTATTACATCATTTGAACAAATATTTTGGAAGTATAGTATTATTCAAAAGTAAATATATACTTTCAGTTTAATACAAAATGTAATCCAATTGAAATGGCAAGTGGTATAATTGCATAGATATCTTTATTAATTAAATTGAAATGATTATTTAAATCCTTTTTAATTATTAATTAAACTAATTTGGAATTTTTATTTTATTTTTATAATTCTTTCACATTTGTTCTCTCTAAAATTATCAAAGCAATGTTTAAAATATTTTTTACATCAAATGATATGGCATTTATTACCAATCATTATTTAAATTAATAATGAATCTACACTCATATTACATGCCAAAAATATATATATATTTAAATAAAAATACAAGAAAGTCCAAAATACAAATTAATTTCTTTAAATCTCTTATATTTATTGATTTGCAACAACTTATAAAATAAATTAGAACTTATAAACTATCATGCATCGTTTTAAGGTATATACTGCGATGCATTATAGAGCTTCCACCCATCTTAACTACAACAATAGGCCCATTTTTTAATTAAATAATTTAAGGTTTATTTCAACAATTTGGACCCACCAAAAGAACCATTTTTGTGTTGGGAGCCAATTTTCAACTCGAAACTGAAAGTACTGCTGGCTTTGGCAATCGACAATTATTTAGGCAAGTGCGACCCAATGAAAAGTAAAAAAGCGGCCCTCCAAGATTGAATAACGTAATTGCAAAGACTTGAGCCATTGACCTAGTATAGTCAAGTGATTTGGTCACGGTTCTAATTCATCTGTGGCTTCTCTTGTCTTCTTCCAAGTCTGTACACCCATTTTGTCTCTTCTCCTTCTTATTCCAATATCAATATCAATTTGGGCTACATGGACTCACTTAAAATAATTCGACCCACTTAAAATTTGTCTTCAATTAGACTATAATTAAATTCAATAATTGAGCTTCAATAAATCCAATAATTAAATAACTGGACTTGCACTTAAATTGGGATTATTTATTGATTTCATTTTGAGTTCAATTTATTTTCTGGATCCACTTGGATTTGAACCTTACACCAATCTTTCCGTATTTTTATTCTTACATGGTTATTTCCATGAAGACCAGTGGATTTTGTGCGCACCTATCTCCCTCACATGTTACATCCCCACCAAAAGCTAGTACTCATTCGATGAAGGTCATGAACAAGAGTATTGGGCAGCCGAAATAGGCTCTCATTGAGTATGAAACAATAGATTGAAGGACTACTTTTATAGAACTTACTTCCTGATTGCGCATGTTGGTTTTTCACATATTATTAATGCATGTAAAAAGTTGGTATTTAAAGATTCTTCTAGATGACTTAAGACCAAAATTAGTGCACAAAATTTGGACAAATTGTTGAAATAGCGCAAGACAAATTAAGGAAGCACTCTAGATGTTAAAAATTATTTTCAAACATTGCAATTTTCCTCGTACAATGAATAAAATAGATAAAGTATATATTTGATACACAATATTTCAGGAGATAAATTTGAAATATATCATGTTTGCTCTTTTTGCAACAAAAAAGTTCAAAAATTGTGTTCTTTGCATAAAGGAAGATGATGATTTGTCTGGACAAATTTATATTAATGTTTACATTTAAAAGAAAGCAAATTCACACAATAACATATGTATAAAGAGGAATTATATGGAAAACCTGATTAAATATATGTCCCTTAATTTTAGTAATAAATAAAATGGTTGTCAATTATTCTGCGTGAACTATTGTTTCATTAATTATTGTGTCTCTACTTGTACTAAAACTATGTGTTTGTTGGATATGACTCTTTTATGTATACCACATTAATCACACTTGATTTTTCTCCATCTTTGCCCACAGAATGAAAACTAAATGAGATAAGTTCAAAGTTTGAGTTAAAAACTTAATACCGAATCCCTTTTGGTTCTTTGTTTTTGTTTGAAGCTAATTCAAATTTGCTTTTAAAAAGCCATAATTGTCACCTGGTTACGAGAATGACTTTCAAATCATTCGCATTATATTTTTAGTATACAAATGTAGAAATATGTTACATTTGATAAAAGAAGTAATTTTGGCATTTGGTGTACATAGATGTGACCTTATTAACACAATAGGGGTAAGAAGGTTTCACTAATGAAGATGTTTATGAAATTAGTTGATGATATTAAGGAGAAAACGTATAATACAAGTTTATTGTTACTGTTTGATGTGGTGACATATAAGATAAACAATTTGAAAACTATTAAATCATTATCGTCTAAGCTAGGGATCACTTTCAAATATACTCAATTTGAAACTACAACTTCAAAACATTCATGTAACACCCCTAATACAACACATGATAAATACATGTCAATCCAAGGCATTATGAAAAATTGACTTTATAAAAACATCAATTTATACATACAAAAATGGAATCATAATAGATATATTTATTATACGAATAATCCATAAATGTAATATCGATAATTTTCAATTAAATATCCAAACTTGCTACCTTCATCTGAATAATAGTATCTGCATAGGTTTGAAGATACCATTGCAGTTTTCAAGTTGCAACAGGTTTTCGAAGCATCATATTTTAATTTGAGAGTGCAAAGACAAATGTATTTGGTGAAGTGGTTAACAATAATTAAGTAATAATAGTATCCATCAACTGACGTTATAGTTATAGGACACATCAGTATATATAACCTCAAGAGGAACTTTACTAGAAAAAGTAGACATACCAAATAGCTATCGATAACTTTTGTTGACATTAAATACACTTATTAATGAATGGATGATGAGGGTAAACCTTTAGCGGAAACAAGATGTAAAATTTAATACGAAGGGCAACCAAGTCTTTGTCGTAATTTAGCATTAAGGCTTTGGTGGTCATAAGAGCTTGGTGGTTCTTGATAATAAGATTTCCTTGAGATGGCCATTCATATACGCTGTCCTTAATTTACCGTTGAAAGACTGATGACCCTTTGCTCAAATCCTTCATAACAAAAGAAAATTGAAGAACTCAATAGATGTATTATTTTTCTAGCAAAACCTAAAGACGAATAGTAAATTCATTTTTATGGAGGAAGCACACAAAACATTTTGCACTTGTGTATGTGTTTTTGTGCATGTGTAGAAGCATACATGCATATGTGTGTATGTTTGTATGTGTATATATGTACATGCGCATACCTGTGTGCATGCATGGTTGTATACGTGTGTGTTTACATTTCTATATGTGCGCACGTGAGTATATGTGCAAATATGAGCGTGCACATGCCTAGATATATGTGCGTATTTGTTATTTTTTAGTTTTGTTTTTCGTGTTAGACTTAGTAAATTATAATGTATATCCTTTAATTGATATTTACATTAATTGAAGTCAATTGGTATACTTTGTATTTAAATAAGCATAAAATAGCTATATAAAATTACGAAAATATGTAAAAAAATGGTATACGAGGAAGTTAATTTTCTACTTGGATTAGGCGAATTGATGAATACAATAATAGTTTGCAGTTTGCACGGTGATGATTTGGGTATTAAAACGTTATTTTCATTGGATGACACAACATTCAAATATGGAAGAATTATAAAAATGTATTGTGTAATTTCCATAATATCTTTCTGGGATAATGTACTTGATCATCAAAAAAGGTAATGTTGTAGTTGTTTGTGTGTGCCTCTTCTCTTGACAGTGTTGTTGTTTAACAAGGGGAAGAGACGAGAAAGGAAAACATATATATGGTAATAAAAAGCAACAGTTGTATGCACATTTTGGTAACTTAATAAAATATGGAATATCTAAATTAAAGCAACACAGCTCATGGTTTTGTTTTCATGCCTAGGTATTATGAATACAATTTGTTCGTCCCATATATATGTCTGCCAATTTAGAAAATAATCTCCTATTCCCCTTTTATATATAGACACATACATATATGCATAAATACGTATATTTCTTCTTCTTTTCTTTATTCCTATAAATCTATAACTTCATGACCCACACTTTAAGATATGACTTAATTTTCACAAGAGCAAGCTCTATCTGGTTAGTGTGTATCTAAGTTGGAGAGACAACATGGTGAGTCATTCATCAACTCCTTCTCAAAAAAATTGAACAAGTAAATCGGTAAGTAAAAGTTACATAAAAAAGAATCAAGTTGTTTCTTTCAAATTATGTTTGTTTAAATCTTATATATTAGGGTTTTATTTGGTTTGGTGATGCTCATGACATATGTAAATTGTCATATAGTTCCTATTATTCTGTGATCAAGGTTATTTATGGATTTGTGATTATCTCTACTTTTGGATCTCATATTGAGCTATAGTGTGACTTTGTATTGGAAGGATTTTTTTTTTTTTTTTGGGGGGGTGCGGGGCGGCGCGCGGCGCGGAGGAGAGGCAAAAGGTCAGTTGGTTTTCTTTAAAAATGTTTATAATTAGTTTGAACCTCCTTATTAAAAAATTATGATCCAAGATTTCTCATTAACTTGTTGCATATATTAAGCTTATGATTATGTTTCACTAGATTTACGATTAGCCTCAATTGGATGTGAAACTTATATTATAAATGGATAGTCAACCATAAGAATCCTAGCAAAGAATCGTTGTTTGATTGTATAAATGGTTTAAACACTTATATAAATTGAAAGAAGATTTTATCATTGTTTTAATTTTGGTTGTAGCATCCATTATTTCTTCCTGTAACCATATCACTTTTGTTTCTTTTCCTTCCACATTTGGAGAAAAATGATTGATTATTAGCTCATTTTTAAAATATAGGAAAGGATATTGTTGGAGGAAATGAAATGTTTAGATATACATATTTGCTTCACTGCATTAAGCTCCATTTTACAATTATATACATGATATACTTCAAGTTATTTTCTTCTATAATCAACATTTATTTCTTATTTATTTACAATATCTAGTGTACCATTTATTCATTAATTGATGAATGAATAAGTATTTATGAACGAACATAATATATAGTTCTGAAATATTATAATTTATGATTGATTGTGTACTTATTCTCTTTATACTATTAAACAAATTGTTTATAAATACGATGATCGAAGCTCTAATCTACCCCATATATACATATGTGTGTGTATGTATGAATGTATGTATTATATCTATATATATTTATATTACTTCACCAAATTTAATCAAAGCATTAATCATATATGCAACCATCCATGACCTTTAAAGTCACGAAATATCTATAAATAGGAGACTTGGAGATGCTTGAGAGAGCTTGGTTCCTTGTATCCAAGTTCATCTTGCATTTTGTATCATTGATTAACTTATTTATAATCCCATTTTTATTATGAGCAATTGACTTTCATTTTGCCGAAGTCAAAGAATGAAGCTCTTGGCATGAGAATGAAGATTTAATCAGCTGTTAAAATGATCTTGAAGTTTTCATTCTTTGGTTTATGGTAATACATCCTTATATTTTATATTGCTTTTCCTTTGCGAGTTCTATTTTTGACTAATTGTAGACAATCCTTGTTATAATGGATATTTGATTTTGTCTAGATATGTATGGTTATGGCATAGGAATCTTGATTCTAGATAGTTGATTGGCACAATGAGTACTTGAACCCCATTCCACATATAGTTTTTCTCTCTTGATTGTTGTTTTATTTATCTTAACATAGATTCGATGTGTTTGTTTTGTAGATTGCTTGCTAACAGAGCGTCGGCATACAAACACCGACAAAGGAGGAATGATTACGTGGAAAGACTTGAACGAAGAATCCAATTTTAGCAGGTACGTACTTGTTTTTTTATTTATGTCTAATATATATAAATATATATATATATATATATATCCATATCCTATATACAAGAGCGGATCCTCTAACCTTAACATGTTTTTAATTTCAACAATTATTTATCACATTCGCTCATCCTTTACCACTTAAAATAATTTGTTTCTTGTTTTTTTGTTGTTGGATTTTATTTATTACTTCGACATTCATACATCTGGGAAGCAAATCAAATTTTGAATGTATCATTAAATACTCTTTACATTTTGTTCTTGAGTTTTTATTTATTGATGGTTACACACAATTTATAGTGTATATAGTTTACGAAAATTAAACCGCAATAATAATATGTAGTTTACAACTTACATGTTATAATTATACCATAGCTTATTATTTGATGGTTCCACACATGTTATAAATTATAATGCACACAGTTTACTGAATTCAAACTTAATGATAGTACATAGTACACATATTCACTTCTTTATTGCAAACAATTTCCTTCTCTCTTTCAAATTTTACTAACCAAAAGTTTTTCCATGTCAATAGTGACTTAATCGTCACTGTCACCAACCGACGTCACCTCCAATGAAGTTGGCATTAGGCTTCTAACCCTGCAGTCCAACGACGGCCACGTCTTTGAAGTGAAAGAGAGCACGGCGATGCAATCCGTGATGATTAGAGGCATGGTCAAAGATGGCTATGCAAACTTGACTATCCCACTCTACAACAACACTAGCAAGGTTCTCACGATGGTCACCAAGTGGTGGAACATTCATGAGGTCGACAAGCTTCCAAACGAGAAGGAGTTGAAGGAGTAAGAGAGTCATTTCATCAACACCAACAACAACCAGAGTCAATCAATGAGATCTACTATCTACTATTGGAAGCACACTGCCTAGAAGTGCCAGTACTAGTGGACTATTGATGTAATAGGTGGCGGGAACTTTAAGAAGGAAGTCGTCGATGGAAATTCAAAAGCTATTTAATATAAAGAATGATTTTAGTGCGGAAGAAAAGGAACAAATCGGACAAGACAACTAGCAAGGTTGTCACACTCTACAACGTCACTAGCGAGGTTCTCATGAAGGTCATCAAGTAGTGGAACATGCATGAGATCGGCAAGCTTCCGAATGAGAAGGAGTTAAGGGAGTGGGAAAGCCATTTCATTAACACGGACGACAACCAGAGTTGCCTCAGCGAGCTCAACACCTACCATTCGCAGCACACTACCTAGAAGTGCTGGTGCTGGTGGACTATTGCTGTAAGGAGGTGGCGATGAACTTAAAAGGGAAGTCGTCGGCGGAGATTCGAAAGTTGTTTAATATAACGAATTATTTTAGTGCGGAAGAAAAGGAACAAATTGGACAAGAGAACCAATGGACTATTATTCATAAATTTTCTTTTTCTTTTTTTTTACATGCTTAGTAACTAGTAAGTATTAGTGGATTGTCCAATAAAATTTAAAAAAAAAAAAAAATTAGTGGAGAATTTTGTTTTTTTTTTTTTAAATGTTATTATTATTACTATCCATAAATGTATCTTTTTTTAACGTCTATAGCTTAAGAATCGTCAGAAGGATGGAACCCTAATCTCATAATAGTGGGAATGTACTAAACCAACTGCACTAATAGTTGGTATATCCATAAATGTTGTTGCTATTATTATTATTATTATTTTAAATTGAGATAAACCACCTATTAAGGATTTCAATTAAAATAAATTGCATATAATTTTCCTCTATAAATTATTGTTGTCATAATTGAATTAGTTGGGCTGTAAGTAAAATATCTTAAGTATTTATCGACGTTGATTTCTGGTCGACTACGGTTCAAAGCCCAATACCTACAATCAATGGAAAATAGAGCAAGAAAATAAGAGAAAAGTGACAAACAGAGAGGAAGAACAACGCACAAAGAAAGTTTTACGTGGTTCAACAAGTGTGCCTACGTTCACGATTGTTCCTCTGATATTTCTGCAGAGAAACAATATATTATTATTACTGTATATCTATTACAATGAGTTTCAGCCTCTATTTATAGAGAGAGACATTTACAATTTGAGTTGAAATAAAACAGGAAAGAATCATGCATAAACCACACTTCCAAATCAGTTGGCACTGAATTAGAAATCTGTTCCGCTAAATCAAGGATTACGTTTATTAACGTTTGAATTTGAATTTATTTGTAATTTTGGTGGAAGAATCACGATTAATTTAGGTTATTGTCTTTTTTGGAAGATTTCCTTATCGAACTGTTCATTGTATGAGCTGTAGACTGCATTAGACGATCTCAAGCTAGACCTCGCTCTGAGTAACAAGTTATGCATAGTGCAAGCTGAGTAATACTAACAGTGACCTGTGAATAACAGCTATGATACGAGCTCGCTCGTGCAAACTGAAGAGCTCGCATAGGCTGGATGTTAATCAACCGAACCTTATCTGCTGGACCACTTCATTGGGTCGACTTGTTGGACTTCTACCAGACTTTTACCAACTCATTTATTGAATCCAAAAAATACTCATAACAGTATTATATCCACTTTGTATTATCATCGAAAATCAATTGAGATAAATTGTGTACTATTAAATTGAGATGAGGAAGAAGATGGTCATAGCTTATTTTAGAACATGAAGGATATTAGAAGTGTTAGTATTGAAGTCTCTATCCTTTAGCTTCCATACGTGACTGCTCAAGACGTTCTGCCAGTTGTTTACCTTATCATCACCACGCAAAGGACTAGCCATTACACTAACTGCTAAAGGCAACCCTTGGCATTTCCACACAAAGACGGTGTTGTTACTATCGTTGAATGCAGACAAACCTCATAGTTTTGTCTGTACGTACAAAACCATAGAGTTTCTAGCGGAGCTCAAACAGATATAGATCTCATTAATGGTCGAACCACTCTAAATATGGTCTTATTTTATAATTGTTTGTTCTATTTTTCTCCCTTTATTGTGGGAGTAAATTTTCAAGTTATATATATAGTATTTAAGTTCAGTTAGGGTGTGTGTGGAGTAAATTTTCAAGTCATATATATAGTATTTAAGCTCAATTAAGGTGGGTGTGTGTGTGTGTGTGTGTGTGTGTATTTAAGTTCAGTTAGGGTGTGTGTGAAGTAAATTTTCAAGTCATATATATAGTATTTAAACTCAATTAAGGTGGTGTGTGTGTGTGTGTGTTTAAGTTCAGTTAGGGTGTGTGCAGAGTAAATTTTCAAGTCATATTTATAGTATTTAAGCTCAATTAAGGTGGGTGTGGGTGTGTGTGTGTGTGTTTAAGTTCAGTTAGGGTGTGTGTGGAGTAAATTTTCAAGTCATATATATAGTATTTAAGCTCAATTAAGGTGTGTGTATGTGTGTAAATTTTCAAGCTATATATATAGTATTTAAGTTCAATTAATGTGTGTGTGTGTGTGTGTCTATATCTATATAAATATATATATATATATATGTATATATATATCAGTGTCTTCTAACTTTTTTAAAATTAAAATAAATTAATCGAATTCATCTATTACATTATCTCTCCTAAAATAAATTTTCTCTCCTATTTAATTCAAATACAATTGATGAATTTGATTGGTTCGTCCTAAGTTAAGAGACACTGATAATAAAATTACTATATATATATATATATTTATATATACAAGAAAAATCATCTCTCTCTATGGCTTTCTCTCTGTCTTCTCTTTTTTCTCTCTCTATCTCTGACGGTCCCCATCTTTCTCTTTCCTTATCTGATGGATATTGGATCTCCACCTTCCATATCATGGATGGACGATAGAGATCAATGGTTCTCTATTTTTTAATTTTTATTAATTTTTTTATTTTTTTACTTTGATATATTGATGTTTTTATTAGTTTATAAATTTCATTTTAAATTGTTTTTTTTTTATCAAATTTTTATTTTATTTTTCAATTTATTTATTTTTCAATTTTATTAATTTATGTTTTTTTATTTTGAAATGTTATTTTATGATGATTATATTTCAGGGTTAAAAGTGTCTTTTTCAATTTTTGTCAAACTTTTCTATTAAATTGTAACGTTTGTGATATTTCAGATAAAAATGATATAATGGGTAGTAAAATGAAATTGTTTCATATATTAGGGGTTTTTTTGGGTTTTTCCCATTTCAAATTTTTCATACACAGTTTATCTATAAAATTACTATATATATGTTACGTGAAATTATCTAAGGTAACATACGTAATATGAACTTGCTTTTATTTTTATTTTTAACCAGGCTTTCTAAAACTTGGAGAAATTGGAGTTTCGCTCAATGGACTTCACATTGATAATGCACAAACAACTTCTAGAATACCTTGTTCCCAAACTAAAGGTTCTTAAGTTCAGATTTGATAAATTATTAGTTTTGTCACGTGATGTAAGGACTCAATGTAACTAGATCCAAGAGATTAATTGAAATTCAATTTATTATTATTAATTTAGTCCGATTTAAGTTTTAGAAGTAAAAAAGTTTATGGATAAATATCCTATTGGATGATATTTTTAAAATGAATTAAGAAAATTGGGTTAAAAGAAAAAATGTCATAGGGATAGAAAATGAAAATTTTTATTAAAAATAAAATAATTCTAATAATATAAGGTGGTGGGTCATGCCTATTGAAATAAAAATATATATAAAAGTAAGTAGTGGGTGCCGATTGAGAAAAAAATAATGAAATAATAAAGTAAAATAAAATAGCAAGAGAGAAGACAAGCATGAATAAAGAGAATAGTCAGGCGGCAGAGTTATGTTATATCTTTATATACATGTTGACATTCGGCAAAAACAAACACAAAGCAAAGACAAAAAGAGAGAGAGAGAGAGAGAGAGAAAGGGAGAAGCAAACCAGGCAAGGAGAAGCCAAGAAGAAAAAGAAGGAAAAAATAGGTAAAAAATTTCGTATGAATGATCTGAATATTTAGATATTCGATTTATCCAGATAAATAATTTTTTTTTTATTTTAATAAGATTTGGATTCTAGAAAATTAATTAATTTTTCTTTAAGTTTTAAATTGAGTTTTATATGATTTTAGGATGGATTTAAGATTATGAAAAATCAGATAGAAATCCATTTTAAACCTATAAATAAACAAAAGAGTTATGTGAGTAGATAATTTTATTTTTAATTAAATTGATTGAGTTATATTTATTTATATTTCAGATTTTATTATTTACTTCAAGTAAATAATTTGTTGAATTAATTGATTTTATAGATTATAAATTATGTTTTATAATTAAAATAAAAGTTTATTACGAATTCCCATATATACTTATCATAAATTTCAATAAGAATTTTTAGCCAACTACAATTTTTACAATTGAAAGTTGGCATGTTGTCGATAATTTTCTTACTAAAGAATTGGATACATTTATATATAATTTCTTATAAATTGTGTGGTGCCATGTAAAGTCTTGCAAGGACATTTATATAAAAAGACTAGTAGGTGATTCTACCAAACTAAAACTTTGTAATTGCCTCAATTGTACGTTTCTATTAAAAATAACTACAATCGGTCGATCACCAATAAAATTTGGATTTTTTAATAAAGGTGGAAAACCTAAATAATATTGGGATAATCCTAATTTCTCCCATGTAATTTGAGGAAATAGTCAAAATCCTTCTTTTATTTGAAAAAATTAATGAATAAAAGAGGGATTTTAGTTATTTTTTCAAACTATAGGAGAAAAATTGAGATTATCCCAATAATATTTGGTAAAAGTCAGAAACTTGTAATCATGGTTTTGCTTATGCTTTTAGAATTATCTAAGCATTACCTACCGCATTGGAAGAATAATTAATATACCCAAAAATAATAATAATAGACGAAGACTGGAGGAATTGAGAGATACATTATGTAAGTGGCAAAGCACCAAAGCATGGCAGTAGAGACGCAAGACAAAGCAAATAATCTAGCTTGAGCAAAGGGAAGCTCTACAAAAATGAATCACAAAACTGTCAAACACATCTCAGAATTCTATGTAAAACCAGAATATGTGTCGGAGGAGATGTTGCAGCCTCGTTATTTGACACCTTGGGACCTTGCTATGCTCTCTGTACAGTATATCCAAAAAGGCCTTCTTTATACCAAACCAGCAGTGGATGATCAAGAAGACTTCATAAATACTCTACTGGATAGGCTCAAGCAATCCCTCGCTCTCGCCCTTGTCCATTTCTACCCTCTCTCTGGCCGCCTCAAGACAATAAAGAGTGAAAACCCACATTCATATGTGGTTTTTGTAGACCTAAATGACAGCCCTGGAGCTAAACTAATTCATGCCTCTCTAGACATGACAGTGTCAGACATCGTCTCGTCCACTTATGTGCCTTCGGTTGTTCAATCTTTGTTTGATCATGATCGAGCAATCAACCATGATGGTCATACCAGGCCTTTGGTGTCAATTCAAGTAACAGACTTGGCGGATGGAGTTTTCATCGGTTGCTCTATGAATCACGCTCTTGGAGATGGAACCTCTTATTGGAATTTTCTTCAGGTATATTCAGAGATATTTCAAGCACAGGTAAGCACTACTTCCATCTCTCGCCCGCCTGTTATTAAGCCATGGTTTCCAGATGGTCATGATCGAATCATCAACCTTCCTTTCACCCACCAAGATGAGTTCCTTAGCAGACACGAAGCACCACAGCTTTTAGAGAGATACTTCCACTTCACAGCAGAATCCATAGCAAAACTCAAAGCTAGAGCCAATTCAGAGAGCAAAAGCAGCAAAATCTCCTCCTTGCAGTCCTTATCTGCATTTGTCTGGAAGTCCATAATCCGTGCAAGGCGTTTCCCAAATGAGAAGACAACCAGTTGCATATTGGCAATCAACGACAGATCAAGACTGAAACCACCACTCCCAGAAGACTACTTTGGAAACGCATTCCAAACAGCGAGAGGTGTTGCCACGACAGGTGAGTTGCTTGAACATGACCTTGGATGGGCAGCTTGGAAGTTGCATGAGGCCGTGGTTAATCACAATGACAAAACGGTGCGCGAGTGGCTAGAGTCATGGAGGCGGCAGCCATTTATATACCAGCTGGCACAGTTCTTCGATCCGGCAAGTGTGATGGTGGGGAGCTCACCAAGGTTCAACAAGTACGGAATTGAGTTTGGGTTGGGAAAAGCAGTCACACTTCGAAGTGGACATTCACATAAGTTTGATGGGACAGTGTCATGCTACCCAGGACGTGAAGGCGGTGGTAGCATAGATTTAGAAGTCTGTCTTCCACCAGAATCAATGCATGCTCTTGAATCCGATCAGGAATTCATGGCTGCTACTTCTTGATCTCATTTTGTAACAAATGGGGAGAATAAGTATTGCAATCATCACAAGTGGAATTATTGGAATAAAGCTTTTCAATTTTAATTTATTTATCACTTTGTAGTTCTTTATATTACAAGTGTGTTTAACAGAGAGTAATTTTGTTTTTCTTGATTGCAAATTTATGTATAAGCATATAGTCTGAGTAGCTGTGATGAATTTAAGATGATAATAATAGTTACTCATCATATATATTGAAAACTATACCTTATACAAACATTCTTCCTAATTAATATCAAAACACAAGGAGTGTCAATCTCACAAACAAACAGATAATGTTTGGTGGTTCTGTCAAAGGATAAATCAACCATCCAATAAATTATGATTTTATTGAGTTTTCCTTAAATAAAAATAATAATAAAAAAAGGGGGGTTAGAACTTCCACACTTGAAGGCAGTCTTGGGAGATTTATAATGGGCCCTAGCCCACGTTAAGGTTCTTCATTAAGTCGGCCCATGAAGCTCCATATCCAATGTTGCACACTCTTGCCAACTAAAATGACGAGTAATTTGCCTAAAAGTTATTTTTTAAGAACTAGCCTCCATGTTCCAAGAAGGAAGAGACGAAAGGGGGGGCAAAAAAAAAAGCCTCCACAAATCGTCATATGATATAACTACCATACTTAAAGACTTATAAGCTGTTACTAAAGCTAGCCCAACAAATTTTCTTACATGACATAATTTTATGGAGACAACGACTTTTGTAATTTTGCTTGCAAATGGGTACTTAATTGGGCCCATAAAGCCCCGTCTCATCCTCAAGTAATATAAACTCTTTCTATAACTATTGATCAAATAACAATTTAAAGAGACCGAAAGTTTGAGTGGAAGGGTATTTTTGACATTCTATGAAAGAGAATTGAGATGACGACACGGAAATGCCTAAGATTAAATTGAAAAAATTAAAATTAAAAATAAATTATTAATTAATTAAAAAATAAAAGATCTCATTTTAAACTTAATAGAAAGCACATTTTAAAATAAATTAATAAATAAATGAATCCAGATGCATATCTGGGTTCATCTAGGTTAATTTTTTTTTTAACTTTAATCTCAATAGAAAACAAAAAAAAAAAAAAAAAGCCCAGAAGAAGATTTGGGTTCCAGTCCAAGTCTTAAACATTTGGAATGTTGAAGATCTTGGAACCCAAATCTTAAGAAGTCATATGCAACAAAACAAGACTGTTGCTGAGCCACCACCAAATGTGCTCTATTCAACAAATAATGATAGCTCAACAGCAACTGGTTGCTCAGAGCCGGTTCAAGCAAATAATGAAAGCAAAGAAGAAGATGACCAGATCTGTTCAAGAAGAAAAGCAGCTCTGTTCAAGAAGAAGAATAAAACGGCGTCGGCAACTGGTAGTTGCTCAGAAGCGACACCGACGACGATTGATGATCAAGTGAAGAAGACACAGACTTGTCAGAGAGTATGTCAGTGCTAACCAAAGGTTTTTCCATGCCAATAGCGACTTCATCGTCACTATCATCAACTAACGTCACCTCCAATGAAGGTGGCATTAAGCTTCTAACCCTGCTGTCTAATGATGGCTATGCCTTTAAAGTGAAAGAGAGCGTCGCGACACAATCCGTGATGATTAGAGGCATGGTGTAGGATGGCTATACAAACTCGACAATCCCGCTCTACAACATCACTAGCAAGGTTCTCACGAAGGTCATCAAGTAGTGGAACATGCATGAGATCGGCAAGCTTCCGAATGAGAAGGAGTTAAAAGAGTGGGAAAGTCATTCCACCAACATGGAAAGCAACCAAAGTCGCCTCAACGAGCTCAACATCTACTATTGGCAGCGCCCTATCCAGAAGTGCTGATGCTGGTGGACTATTGCTGTAAGGTGTCGCTGGCAAAGATTCAAAAGTTGTTTAATATAAAGAATGATTTTAATTGGTGTGGAAGAAAAGGAACAAATAGGACAAGAGAACCAACGGACTATTATCCATAAATTTTCTTTATGTTTATATATATATATATATACTTAGTAAGAATTAGTGGATTGTTCAATAAATTAAAAGAAAAAAATCGTGGATAATTTTGTTTTTTGTTTGTTTAAATGTTATTATTTCTTTTATCCATAAATGTATCTTTGTTTAAGATCTATAGCTTACTAATTAGAAGGATGGAACCCCTAATCTCATATCAGGTGGAAAGGTATTAAACCAACTGCACTAGCCATTGGTATATCCATAAATGTTGTTGCTATTATTATTACTATTATTATTATTATAAATTGAGACAAATCACCTATTAAGGATTTCAATTAAAATAAATTACATATAATTTTCTTCTATAAATTATTGTTGTCATAATCAAATTAGTAGGACTGTAAGTAAAATATTTTAAATATTATATCTATGTTGTATCATATCATCAATTATGAATTGAGATAAATTGTGTACCATTAAATTAAGATGAAAAACAAGATGGTCATAACTTACTTTTAGAACACGAAGGATATTAGAAGTGTTCGTATTGAAGTCTCCATCCTTTAGCTTCCATACGTGACTGCTCAAGATGTTCTGCCAGTTGTTAACCTCATCATCACCACGCAAAGGACTAGCCACCGCCTTAACTGCTAAAGGCAACCCTTGGCATTTTCGCACAAAGACGGTGCTGTTACTACCGTTGAATGCAGAAAAACTACGTAGTTTTGTCTGTACATACACATCATCATATACTCTTTATAGCTAGGTTTAGAGAACATGAAAGGAAGCAGCCATCATCCTTTGTTTTGTAAGAGTGAGAGCTTCCCTGTATTGAGCTAGAGTGAGGAAGAATGTATAAAGAATTCTGGGTTTTTCCTTCGTGTTTTTTTTTTTTCCCATCTGAATACTATGTAAAATCTATATATTGTGTGAGGGCTGTTGTTTTCTGTTGCTTTGAGGGTGTATACTCAACAAATATTGCATAAGAGTTTCTAGCGGAGCTCAATTGTATGTAGGTCTCATTAATGGCCACACCACTCTAAATCTGGTCTTAGTTTCTAATTATTTGTTTTATTTTTCTTGTATTTTAATCTCTTGGACCAAACAAAAGGAAAGTAGACTCTGTGTTGGGAACTCCTAACGGTGGTATCAGAGCTATGGTCTGAAATATGGTGAGAGTCTATTTGAAAAATCAAGAATTGTGGTTTGAGATTGAAAAATTTGGCGGCAAGAGTGATTTTAGTCTATGACACAAAAAGATTGAGGCTGTTCTGGTTCAGCAAAAGGTCTCCGGCGCTCTCTCCATTCCAATTGATCTTCCTGAAAGCATGACTGACTCTGAGAAAACAGAGTGTATGACGCTGCTTATAGCTCCATCACACACTAAATCTTGCCGATAATGTCTTAACGATAGGTGAACAATGAAGATACAGCTGCAAAATTATGGAGTAAGTTAGAAAAACTTTATCACAAGAAATCACTCTCCAAAAATATCTTTCTTAAAGAGAGATTGTTTCGTTTCAAAATAGATCCGTCTAAAGGGTTAAAAGAAAACTTGGACGAATTTAAGAAAAACTGTATTGATTTAACAAATACTGGTAAAAAGGTTGGGGAAGAAAATTAGGCTATAATTTTACTTTAACTCTCTACCAGCATCATTTCAAGAAGTGAAGGCAGCCATTAAATATGACACAGCCAGACGGCCTTACACTTTGAAGATTGTTTATTAGCTCTACACGAACTCTATGAATACCTGACCTGAAGAATTTGAAACTTCACAAAACAAACAGCAGACTTTGAGCTTTATTTTCTCCCCCCTATTATCATGAATCATTCTGGCTGCTCAGTATGTATTTCTTCTTTCAAAACACCATTTAAAAACGAGGGTTTAACGTCTAATCAATGAATCTTCCAATGTATTTGAGTAGTGAGAGCAATTAAACTTTTAATTTTTGTGAATTTTCCTCATCTAAATTTAGGACATCGAAATTACCAAATACGAATGTTTCAATTATTTTTTTTATTTTTCATTTCTCCTTTTTTTTAACGATAATGTTGACTTTGTTATTTTGTTTATTTATTTTTAAAAATATTTTAATTATAATACAAGTATAATATTATTCAAGTTCATAGATCAAGTGTGTTTTTTCAATTTGATATAAATTTTCTAATTCAATAAATTTTTTTTAATAAAATCATATATATTATATTATAATAATAGTTTTTCAGCATTATAATTATTATTTGTAGTAAATAGTTATATTGTGAAACTCAATGGTAAGATAATTGATTCATTCACTGGAAATTCACATAGCTCAATTTATTAATATACTTCTCATTCATGTATATTCATGAGTATATATGAAGAGTTTTCTCCTTTTATTGTGGGAGTCTCACAGCGTCTCATAATACTATAAGAGTAAATTTTCAAGTCATACATATAGTATTTAAGCTCAATAGGTGTGTGTGTGTGTAAAAGTTACATCATAATTGGATCTTAGCATTATTATATTATGTTTTATTACAGCACTCTACTTGTATAAATCTTGAGGTCCGCCACTACTTGCATTAGAGGAGAATGACCACGAGGTCCTTTGTCAATCTATTATATATGGATACATTTGTTGCTGTGCCTGTGCATCGATTTCCTCATTCAATCGGAGTAGAATTAGTTTTTGTGAAAACACTTGGAGACTATATTACTGCCGCACCAGTCTTTGAAATCGCAGTGATGATAATATATATGTGGCCAGACTGTCACATATGAGTTAGCTGGATGTGAAAGCAAAATTCAAGATATGAGACATGTCACTAGGAATTGTTTATCAAGCAGTTTATGTGGTGAAGTTAACAAATGGAGCATCAGGGTGGGAACAACCACTTACTCTTAGACTCAAAAGAATGGATGCAGCTCATTGTGGGTAACTTCTTCACTGAGAAGTGAGGAACAAGAGATGTGTGTTTTAATCTTTACCACCATCATGGAGGAGAATGGCAATCAGGACTTGTAATTTAAGGTGTCATTTTGAGGCCAAAACATAACGTGACTCCATGGGAAATGCAGAGTTTCAAAAGATGAAGTGTCCACAAGGGATAACCTAACATCTATTATAGTGAAGACTGAAGAGTATAGGGCCTTAAGTATTGATCAGTTCTCAAAATAAATGCCTCATGGCTCATAATTAGAGATTTTTACAGGAGAATTCGATTAATCAATCAATAATGGCTTTTTTTTTAAACTATGATAATTGATCTTAAACAAAGAATCCAACAAATAGTAGATATATGCATCTAAAGCACATGCCCAATGATACAACAAAAACTGTTAACTGAGATTCTAAATTGGCCCTCAAAATGGATTACACAGAATACCCTTTTGGACAATGCAGAACTGCTACACCAACCTAGTTCTTTGGTATGTTTTTCCCAACAATTTTGGCTGGGGCTACACGTAGAAGATTTCCCGGCTTACCAGGGACAGCACCTTTTATCATCACAACATGGAGATCATTGTCAATTTTTACAATCTTGAGCTTTCTGATCTTCCTTTTTGTTCCTCCCATCCTGCCAGGCATCTTCTTTCCCTTGTACACACGTCCCGGTGTAGTTCCAGCACCGATAGACCCCAAAGCTCTATGACTCTTAGAACCGTGGGTCATTGGACCCCTTTTGAAATTGTGCCGTTTAATTCCACCTGCAGAAAATTGCGAATTTGAAAGCATGAAGGAAAAACTGATCAGGGCCAACTAATGAGGATTTCAAAGCTATTGACACAACACAAAACAGACTACAATAAATTAAGACCCTAAAACATGAGTTTCTTTTTCTTTTTTTTATTTCCTCTTTTTCGAAATCCCGGTATAGAAAATTATACCCCACGACTGATCAGTTCTGGAGCAAAAGATTATAAAGATAAGGGGAATGGTTACAGCCGCGAGCTGCACATATGACACGTCCTTTAGTTTTGAATTTACTGCCAAAATGAATGTCCAATCTTTTTCATTACAACCTCAAACTCATGCCTAAATTCTATATTTCACTGCTAAGGTCAATGAGTCATGCAATTCACTCAATCAAAATTTCAAGACAAAGACATTTTCTCCGAAGCACTGATTCTCAAATACTACTAAGGTTCTTATGTTAAACTCGATGCCTGACAGATGCAGCTGAACATAGTTCCTACTAATAAAACGGACCTCTTCTTTGAGCTAATAAGTGGATACTGAATGAAAATATATAACCACAGCAAAGACAGTGACAAGGTACTTGCTCCAGAGCTTGTTTCCATATAAAATGTAGTTTTCATTAACAGTGTTGTTAAAAGCAGAACAACAAACTAAGATCAATAATGTAGTGAAGAATCCACAATCATGCCTACAATTACCCACATTCAACAACTAAAAACTTTTTTCAAAAGCCAAGCTTCAAAAAATCTAAGAGAAATTAAAATCCCAAACTAACTCCTAAATTTATCCACATCAAACATCCATCTCCAAAATGGGAACAATCTCATACATCATATCCCCCTCACTCATCCAAAATACACACACATTAAACCACCAAGCATGTTATGTTAACCACAATCATCACAAACAAACACAGGAAGAAGAAGAAAAACCTTGAAAGCCCTTGCCAATGGTGGTGCCAGAGACATCAACAAGATCACCCTCCTTAAAAAGCTCTTCAAAAGCCAACTTCTGGCCAACCTCAAACTCATCAACAGACTGCAACCTGAACTCCTGCAAATGCCTCATGGGTATAATGCCGGACTTGTTCAAGTGACCAAGCTCAGGCTTCGTCAACTTCCTGTCCCTGACTCTCCTGTAGCCCACCTGGACAGCATCGTAGCCGTCAGTGGCCTCAGTCTTCAGCTGGGTCACAATGTTCCCTTCTCGGAACCCAACCACCGTCACGGGAACCACTGTGCCGTCGGGTTCGAAGAAGGACATCATGCCAAGCTTCGTCCCCATCACACCAACCCCAGCCTCCATGCTCATGCTGACTATGTGGGTTGTGGATTTTCTTTTGTAGAAGATGAGAGGGGAGGTCAGGGTCTTGGCGGTGGGCTGGAGGAAGGAGGATTTCAGACATGTGATTGGAGACCGAGTTGGGCAGTAATGCCCTATTGGTGTTAGTGTTGAGATTGGCATCGGCTTCTTCTCTGCTTGTTTGGTTGTGTTGCGTCTCTGTTTTATCAACAAGAAATTGAGTTTCAGAGAAATGGAGTCCAATTTTTCTTATCCTTATGAGAGTGCTATTCTAGTGAGGTTCGGACTACGCTAGCTCTTGATGGGCATAACTACAGATGACAACGGATCGAATTGGATCCAGATCAGTCTGTTCCAAATCCGATCCGAAATTTTTGAGGGATGTCCTAAACTGTCAAACACAACTCATGCCCTAAACGAGTCGCTATTTTCTGCTCAAAACTCATCCCAAATAAACAGAATTTCGTTAGGTTTGGATCGTTTATCACCTTAAATATAACATTTTAAAATGTGAAAATTGCACAAATCTACCTTTAAGTTGTACAATTATAGTTTGGTGTTGTAAGTTTGCATTTATACACAAATGTACCATACAATTTTTTTTTTTTTTTTAAAATGGTGGGGGAATTGGGATTAAATTCATAAAAAAAACTGTCAACACTTTATAATTTAGAATAAGAGTAAAACTTAAACTTTTGATCTTTTATGATTAAACGAAGCGTTCAATTACTCCTACTAAAGAGATGATGTGCACCTTATAATTAATTAACAAGCAACGTAGTTAACAATTGGCCAAACTAATTGGGAGTCAAAAAATATCAAGCTTTGGTTTTATTTTATTTTATTTTATTTTTTTAAAATTTAAACCCGACCCTGCCCTCAAGCCTGGCCCCTCAAGCCTGGCCATTCAAGCTTTAAAGAGGCTCGAAAGTCAAGCCCTACCCTCATTACATAAAAGCCTTGAAATTGAAGACACTTTTTTTTTTGTTCTTTTTTTCGGAAGTACAGAAATTTTAGTTTTAGTATTTAAAAACTGTTTGTTTGAAATAAGTCTGGTCTTTCATTCACATTTTCAGCTTAATGATAGATTTTATATGGCATTACGAATTCAATAATTGGATGATAAAATTTTTAGTTATATGATCACATAGTTAAATAATAGTTTTCCAAAAAAATAGAGGTACAGTCACATTAGTTGGAGTTGTTGGAATACAGTTTCATGAACTTCTTCAAACCAAAACAATTTCCATATTTTACTTTAAAGAAAAGAAAAGAACTTTTACTTTATGTGGATATCTTCTGGATTGTTGTGAATTTAGAAATAATCACTTTACATAATGTAGTACTTTGACAAATTTGTTTTAAAAAAAATGATTATTGATTAAATCAACTAGATATGAGTTGCATTATGTGACATCAATTTTTCAAATCGTTTACCAAGCACTTTTTAAGCAACTTCAAGAACAAATTGAGATTATTGTAGATTTCAATGCAGACTGCAAAACTTTGCATTGAATCACTGTTCTCTAAACTCTAAAGCTCTCCAAAACTACTCATTACATATTTTGATTGGAATAGAAAGCCACGACAAACACCCAATACACACCAGTTCACTAAAAAAAAAAAGAAAGGGTCAACAGGCACCGTTATTGGCACAATTCTATCCACCCCAAACAGCACAAGCATGATCACCAACAGTCACTACACTCACAACATAAGTAACATTCAAGCACACAATTTCCACCACCATATTCACCATCACAACTTCATATATCACATCATACACCACCACCACCATGATGTCATGCCTCAAAAGACCACCATCTAGTAGCCTAGCACAGCAACCAGTCATGTTCCTACGCAACACAAGCAAGACATCACATCAAGCCCCGGAACATAACACACCAGAAATCATAATAACTGAACAAAAGCAAATGAAAATACGAAATGAACGAGCAATTAAATTAAGGCACATAGAAGAAACCAAACTTTCTGGCAATAGATATCCACAATATTCTTTGCAAATATGCAGGCATCGGTCGGTATCATTGCCTGCTTAAATACAACAACAGAGCCTAGTAGATATTCATGATGAAAAACATCTAGTAGACCCATTCTCTGTAACTATATTACACTAGTGCGCTATAACTGCAGTGTACTTGTAAAAGAACCCCAGTTCGAATAAATTCCCGAACCCAACCTTGTTATCTCTGCCAGGATGGTGTTGTTCATTTGGAGCCGTCAGCACCTTGTGAAGACTGAATCCCTTCTGGAGCAGATGCATTGCGGAAAACACCACCCAGCTGAACTCCGGCATGGGAACTTCCTTGGGTAGTAGGTCCCTCTGTAGCTGCTTTAAACCCTTTCTTTTTCTTCGCCTTTTCGCGCCAACCAAGAATGCCTACTTGCACATGCTCTTCAAATACTTCCTTCTTGAAATAGCTTCCCATCTTCATTTCATTGCAAAAAAAAAAAAAAAAGGTCAGATTGATGGTTTCAAATGAAGAAGGTTTACTTAATATACAACAGAAACTCAACCCACCTGTGTGACAATGGCATATAGTGGCAGGGTGCTATAACTACAGAGAACCTGAATGAATACCCTAAATGAAAAACAAAATATAAACGGATTGGATTATAACAAAGTACATGAAAAAATCTTAAGATCATCTTCAGGAATTGAATCAAAATCAGATAAAAATGTCAAAGAAAAGGTTATTGAAAGATACCCAATGATGAGCCTAGGAACAATATAACGAACTTGTCCCATTATGCAGGAGTCAAAGCCATATTGAACCTAAAGATGAAGAAAAAGGCAAAGATATGATGATGTCCATAAAATCCATGATAAGAGTAGTGCCTCAAAATATTGCTCACCCATATCCAAAAGAAAAATGCTATCTCAAAAGAATTTTGAAATAGGATAAAATGGATCAAGAAGAGGACAATGCGGGGCCGATTGAACCAAAAGTGTTCGTCTGATGGTCGCACCACTAATTCCCCTTCAATTGCTTGATGTTTCTCAGCAACTTCATGAGCCAATTGGGAAATGACATGCTCCAGCTTAGTGCCCACAGCAAGCAGCAGCTAGAAAAACATGAGTGAAACATGGAATTAATAGAGCAGAAGGCAAATAATATATATAGCTAACTCATTCACACCTGAACCCACATATTATATTTAATTATCAAACGGAAAAGAAAGGAAAAAGAAAACACAAGTTGACATAAGCCTATTGGCATATCTCTTTCTTATTAATCATATAGGTCAAGCGAGGAGGCATCCCTCAGATCTTAAATTAACTCCGGAGAAGGATTTTTTAAGAGAGCACCGTCGAAAGGTTTTCATGTTGTTTATAATGCACATATTAAAAGCTGAAAGCTTCTTTGCCACAGTGTTGTAAGTAAACAATGTTTTTGGGTCCTCCTATTAATATTAAACTTTTTAAAATAATGATTCCTTGAAATGGTATTAAATTCAGGTTAAACAACAGGGTCCAATCCTGCAAAACTCTTATTCTACAATTAAAGTGTGTTTATATCCACAAAGGCAGTTTGTGCTTAGATCCTTGTGCCAAATCTCTTACTAAATCCATCCATGCACATGAAGGATGTTCAGAGTTTAAATGTTGTTGTTGGGTCAACTATAGGCATAAGTTTTCAGATTAAAGATTTTGAAAAATGCAACATGAAAAGTTCATAGATTGAAACTATGAAATCAACAAAAAACTAATTGGAAAAAATAGCTAAACAATTGATCTTTACAAACACATGATAAAAAATAGTATTTCTCCAATCTCATTCTTGCTCAAGACAAAGGATTACTGCAGTTGCACTGAACACAGCTTTAAATTCTCCGATTAACAACTGGAGTTAAGCAGGATTCATAAATTCAAATGAGGGCTGGAAAATGCAGTCATATTGAAACAAATAGAATGATAAAGAAGAGAGGATAATTAACCTAGCCTCATGTGACAATTCCAAGGGATCGCTAAGACCGAAGAAATCACTCATGGCAATTGGATGCATCACCCTATACAAGCTCTAAAGCTAACAGATATACTCTTCAAATTAATTCTCTTTCAAAATAAAACTTACAGCCCCAGCTATTTACCTTGAAGGAGGTTAACTAGCAATCAACAACCAAGTTCCTTAAGCGAAAAGCTCACAACTTGTTAACTAACACAGCATAATAATAAAGGACTCACCGTTAAGTAATTGAAGCTGCCAACTAAGCAAAACTGTGGCTTAAAAGATATTTCATGGTTATGTAGCCATTCTAAAGACTGCTGACAAGACAACTGGGCATGCAAAATCAAAAATTTTTCTAGCTAAATATAGCTTAATGATTCTGTTGAAATCTGTTATTTCCTAAATTGTAGTTCTGTTATTTTTGGTTTCCTAAAAGTTTAAGGATTTCAATTATTTATAAGTTTCCTATTCTAGGTAGGAGATTGGTTCTCTAATTAAGTAAGAAGATCTACTTCCTAATTATTTAGGCTATCACTGGCTGTATATATATGGGTTAGTTTTGTACAGATTTTTTAAGTGGAAAATATATTTTTCTTCTCCATATTTTTCTTCATGGTATCAGAGCCAACTCCGGCTATATTCATCATTGCTTTTTCCGGCAATACTTATCTCTGTTACTTCCTCCTGTAAAAACTACATCTCCCATCACGTTTAGACATGTCAAAATTTGGAATTGCTTTGACTGTCAATTCTGAAGGTTCATCCTCTGGAGGAAGTATTGTCGATTCATCTCAAAGTCCTCAAGTCATCACAAACCACAAGTTAAATGGGCATAATTATTTGCCTTGGTCACAATCTGTTATGCTTTATATTAAAGGGAAAGGTAAAGCTGATTTTATCACAGAAGATGTGGAGATTCCAGAGAAGAAAGACAAGGGGTACAAGATTTGGGAGGCTGATAACAGCAAGGTGATGTCTTGGCTCATAAATTCCATGACACCAGAGGTTGGAGAAAATTTCCTATTGTATGAAACGGCCTATGAAGTTTGGGAAGCTGTGAAGGAAACCTACTCAAATAAGGATAATATTTCGGAGAGGTTCAGAATTGAAGGAGTTTTACATGAAGTGAAGCAAGGTGATCTAACAGTGATAGAGTATTTCAACAAATTGTCACGCCTTTGGCAGCAAGTAGACATGTTCAACAAGTTAAACTGGAAGTGTAACGATGATGGAGCTGTTTTCAGATCATACCTGGAAGAGATGAGGATTTTTAAATTTCTTATCGGCTTGAATGATAACCTGGATGAGGTTCGTGGCAGAATATTGAGTGTTAAGCCACTGCCCTCTATTCGAGAGGTGGTTTCCGAAGTGCGCAGAGAAGAAAGTCGAAAGAAAGTTATGCTCAGGTCTGAGTCAATGCCAACCAGTGGAGACGCATCAGCACTTGCAGCCAGAGGTAACTCAAACAATCCTGTTGATGGTAAAACCAGAAAAGGCCGACCATGGTGCGATCACTGCCGTCGTCCAGGCCATTACAAGGAAACTTGCTGGGAAATCCATGGAAAGCCAGCAGATTGGAAGCCACGCAGTCAGACCAAGAAAGGGTATTCTGCAAGTGGAAATAATACTGGTGACGGAAATCTATTCAGCAAGGAACAGATTGAGCAGTTGCAAAAATTATTTGGTCACTCTCTATCAACACCTGTTGGAACCGGTTCTATGGTACAGTCAGGTATATTTTCTCGTGCCTTGAGTGTTAAAAATGAAAAACCAGGTCCTTGGATTATAGATTCGGGGGCAACTGACCATATGACAGGAGATCCTAACGTGTTCAATACATTTGAGCCATGCAAAGGTAATTTTAATGTTAAGGTAGCAGATGGAACATTATCAAAGGTGGCAGGTTATGGTACTGTTGTTCTCTCAAAAATTTTAACCTTACAATCAGTTTTATTTGTTCCAAACTTGGACTGTAATTTGCTATCCATTTCAAAGCTTACCTATGACAAAAATTGCCTCACCAAATTTTACCCTACCTATTGTATTTTTCAGGACTTGATCTCGGAGAGGACGATTGGAACTGCTGAATTACGATCTGGTTTATACATTCTAGAAGCGGAATCTGCCTTCCATTTACAATGTCATTCCACCAAGCAAGTAGTTACTCAAAATCACTCTAGGACTAGTTTAAATAAAGAAAGTACTGTGATGTTGTGGCATTACAGGTTAGGCCACCCAAACTTCTTGTACTTAAAGAAACTTTTTCCTGATTTATTTGTTAATAAAAGTCCTAGTGAATTTTCTTGTGAAATTTGTGAGATATCTAAACATACTCGTGCTTCACTATCTCCTAGCATTTACCATGTTTCCAAGCCTTTTGCTCTTATTCATAGTGATGTTTGGGGCCCATCTAGAATTCCCACTATGACTGGTGCTAAATGGTTCATTTCATTTATCGATGATCATACTCGAGTTACTTGGGTATTTCTCATGAAAGAAAAATAAGAAGTGACCAATATCTTCAAAAATTTCAATTCCATGATTAAAACACAATTCCAAACCAAGGTGCAAATCTTAAGAACTGATAATGGAAAAGAATTTGTCAATAAATCTCTAGTAGATTACTGTCTTAATGAGGGAATTATACACCAAACTTCATGTGTTTATACCCCACAACAAAATGGTGTAGCTGAAAGAAAAAATAGACATCTTTTAGAGGTTGCAAGATCACTATTATTTACTATGCATGTTCCTAAAAAGTTTTGGGGGGATGCTGTCCTTACAGCAGTCCATTTAATCAATAGACAACCATCTAGAGTATTACACTTTCACACACCTATTCAAATTTTGCTTACTACATATCCCCATAGTCATCTATTGTCAAATATTCCTCTTAAAGTCTTTGGGTGTACAGTGTTTGTGCATGATAATTTCCCTTATCACAGTAAATTAGATCCTAGGTCCTTTAAATGTGTGTTTCTTGGTTATTCCCCAAATCAGAAAGGTTACAAGTGTTATCACCCAGCATCTAAGAAATTTTTTATCTCTATAGATGTTACTTTCTTTGAGAATCAACCTTTTTTCAGCAAGGAGGAAGAGTTAAGTGAATTACAGTTTCTTAATGATTTTGCACCAGTTTCCAGTTCTAATAACAAAGCACCAAGTCATAATTCAACTCAACCAGTTCACAGCCCAGTCAATAGTCCTTTTCTAACTCCAAAATGCAGTCCTAGTCCTGTATATTCCCAAGAAGACACAGAATTCATAGACCTTGATGTTGATACTGATCAGTTCAACGCATTGCCCCAAGAAACAGAATCTGTCCAGAAAAAATCATCAAATACTCCACCTAAAACACTGTCCCAAAAGCCTACTCTTGTGTATTCAAGGCAGCCAAAGCATGATAGAGTTGTATTTAATCCAGATGTTACTCAGCAGGTTCATGATTCCTCACCAGGATCAGATGTCCAGGTTCACTCAAACACTCCATTTTCTACCTCAAATGAACATTCCTTTGATACAGAAAAGTGTGACAATCAGAGTGAAAAAATTCCAGCTAGTGACAATGAGGATGTTCAGCCAGAAAATGAGTTGCCAATTGCTCAAAGAAGACCTATGAGAAAATGTAGAGAGAGACCATTGTATCCTCTTAGCAAATATGTGTCATATGAAGGTTTGTCACCTAATTACAAATTATTTGCTATGAATATCTCTAATATTTTTGTTCCAGCAACTATTCAAGAGGCTTTGAGCATACCTGAGTGGAGACAGGCTGTTCAAGAAGAACTCATGGCATTACAGAAAAATCAAACATGGGAATTAACAGTACTACCTGAAGGAAAAAGGACAGTAGGATGCAAATGGGTCTTCGTGGTAAAACATAAAGCAGATGGAAGTGTTGATCGCTATAAGGCAAGACTTGTAGCAAAGGGGTTTACACAATCGTATGGAATAGACTATGAAGAGACGTTTGCTCCAGTTGCAAAGCTGAATACAGTCAGGGTTCTTTTGTCAATGGCAGTGAATCTAGATTGGCAACTACATCAGATGGATGTGAAAAATGCATTCTTAAATGGTGATTTGCTGGAGGAGGTATATATGGACAGTCCACCTGGTTTAGAAGCAGAGTTTGGGAACAAAGTTTGCAGACTAAAGAAATCCTTATATGGGCTGAAACAGTCACCAAGAGCCTGGTTCGAAAGGTTTACGAAGTCTGTGAAAGGGTTTGGTTATCTCCAATGTCAAACAGATCATACTTTGTTTGTAAATCATACTTCAAATGGTTCCATTACTGTTCTTATAGTTTATGTAGATGATATTGTCATCACAGGCAATAGTGAAAATGAAATTCAGAAGTTGAAGATATTCTTAGGCAAACAGTTTGAAATCAAAGATCTTGGTTGTCTAAAGTATTTTCTAGGTATGGAGGTAGCAAGGTCCAAGAAGGGCATTTGCATTAATCAACGCAAATATGTCCTAGATTTGCTCAAGGAAACTAGAATGGCTGACTGTAAACCAGCTGAAACTCCCATGGATTCGTCAACAAAGTTGGGATTACTAGAGGGAAGTCCTCCTGTGGACAAAGGAAGGTATCAACGGCTAGTTGGGAAACTTATCTATCTCTCTCATACAAGGCCTGATATTGGATTTGCTGTTAGTACAGTAAGCCAATTCATGAACAACCCAAATGAGGAACATATGGGAGCTGTGTACAGGATACTCAGATATCTTAAAATGACCCCAGGTCAAGGCATTTGGTTTAAGAAAAGTGAATGTAGGAAAGTAAGAATTTACACAGATGCAGATTGGGCTGGATCAACTCTTGATAGAAGGTCTACTTCTGGGTATTGCTCTTTTGTCTGGGGCAATTTAGTAACCTGGCGTAGCAAGAAACAATCAGTAGTGTCTCGCAGCAGTGCAGAAGCTGAATTCAGAGCTTTAGCACAAGGAATTTGTGAAGGGATATGGCTACAAAGGTTGTTGGAAGAATTAAAGGTTCCCAAGGTTATGCCTATAGAGTTGTTATGTGATAATCAAGCAGCTATTAACATAGCCAAAAATCCAGTTCATCATGATCGAACAAAGCATGTGGAGATAGATCGACATTTCATCAAGGAGAAGATTGAAATGGAAGTTATCAAGTTGATCTATATTCCTACCAATTCTCAAATAGCAGACATCTTCACCAAGGCGTTATCTAGAACTCAATTTGAAAGTTTGTGTTTCAAGCTTGACATGCTTAACATTTACTGCCAAGCTTGAGGGGGGGTGTTGAAATCTGTTATTTCCTAAATTGTAGTTCTGTTATTTTTGGTTTCCTAAAAGTTTAAGGATTTCAATTATTTATAAGTTTCCTATTCTAGGTAGGAGATTGGTTCTCTAATTAAGTAAGAAGATCTACTTCCTAATTATTTAGGCTATCACTGGCTGTATATATATGGGTTAGTTTTGTACAGATTTTTTAAGTGGAAAATATATTTTTCTTCTCCATATTTTTCTTCAGATTCAGTATTCTGTTTCATGTTAAATCAAAATTGGTTTGTTTCTATTCAGCACTCATCTCCATTTCCAACAAGTTTTTCGTCTTTAAACTTTTTATGAGAACATCACTACCATATAAAGTACAAAAGGGTAAATATTTCAGACAAATAATAGTGTAGCAATATGTATTCGTAATCCCAGAAAGGCAGGTTCAAACAAAATGGCCAGTGAGATTATGACAACATAATCAGTTATTTTTCCTATCTAACATTTTTTTTTCCAGGAGAAAATCTTTGCTCTCAAAGGCAGATTAGGAACACTAAATTTTTTTACTGCAACTTCTCCCAATTCACTCAGTCACTCAATAGCTAGAAAGGAAAAAGTATATAAAGAATTAAGACTACCCACAATGAAAGGAAGGGATGCTATCCAGAAGTACGTATGCCAACCTGCACAAGAAAATGGCAATACATCATATGATCAATTCAATACTGAAAATGCAGTTGAAAACAACAAATATAGTATAAAAGAAACACCTCAAAATTCCTCACATGATATTAACAAATTCTATGAATGATCAAAGGTGTTAAGTGGGACAAATTGATGGTTGAACCGAGACACCCTAAACTAACAATCAAAACTCGTTTTTCAACTATTAATAGAATCCTATAACAAGAAAATACAGACCTTAGGAGTAAAATTTTTAGTAACTATTTACTCTTATTATTAAGGGAGCATTTAGTGTGTTGAATATAAGGAGGAATTGGACCAATGTATAGTGCTCTCAAGAAAAAGGACATTCCTAGCTTGATAATACTTTCATTCCCTTCTTCAAAAGATTAATAAAACAGCACCATAAGTTTCATTGGGATTGGACTGTTTCTTTCCCCCTTTCTCCCTTCCCTCTAGTATTTTCAATTAAAATGACTTTAACTTATTTAAAAACAATTTATGATAATTTTATATTATTCACAAATAATTTTAAGTTATTAAATTCCATTCAAAAATATTTTATTAAAAAATATATTAAATTAACTTATTTATTTTAAAATATTTATACACAATTTTATTTTACCAAAAATATAATAATTTTATTTACATGTATTTAAAATATTTTTATGTAGTTCAAAAATGATTTGTAATAATTTTATTTCACTAAAAATGATTTAACTACCAAATCCAATCTTTTACACATCCAACAAAATCAGGGCTATTTTTAACTCAAATTTCACGATGATGCATCAATATTATATTTGATTCAATCTAATCTAGTTAAATGTCACTCCACATCAGTCCATAATAGTTTACTTCAGTCCAGTCTGACATCCATAGTCAAAACTTGAGAGGGGAGGGGGGTGGTGCAGTGGAATTCAATAATCTACATGGGGAAGATTAAGAAACCCTAAAAGAGACACCAGATCAATGACATGGGTCAGAGTACTGCAAAGGAAGGCAATGAAAAGGAGGATATACTTTAACACGTTATTTGTTACTGCAAATTAAAAATCGAATTCACGGACAGCAGCAGAGCTCTATATATTAATCAACAATTTCAGTCCACGAAAATGTGTAAATGACATATGTCAGTGAACTTGAAAAGCAAAGAATCACCAAAAATGCCATAATACTAACAAGTCTAAAAGAATTATCAAGGAAACAATAATTGAGAAAAGGTTGACATAGTTAAGTCATTTGTAAGTCAACAAAAACACTCAAGTTGATGGTACAGACAAGACAGAGGAAAGGCAGTGGATTCAGGCATAAAGAACAACATGGACCTTAGCAGTTTAATTGGAAAATGCTGTCCTACATGAAGAAGATAAGCAAAACTTTTATCATCAAATCAAACAACCATGATAGCACTTACCTGTGTTGCAAATGTATAAAGAGAGAGGAAGAGAGGAAAGAGAGATTAGTCATTAAATGATCATCCTTGCATCTAGTATGACTTTGAAACAATCAGAGTAGAGCCCAAGTTTTTCCTAATTATCTTTCAGAACAAAAAGGCCGCAATTGTTTAAGGGCTTTTACCATTAAGTGACATTGTGGACATAATTTTACACCTAAATACCAATGCTTGGCATCAAATTACAGTAGTGTGTGTTATGGGCTGACAAATTGCAATGAAAATCAGACACAATGAGAAGATTAAGAAGAATGAAACCTGCTTATAAACACAATAGCAGATAAGATGAAAAGAAATCAATTTACATAGCCTGTTCATAGACTGGAATGCAGAAGGTTAGTTAGCCCATACTGTGACAATATGAACAACATAGAGCTAGCTAACTGGTGTAGCAATAACCATATCCAAACAGTAGACAAGTCTTAACTGGATTGTGCCTACTCAAATATGAGAAACATCTCGTTGTCAGCACGACTATGTTGCGGACCTTGTAGTTGTTTAAACACTGAAACTATGTATTGTACTTTGACTTAAAACAGTACATTTACTCTAAATTCTAATCTCACAAAGCATAGAATCTATAAATCTAATCACAAAAACTCAAATGTTCAATTGTAACATGACTGGATAAAAGATCATAAAGAACGTTAATGATACATCAAATCAGAAATATAAGTGATGCTAATCAAAAGTTGATGGAGTAGCATACCATTAACATTCAGCAACAGAAATATGACTACAAATATCCAAAGATACCAGCTGCAATGGAACATTAAAAAAATCAGTAAGTCAGCATTAATGTTAAGAGGCAATATATCCAGCGGATCACATAGCTATTTTCATTATTACTTGCCTTATACCAACAACTCGCTTGAAATCATCTTCAAGGGCACGTATCATGTATCTGTGGAAATTAAACTTTGGGCTTCCCTTGCAATGTGTCTAAAGTAGAGAACTATAGATAATGAATATGCAGCCAAAACGTCTATAACAAGCATCTAGACGACATCCTCACATTAGATTCCTTACCATGATAAAACCTAGTCGGAGTGTTACATAATCAGCCTTGGTAATAGATGCATAGAACTGCTTGAAAAAAGAATGCTGTAAAGACACAAGGAAAATAAGAAAAAAAAATTAGTCTTTTTTTAGTTGCAAAACTTCACAAACAGAAACCAAAGCTTGTGCTTCTGTTTCTGAATCAATTAAGATTATAAACCAGATTGAGCCTAGAATCTGAATATAATTTTGTTTCTGCAATTACGTAATAATAATGACCAAAGCTTAAGTATTTTAGCAGCTCTTCGTCAAGGCTATTTAAAGCCAATGACTAGATAACAGATAGTAATTATGGGCCTTATCTTCTGTGAAAGCACTTTTCTTTCTTGTTTTTGTGGTTTTCATGTTTTGTTTTTCTGTAAACATCCAGCACAAAATGTAAGATAGACTCTTATAGCAAATCTCTGGTTCTCCCCCTAAGGATTGATAAATGTATTTTACATCATATGTGATTCATCCGGTGATGATCCTACGTTCAATAAGTCTCAAATCAAAGTCCTGCCTCACCCCAAAATTCATCAGCTATGTGTTTCTGTAGGACGTGCCTTCCTTTCTGATGTTCAATCATTTCTATTTATAAAGATTATAAGGCACTGGACAAGAGGGAGAAGACTAAATATGATGAACATAAGCCACAAATGATTTCATTGTTGATAAGTTTTAGGGGGTGTAAATAATCTAGACTTTTATAGACTTTTTTTAAGTGAATAACTTTTATAGAATTCATGGATATTTATTAACTTTTATGGACTTTACAAATTATGAATGATTTGCATAGACTTTTATAGAATTCATTTTAGGGGGTTGTATGGGTTGTATTTAATCTAGACTTTTATAGACTTATTTTAGGCAAATGATTTCTATAGAATTTATGGATTTTTATTAACCTTTATAGATTTTACAAAATTGTGAATGACTTGTATAGACTTTATATAGGGGATTCATTTTAGGGGGGTGTATTTAATCTAGACTTTTATAGGTTTTTTTTAAGCAAATAATTTTAATAGAATTCATGGATTTTTATTAACTTTTATAACCTTTACAAATTGTGGATGATTTGTATAGACTTTTATAGAATTCATTTTACTAGTCTTCCCTCAAAATTTGACATATATATATATATATATATACACACACTTTGAGGACACTAACAGATATATTCATTCCACTATAGGCAAATTAGTGACTTACCACCCATCCCAGTAGAGCTGAATCTTCACCAATACCCAGAAAATGCTCTTTGATAAAACTGTGCTGGTGGACATGGGTGAATTTTTTCTTCACAACTGCAACAATTAAAACAAGCTATTAAGACAGATTGCTATTCTGAAACTTGAACAAGAACGTAATTTGCCAAGTCAGTGGTTCTCACCACTCGGTCAGTAAGCAGCTAAGAAACAAGACTTTATTAAATTGACTCGAAAATAATTATATGTCAAATACATTTATATGTTAGCAAGAAGCATACACAAACTGCATATGCAGAGAATTTGGAACGATGCTTCAGCATTCTGATTGCTATCCATGATTTTTTTTTTCTAATGTAAAAATTACCAGTCGTAAATAATTATAATATAAAGGTATAAACATGTGGAGTACATGTCTCATGTTCAACTAATTCACTAAGTACTGTAGAATTTCAGGAACAAAGGTCAAGTATTTAGCTGTTCCAACTCTTACCTGCATCTGTATCCAAAGTTTCTTTAGCAATTGAATCCTCCCAGTGTTTCCATTGCCGTATCTAGTCATGACTCAAAAAGGAAACAAAAAAGAAAAGAAAAAAGAATTTTAAGATGACTGACTTATTATAACAATAACAATACATAACAAATATGAAAAGTCTACTGGATGCTCACCCTTGCTCCTCCAAAAAGAACAGTTAGAACACAAAAGGTCACATGAACAATGGCTAGGACAAAGATAAAAATATGCAGATGATGCAACGCTTCAACTGACAGCAGCGGTTCCTTGCCCTGAAAGAGGAAAAAAGGAAAATTTGATAATCTGTGTACCTATAGATAAACTCGAAATCAAGTCAAAAGCAATACAAAATCTCATGCATAGTTTACATCATAAATATGTCACTCTGCTGATTGGCATTAGTTATAAACCGTAATTGTTCAGCTATGGCTCATTAAATTGAAAGCAAAATTAAATTAAATTTATTACATTATGGTCTAATTCTGAGACATGCATCTCATGTCTAAGGAGTGCTAGCACCAAGCATCCGACTTCACAAATTAAAAGAATTTGGTATTCATTCCACAATGAGAACGAAACCCCAAGATCCCTCATCCAAACAATCTTTCCAATATAGCAGGCAAAAGAGAAACCTAGGTTTGACAAACGAATTTTGCACTTCTTCATTTAAATACACAATCAACTTAACAGCAAAATGAAAAGCAATTGACACTCAAACAATTAACAACTATCACCTCACGGTCGAGACTTGCCATAACTTTATATAACAATTATCAACCTTAGAAACAGTAAGATGATGCTTCAAACATTTTGTACAATCACTTCCTCACAAAAGAATGTGTGTTTACATCATTCATGTCATTCTATCACCATCCATCCATCTAGAGTTAAGCTGTTCCAAATAAGTAACACAACTCTTAAATGCCCATAATTCATAAAAACAGCAAAGGAAGCCAAACCAAATCCAATAAATCAATTATGCTTTCAGTAAGATTAAAACAAACCAAATTAAATTGGATAGAAATAAACAAAGTGGTTCATAATTGAACTGAGTGAAATTATCTATTAATATCAAAGCAATTAAATAACTACTCTCATTACAAATTTCTTTGCAACCAACCAAACATAGTCATGACCCATATTTTAGAATAAAAATCTCAAAGGATTCTAATAGTAATTACACTTACCTTTTTAGCACAATAATCACCTTCAGATGCTGAAGATTCCGCAAGAAGGCGCCTGGTTTTACCGGAAATGGAAGAAACAAAAGCAGTCTGAAAGTGTGATGTAGTAGTAGTAGTAGCATTAGTTTTATGCCCTCCAGCTTCTGGCCGTTTACAAGGAAGCAAATTATCAAGATATTCCGGAGCAATACACATTTTGGAAATTGCACCTTGAAACACTGTCAACAACAGTGATATGAACCCCAGAAGCATCAACTCTGTCACCACAACACCCGGATTTCATCATATATTCATTAAATAATCTCACATGTCCTATCCTATCAATATCCTCACATACACATTCACATATAAACATACAACTACACAAACATAAACATTCAACACAACCACACAAAAACTGAGACAAAGTTCCTTTTTTTTTTTCATTTACCGAGTTGGGTTGCATATCAAACCAAAAAACACAATAAATAAAATGATAAACACTCGTCTACATAAACATTCAACACAACCACACAAAAACTTAGACAATAGTTTCATTTTTTAATTTATTTTTTCATTTACTGAATTGGGGTGCATATCAAACCAAAAAACACAAATAAAAAAAAATGAACTTTACATATAGATGAACACTAGTCTAATACACATCTTGTCACACAACATAACAAAGGTGGATGTTATGTAGATAAAAAGCGGAAAATGAGAAAAAGAGAGACAGACCTTCTTTAACTTTCTGGAGGGCTTCAAAAAGCGATTTCTGTTGCTTCTTCTTAAGATACTTGCCAAGCAAGTGAAGCAGCCTCTCAACACCAAGAGAAATGGCAACAATCACTGTACAAACTGCAGCCACCACCCAAGTGGGTGTGTACTCTAACGTTGTATCCTCGCCACCACCAGCCATCTTCTCCCACTCACTGACTCAACTGGGTTAGTCTTTGTGTTCGTGTTTGTTGCCTGTCAATCTCTCTATCTTCTTTTTCTTGTAATAATAAGATTATGAGACCACAGTCACTACAATCCAAAACTGTCTCTTCAAATTAAAGACAACACGGATTCCAACCCAACAAATACTCATCGCTTCAAACTCGGACACTTCGTTCACTTGTCTCTGACACTGTGTGTGTGTGTGAGAGAGAGAGACACAGAACTGTGAAGATGAATAAATGGAAGAGATTCGGTTGTTAGTAATGAGAAAGTGGACCACGTACAAAATATCACATGGTGAAGGGTCCTTGTACTCTAGCCTTGATACTAAATAAATATAACATAATCTCTGTTAAAAAATAAAAATAATAATAATAAATCTCTGTTTCTTGGGTTTTTTGAATTTTTATTTTAATTTTTGCAAATAACATTTTAATTTTTTTATAAATAATAATAAATCTCTGTTTCTTGGATCTTGTTCATATCAATTAAAATATTATTTATAAAAAAATAAAATTTAAATTAAAAAAAGTGGTGTCTAGTAGCCAAACCTAATGGTTCCCAAGATGGGCAACTTCTCTGTCAAAAGTGCTTACAAACTGGCTGTGCAGTCCCAGTTCTCCGAGTTGGCCTCATGTTCCTCGGGACCTTTTTTTGTTTGGAAGGCGTTTTGGAACCTTCAAATACCAGCAAAGATCAAAGCTTTCTGTTGGCGGGCTTGCAAGCAAATACTCCCCACCATGGCTTTTCTCCAGCATCGGCAGATTGTGGATAATGGTCTCTGCCCTCTCTGTTTAGAAGCCATTGAATCGGTTGATCATGCTCTTTGGTCCTGTAAGGTGGCAGCTTCGTTTTGGGGCTCTTGTCCTCTCCGTAAAGCCAAATTCTTTTGTAAGCTAGCTTGTGTACATTTTCTAGATAGGTTAGCATATGTTTTTTCTGTGGTGGAGGCTAATTTTGTAGCTCAATTTATAGTTACAGCCTGGTATATCTGGGCTCACCGAAATGCAGTGGTTCTTGGTTCAAAGCCAAATTCTTTTGATGATTTTTGGTTAAAAGCTGGGCGTTTTCTGCTGGAGTTAGAGCTAGCAGGTTCTGGTTCCCCTCTGCATCGCACGCCTGGGCACACTCTGTCTTGGTCTCCTCCACCTCTTGGTGTTTTTAAACTCAATACAGATGCTGCCTTGTTCAAATCCAAAAAGAAGGTGGGGGTGGGGATTGTTATCCGAGACCATTCTGGGGTTGTCAAGTTAGCTGCTGCACAGGTTTTTTTCCATTGCACTGACGTGGAACAAGCTGAAGCGAGGGCTGTCCTCAAAGGTATCCAATTGGCGATTCAACATTCTTGTCTCCCTCTGCGTGTGGAAATGGATGCTCTGAGAGTGGTTCGTCTTTGTAATGGCTCGGAGATATCTCGCCTTGATGTTGGTAATGTGATCCATGACATTCAACAGCTTATGTCTGTGCATCAGGTAGCTCCAATTCTTTTTACTTTTAGAGAATGTAACCAGGTGGCTCATAGTATTGCAAACTGGGCTCTAGGATTTAATAGCTCTACTACTTGGCTGCACCGTTTTCCGGATTGGTTGTTGCAATTAGCAGGCCAAGATGTGTCCTCTGTTTCCATCCCTGGTGATGGCTGCTTCTGTTAATACTATTTGCTTCTTTCAAAAAAAAAAAAAACCTAATGGTTCCCATTCTTACTAACTAGTTAGTTTGGTTTTACCTAGACAAGGATGTGTTGGTGGGACAAATCTCTGTTTTTGTTGCTATTTCATTTTTTTTTTACGCTAAGGAGGATAATTTAAATTTCAAAAATTAAATAAATAAGAGAATTTTTGTGGTTGGTTTATGAATTATTTAGTCTGATATTTTGATTTTAACAAAATATCAAATTTATACTTTTAAATATAAATAATACTACACTACTTAAAAATTTATCTAAATTCATTATTCAAATAATATGACAAGTTTATGTTTAATTACTACATTATCAATATATTATTATAAAATTAATGTGATAGTTATAAATTAACTTACATATCATTTTGATAAAAATTTTAGATAAATTTTTGAAAATATAATATTATTCTTTATATATATATATGACAGTTCAAAGTTGTTTGTCTTTATCATAATGTCTATGTTTATCCTAATTTATTTATGTTATGCAAATTGAGGGGATGTATTTGAACAAGATTTTTATGGAATTCATGGGACTTTTTAGCTTTTATAAACTTTACAAAATTGCAAATGATTTATAAAGAATTTTATAAAATTCATTTTAAAAGCTTTTTTTAAAAATTAATAAACTTTCATAGGCTTTTATAGAATTTCAATTTAAACAACTTTCATGAAATTATATTAATTTTTTTAGACTTTATAAATTATAAAAGACTTTCATAAATTTTTAAAGATTTTCATAAATTTTTATAAACTTTCACCTTAAAAAATATATATATACCGATACACTTTTGTTGACTTCTAAGATAACATAACCTTCATAAATTACATTTTTCATATTAATATAAAATTAAAAAGAAAAAATAAAAAAATTACTTCATTTAATGTCTATAAAACTTGACGAAAGTTATTCGTCCTTCTAAATTAAATCTATCTACATAAGACTAAGTTGGTAGTGGTAGAATCTCCACATAATATATCTTTGTATGTTCGAATCATGTACTTTTTTTTTTCAAATCTATGAATGTTCGACGTAGATGATGCAATAATTTTTATATATTTAATTGTCTTGATGTGTAAGTTAGGTCTTATTGATTTTTCTTTTTTCTTTTTATTTACAATAGTATAGGTAAGCATTTTTAGTCCACATAAATTTGAAAAATGATTTTGAATTTTTGATAATCTTTAAATAAAGTTGGACTTTTGGCTTTTGCTTGATCAAAGTATACGTTAGGATTGAGTAAAGCACACTTTGGGACACAATAAAGATGAGAATACGTGTCAAAACTAAACTCATGGTGCTTTTATTTCATAAATTGGAGAATGAGAATGGAAAATGAGATTGATTGATAGTATTTACTTACTTAAAATTCATTCCATAATGGGAATGAAAGTGTAGATCCCACATCAATTTGGGGTTGTGGAATGAGAATCTCATTCTCTCCAATTCACTTAAGAATCTCATTCTCATTCTCTTTATCAAAATAAAAAGTATTTTATACCATTTTTTAAAAAATATATAAAAAAAAAAAACCTATTTTATTTGATATTAAAAAAAACTGCATATTATAATAAAAAACTACATATCATTGGTTTTTCATCACCAATTTCTTAATTATCATAGTAGACTATTAAAATAATATGTTTTTTTTTTAATTATAATATGCAGTTTTTTATTTGATATAAAAAAAAACTGCATATTATAATAAAAAATTGCACACTAGGTTAGTGGACTATTAAAATAATATGAAGTTTTTTTATTATAATATATAATTTTTTATTTGATATTAAAAAATGTATATTATAATAAAAAACTTTATACTATTATAATTAATCCATAATTTTAATTAAGGGTATTTTTGTAATTTATAATTAATTCATTCCGATTCCAAGGTAAAGTAAACAGTTTAATGAGAATGCTGTTGATTCTTATTCCGATTCTTGCAGTTGAAGTAAACAACTTATTCTTATTCTAATACATCATTCCGATTCCGATACATCATTTCGATTCCGATACATCATTTCGATTCCTATTCTGATTTCTTTAAGTGAAATAAACGCACTAATTTATAAGGACGTCCGGGGTGTCAATTCAATGAAAAACTTGCATCGCTTTTTTTTCAATCGTGAGTTCGATAAGCACATTTTGCTTTTTCATTAAAAATAAAATAAAATTTTCATTCTTCTGTATTAGAACAATTTTTTTATCTATATATGAGTTGTTTTGTCTCATCTAATAGACTCTTTTTGGACCGTATATTTAGTGTGTAATCCTATTTAGTTTCGATTATTTTTTGGATCAATTTTAATATAATAAAAAAAAAAACTTGCATCGCCTTTTTTTCAATCGTGAGTTCGATAAGCACATTTTGCTTTTTCATTAAAAATAAAATAAAATTTTCATTCTTCTGTATTAGAACAATTTTTTTATCTATATATGAATTGTTTTGTCTCATCTAATAGACTCTTTTTGGACCGTATATTTAGTGTGTAATCCTATTTAATTTCGATTATTTTTTGGATCAATTTTAATGTAATAAAAAAAAACATTTTATAAGAAGAATAGGACTATAATGTACTTTACTGTATACCTGCTTGGACTCTTTCACTTGTGGGTCCAACTAAGACAAATAAAAGAATATTTTTTTTCATGTCATCTTTGAAACTTTTGCAATCCTAAATCTAATCCATCTATGGAACATTATTGAAAGTGAAGAAGAAAAATCTAGTTTATACTTTATATTCCCATTGATGAAAAGACTATAAAGTTAAAACTTCTTAGCAACTTTAGTTGCGGAGGAATTATTCCAATTAAGCTGTAAAGCAATGAAGATATTTAATTTGAGCTATTAGTGGTTGTGGTGTGGTTTGCATGTTTGTTGAAAAGTAATTATGTTCTTTATTTTTCTTTCAACTGCCGTGGCACCTACCATGGAAACTCAATAATCACTCCTTCAATTTGCTTGTGTGATAGAAGTTACTCAACTATAAAACAAAATAGTAAAGATTATAAAAATGTTCTAAAAGATAGTGTTAATTCATTTTTGCTAAGAAAAAAGAAGTTATTTAATTTTTTATCCAAATGAAAACTTCAATCGTTTTAATCGATTTTGAATCGGTAAACTATTTCATATAAATAACATTTCACGTACAAAATCAAACAGAATAAAACCGACTAAAGTTTTCATTTGAAAAACACAAGTCAAGAACAAAGTTTTCCTTCTTATTTTGGCCAAAATTAAATTTGTCCAAAATAAATATTAGAGAATTTTTGTATTAGACTAAAATCTTGTCAAAGACTAATGACTTTAAACTTTGTTTGTTTTTTATTTTTCAAATTATTACAATTTAGATTAAACAAAATGATTTACGACTTCATTAATATGGTGGCGAATGGCTTACCAATGAATCAATTTCATCTCCTTATAAATTTAAATTTGTTAGAAATCACAATTAAAAAAACCTCAATATACTTAAATAATAACGTAATATAGTTATATTCAAATTTATAATTAATATATAAACAAGATTATTCCTCTTAATAAATATATGAATTTTTATATGAATGTCTCTTTGACATCATCACATGTATAAGATGGAGACAGTACTGTGATTTGTGACAAGGTGATATTGTCTAATCAATTTATAGCATCAACTTAACGTGTACAAATTAATTAACATATAGTGATGGTTGATTTTGTTCTTATTATATCATCAAGTAAATCCCGTAAGAATATAATACTAAATTATTGAAAGGGAAGAAATATATGCAGTCAGTCAAGAAGAATAAATAAAAACATTATTGAGTTGTCAAACAATAGCATATTTTAAAGTAGATGGCAGCTATTCCAAAATCTTACAATTTTCCAACTATAGGATTGTCATTTAGTGATTTCAACATTGAAGGAAATGGACATGCACATGATCACAGACATCAGCCATCAAATTCCGTAAGTTCTACTGTTAGAATGTTTACACTAAAAGTTCTCAAATTTGGAAAAGTAAAAGACATGGTTCAAAACAATAATATGAAAGCCAAAAAAAAATAGAAGGTAATTTTCTCTTTGATAAATGTCTGTTTCTAAAATGCACATTTCATATATTTTGAAATTAGCATTCACAGAACTCATGTTCACTAATTGTACTTGAACCTCTGTCATTGCATACTAGATTTGTACAGTTGAATGCTGAATCTATAGATTAAAATAATAATTACATAGTCTCAATGTGAATTTTATGAATCCTAACTCAAGCATTGCACTCATCCATTCAAAGTTTAAGTGATGAATGATAGGAGGAATTTAAGTCATATCATACGCATTTATTTGTATGTATGAGGAGTTTTTATTGGATGTTTTAAATAATTCTAATAAAAATAATATAAAGTCTATAGAATCTATATATTTCATCAAACCCTATCAATTAAAAAAAATAATGTCAAACTTCTCAAATATTTCACTCAAATTCAACTTTAAATAATATAATATGTAAGTTGTCAAAATCCTATTAATTATCATATAATCTGTTATTAATTGTACTTGAACTTTTGTCATTGCATATTAGATTTGTGTAGTTGAAGGCTAAATCTAAAAATTAAAATAATAGTTACATAGTTTCAATATTAATTTTATGAATCTTAACTCGAGCATTACACTCATCCATTCAAAGTTTAAGTGATGAATGTTAGGAGGAATTTAAGTCATATCATAAGCATTTATTCGTATGTATGAAGAATTTTCATTGGATGTCTTAAATAATTCTAGCAAAAACAATATAAAGTCTATAGAACCATTTTTGTGTTGGGAGCCAATTTTCAACTCGAAACTGAAAGTGCTGCTGGCTTTGGCAATCGACAATTATTTAGGCAAGTGCGACCCAATGAAAAGTAAAAAAGCGGCCCTCCAAGATTGAATAACATAATTGCAAAGACTTGAGCCATTGACCTAGTATGGTCAAGTGATTTGGTCACGGTTCTAATTCATCTGTGGCTTCTCTTGTTTTCTTCCAAATCTGTACACCCATTCTGTCTCTTCTCCTTCTTCTTATTTCAATATCAATTTCAATTTGGGCTGCATGGACTCACTTAAAATAATTCGACCCACTTAAAATTTGTCTTCAATTAGACTATAATTAAATTCAATAATTGAGCTTCAATAAATCCAATAATTAAACAATTGAACTTTCACTTATATTGGAATTATTTATTGATTTCATTTTGAGTTCAATTTATTTTCTGGATCCATTTGGATTTGAACCTTTCACCAATCCTTCCATATTTTTATTCTTACATGGCTATTTCCATGAAGACCAATGGATTTTGTGCGCACCTATCTCCCTCGCATGTTACATCCCCACGAAAAGCTAGTAGTCATTCGATGAAGGTCATGAACAAGACTATTGGGGAGCCGAAGTAGGCTCTCATTGAGTATGAAACAATAGATTGAAGGACTGCTTTTATAGAACCTACTTCCTGATTGCGCATGTTGGTTTTTCACATATTATTAATGCATGTAAAAAGTTGGTATTTAAAGATTCTTCTAGATGACTCAAGACCAAAACTAGTGTACCAAATTTGGACAAATTGTTGAAATAGCGCAAGACAAATTAAGGAAGCACTCTAGATGTTAAAAATGAATTTCAAACATTGCAATTTTCCTCGTAGAATGAATAAAATAGATAAAGTATAAATTTGATACTCAATATTTCAAGAGATAAATTTGAAATATATCATGTTTGCTCTTTTTGTAACAAAAAAGTTCAAAAATTGTGTTCTTTGCATAAAGGAAGATGATGATTTGTCTGGACAAATTTATATTAATGTTTACATTTAAAAGAAAGCAAATTCACACAATAACATACGTATAAAGAGGAATTATATGGAAAACCTGATTAAATATATGTCCCTTAATTTTAGTAATAAATAAAATGATTGTCAATTATTCTGCATGAGCGCTATTGTTTCATTAATTATTATGTCTCTACTTGTACTAAAAATATGTTTTTGTCGGATATGACTCTTTTATGTATACCACATTAATCACACATGATTTTTCTCCATCTTTGCCCACAGAACTAGGATGAATACTAAATGACATAAGTTCAAAGTTTGAGTTAAAAACTTAATACCGAATCCCTTTTGCTTCTTTGTTTTTGTTTGAAGCTAATTCAAATTTGCTTTTAAAAAGCCATAATTGTCACCTGGTTACAAGAATGACTTTCAAATCATTCGCATTATATTTTTAGTATGAAATGTAGAAATATTTTACATTTGATAAAAGAAGTAATTTTGGCATTTGGTGTACATAGATGTGGCCTTATTAACACAATAGGAGTAAGAAGGTTTCACTAATGAAGATGTTTATGAAATTAGTTGATGATATTAAGGAGAAAACATATAATACAAGTTTATTGTTATGTTTGATGTGGTGACATATAAGATAAATAATTTGAAAACTATTAAATCATTATCGTCTAAGCTAGGGATCACTTTCAAATATACTCAGTTTGAAACTACAACTTCAAAACATTCATGTAACACCCCTAATCCAACGCATGATAAATACATGTCTGTAAATCTTTAACAAGTAACAAGAAAAACTAAAGCTTGAACATTAACTATTGATATCATTGCAGAGAATACTGAATCCTCTGTTATGTTGACAAAGAAAATATTTTTGTTCAACAAGGATTACACACACCAACCTCTCCTTATATACTAGAACAGAGAGATAACATGTGAGACGCACATGCTTAGTTAACATACACCCAGGTTCATTAACATACACCCTACACTCAGGTTCATTTCTAAATACACCCAGTTACCATACATACATATAAACATCTAACACCCCCCCTCAAACTGAACTTGGTCTAACCAAGATCAGAGTGTTTCGAAGAATAGCAAAGCGAACTGCTCCAAGTGGTTTGGTAAGAATATTAGCAATTTGGTCCTCAATAGGCACATATCGCACATCCAATTCATTAGCCTCTACTTTCTCACGAATAAAATGAAGATCTAGCTCTATGTGTTTTGTTCGTGAGTGTAATACAGGATTTCTAGCAAGAGAACCTGCTCCTGTATTGTCACACCACAAAACAGGGGGCTGGGTTAGCTGAAATCCTAGCTCAGTCAACAAGGCACGCATCCATACAACTTCTGCAGCAACAGTCGCCAAGGACTTGTATTCAGCTTCACAGCTGGATCGTGCTACTACTTGCTATTTCCTGGAACTCCATGAGACTAAGTTATTACCAAGAAAAACACACCAACCAGAAGTGCTTCTTCGATCATCTAAACAGCTTGCCCAGTCAGCATCAGCATATGCAACCAAATCAAGGTCAGATGAGGCCTTGAAAAACAAGTCAAACTCAAGTGTTCCTTTTATATATCGCATCACTCGTTTACAAGCTTGCCAGTGTAATACAGTTGGAGCAGAAAGAAACTGACTAGTTTATTCACTACAAAGGCAAGGTCTGGACGAGTTAAGGTGAGATATTGAAGGGCTTCAATTGTCCTTCTATACAATGTAGGAACAGAGAATAAGTCACTATCAGCCTTTGACAATTTATTTCCTGTTGTCATTGGTGTAGAGCAGACTGTGCAGTTTGACATATTTGTTTTGGATAACAAGTCTCTAGCATATTTTAACTGTGACAAATGCAACCCAGTACCTGTTCTTGTAGCCTCAAAGCCAAGAAAATACCTTAGAGACCCAAATCTTTAAGAGCAAAAGTACTATTGAGATCCTGGATTAGCTTATGCACTAAAGAAGAGTCATTACCAGTCACCAGTATATCATCAACATAAACCAACAAAATTACCAAACTAGAACCTTTTTTCAAGACAAAAAGAGACTTATCAGCTCTTGAATTCAGAAAACCCCATCCTGTCAAGGCAATCCTTAATTTCTCAAACCAAGCTCTAGGAGCTTGTTTAAGACCATAGAAAGACTTCATTAGTTTACAAACATGTGTAGGATTATCCAAACTAACATAGCCCTCTGGTTGTTCCATAAACACACTTTCCTTTAACTCTCCATTCAAAAAGGCATTATTAACGTCTAGTTGTCTGACTTCCCAATCTTTTGAAACAGCTAAAGATAACACAACTCTTATAGTAGCTGACTTAACCACTGGGCTAAAAGTCTCCAAAAAATCTAATCCGACTGTTTGGTGGAAACCCTTGGCGACCAACCTAGCTTTATATCTTTGAACGGTTCCATCAGGATTGGATTTTACTCTAAATACCCATTTATTTCCCACAACACTCATATCTTTTTCCCGAGGCACCATCTCCCAAGTATGATTGGCAATTAAGGCATTATACTCACTATCCATAACATTTTTCCAACATGGAATAGCCAATGCTTCAGAAACTGTTGTTGGTTCCCTATTAGTTTCCTCAAGTTCAGTAATTAAAGCTTTTGCAGGTAAGGAACCAATTTTGGCACGAGTAAGCATAGGGTGGTTGTTAGTAAAGGTATTGATATTTTGAAGATCAATGTAAAAGGGTTTTGCTGAAAGAGACTTAGTTAATGTAGAGTTTGATTTAGACTCTGATAAAGGACAATTTATACTTGAAGCAACTTTTTGATAGGCTGTTTGTGAAGCTGGAGACAGAACTGAAATTGGTAAGGATTTCTTGGTTTTGAACTCTGTTTTGGACTGTGAAGGAAAAAGAACCTTGTAAGGAAATTCATATTCATTAAATGTTACATGCCTAGAGATATACAATCTTCCACTAGGATGTAAACATTTATAACCCTTATGAGATTCACTATATCCTATAAAAACACACTTAGTGGAACAAAATTGGAATTTATGATAATTATATGATCGTAAGAGAGGAAAGCATGTGCTGCCAAAAACTTTAAGAAATGAGTAATCTGGTGTTTTACAGTAAAGCTTCTCAAATGGAGAAAAATTATGTAACAAAAGTGTTGGAAGTTTGTTAATGAGAAACACAACAGTGTGGAAAGCATCCTACCAAAATTGTAAAGGCATTTGGGTTTGAGCTAATAAGGTAAGGCCAACCTCCACTATATGCCTACGTTTTCTTTCAGGTATCCCATTTTGTTGATGAGTATGGGGACAAGAATGACGAAAACAAATTCCTTGTTCTTGAAGTATTCTAGTAAGAGGTCTAAACTCACCTCCCCAATTGGTTTGAACACACTTTATTTGTTTGTTTAGGTGAAGTTCAACTGATTTTTGAAAAGTTAAAAATGCATCTTTAACTTGGGATTTTGCTCTCAAAGGGTAAATCCAAGTAAATCTTGAGAGGACATCTACAAAATGTACATAATATAGATAACCTTCGCAAGAAGGATAAGGAGAGGGTCCTCACCCATCACTAAAAACTAGCTCAAGAGGTTCTTTGTAGGTGGTTTGTGAAGGTGTAAAAGGTAGTTGATGGCTCTTTCCACACTGACATGCATCACAAAAATCAAACACAGAAGTAGATGCAACACTAGATTTATTTAGGTGCTGAAGAACTTGCTTAATAACAGAAACAGAGGGGTGTCCCAATTTGTCATGCCACAAGGAGAAATCTGAACTTTTATCACTCAACAAGCATGCTTTTATTGGACAAGTATTTACATGAGAAACAAATTTGGATGACACATCTGCAGTGTTTTCAACACTAGTTTTGGCAGATGAAGACATGCTTTTACAAGACAAATCAGAACAAACACGATTGGATTTACAATGGATAGTATGCAAAGAGTCTAAACAACTTGAATCAGTTCCAACTTGAACAGACATAAACAATGCTTTATGACTCAGATTAACAGACCTTGATAAACTAGAATGATTAGCTGCTATAAGGGTTGAAAGATCCAGTTGGTAAAGACCATCCTTCACTTTCCCTTGCAGCAACAGTCTTTTGGATTTCTTGTCCTTAACAAAGCAAAAATCAGAGTCAAACTCTACAATCACTTCATTGTCCCTAGTAAATTGTGATATGCTTAAAAGATTCTTAGTTATTGATGGAACATGTAGGATATTTTGCATAAGCAAAGGTGTTTTTGGTGTAGAGTGTAAGGAAACTATAGTAGAACCAACATGAGAAATAGCAAGTTTAGTACCATTACCTATAGCCAGCTTGTCTTGCCCCTTGTAATCATCCTTGAGTTTCAGGTTGTTTAGCTCATTGGTGATGTGATTTGTTGCACCACTATCAACAAACCACGTCTGGTCATTAACTGGGTTTGGTCTTGCAAAAACAGCATTATCACTAGGTGGTGAATAAGCTAAGTAGTAACTCTGAGGTCCTATTAGATACTGAGTTTGGTTCATCTGCCTTTGACTGAACTGACTGTTGTATTAAACTGAAAGAAACCTTGTTGCTCAGGAACAACTTGACTTTTATATGCTTGAGACGGAGACGACCCTTGTTGAGAGTAATACCTTTAATTCATGGTGATTCCTTGGAAACTCTTATCAAACCTTTTAAAACAAGCAGACACTAGATGTCCACCTTTGCCACACAACTGACAGTATATCTTTGACCCAGTTCTACCACCATAACGACCTTCTCTTCCTCTATTACCAAAACGTCCACGATAGTTAGAGTTTCCACCTCTGCTGTTATTGTTAAAGCCATTGTTAGCATAATTTGCAGAAGCATGAGACATGTCATATGAGGTCAGTGCATTATATTGCTCCAGTCTATTTTCAAAACTCATAAAAAAGAACTGCACTTCTTGCAGGCTAATATCTCCTTGTCTAGTTGTTATTGTCACTACTACTGGATCAAACTCTGGACCAAGTCCAGCAAGAATTTGAGAAATTAGATCTTCTTCTGTCATGACGTGCCCTGCTGCAGCAAGATTTTCTCCAAACAACTTCATCTTGAGAATATAATCGCTAACTGACATTGAACCTTTCCTAGTACTTTGCATTTCAGTTTTCAATTGCAAGATTCTAGCCTTCGATCTCTGAGCAAACAACTTTTCCATGTGTTCCAAATTTCATACGCAGTAACACAATGTGTGACTTGACCGAATATGCTTTCACTTAATGTGGAATATAACCAACTCACCAAGAGTTGATCAATTTTCTTCCAAGCAAGAAACTCTGGATTAACATCCTGATCATCTTCTTTATCACTATTATTGACTATAGCTTTCTTCAGAAACTTTGATGGACACTTTTTAGGGTTTAATGCAAAATCTTCCAAATCATGAGCATGTATAACAGGTAAAACTTGACATCTCCAAAAATTGTAGTTGTTTTGATTCAATTTGATTGGTAGTTTAAAATTGAGACTCGAAAAAAGAAGAGAAACCCGTGATTTTGATTGTGACGACATCTGTGGCTCCTTTATTCTGTTTCCAATGAAGCTCACATCATCCTCGCTTGACTCCGTAGTCGTCATTGTTGTGACTTCAAGTCAAGAGGCTCTGATACCATGTTAATCTTTAACAAGTAACAAGAAAAACTAAAGCTTGAACATTAACTATTGATATCATTACAGAGAATCTTGAATCCTCTGTTATGTTGACAGAGAAAATATTTTTGTTCAACAAGGATTACACACACCAACCTCTCCTTATATACTAGAACAGAGAGATAACATGTGAGACGCACATGCTTAGTTAACATACACCCAGGTTCATTAACATACACCCTACACCCAGGTTCATTTCTAAATACACCCAGTTACCATACATACATATAAACATCTAACAATGTCAATCCAAGGCATTACGAAAAATTGACTTTATAAAAATATCAACTTATACATACAAAAATGGAATCATAATATATATATTTATTATACGAATAATCCATAAATATAATATCGATAATTTTCAATTAAATGTCCAAACTCGCTACCTTCATCTGAATAAATAGTATCTGTATAGGTTTGAAGATACCATTGCAGTTTTGAAGTTGCAAAAGGTTTTCAAAGCATCATATTTTAATTTGAGAGGGCAAAGACAAATATATTTAGTGAAGTGGTTAACAATAATTATGTAATATAATAGTATCCATCAACTGATGTAATAGTTGCAGGACACATCAGTACATATAACATCAAGAGGAACTTTACTAGAAAAAGTAGACATACCAAATAGCCATCGCTAACTTTGTTGGATGGACATTAATTGCACTTATTAACAAAATTGGATGACGAGGGTAAACCTTTAGCAGAAACAAGATGTAAAATTTTATATGAAGGGTAACCAAGTCTTTGTTGTAATTTGGGCATAAGCGCTTTGTTGATCATAAGAGGTTGTGGATTCTTGATAACAAGATTTCCTTGAGATGGCCATTCATAGAGGTTGCCCTTACTTTACTGTTGAAAGACCGATGACCCTATGCTCAAATCCTTCACAACAAAAGAAATTTGAAGAATTCAATAGATGTATTATTGTTCTAGCAAAACTGAGAGACAAATAGTAAATTCATTTTTATAGAGGGAGCACACGAAACATTATGGACATGTGTATGTGTTTTTGTGTGTGTACAAGCATGCATGCATATGTCTGTATGTTTGTATGTGTATATGCACATGAGCATGCATTTTTGTATACGCATGTGTTTATATTTATGTATGTGCGTGCGTGTATGTGCATGTACGCGTGCACGTGCCTGCACATATGTTTGTATTTGTCATTTTTTTAGCTTTATTTTTCATGTTAGACTTAGTTAATTATAATATACATCCTTTAATTGATATTTACATTAATTGAAGTCAATTGGTATAGTTTCTATTTAAATAAGCATAAAATAGTTATATACAATTACGAAAATATGTGAAAAGATGGTATACGAGGAAGCTAATTTTCTACTTGGATTAGGCGAATTGATGAATACAATAAGAGTTTGCAGTTTGCACAGTGATGATTTGCGTATTAAAATGTTATTTTCATTGGATGACACAACATTCAAACATGGAAGAATTATAAAAATGTATTGTGTAATTTGCATAATATCTTTCTAGGATAATGTACCTGATCATCAAAAAAGATAATGTTATAGTTGTTTGTGTGTGCCTCTTCTCTTGACAGTGTTGTTGTTTAACAAGGGGAAGAGACGAGAAAGGAAAACATATATATGGTAATAAAAAGCAACAGTTATATGCACATTTTGGTAACTTAATAAAATATGGAATATCTAAATTAAAGCAATACAGCTCATAGTTTTGTTTTTAATGTCTAGGTATTATGAATACAATTTATTCCTCCCTTATATATGTCTGCCAATTTGGAAAATAATCTTCTATTCCCCTTTTATATATAGACACATACACATATACATAAATACATATATTTCTTCTTATTTTTATCCCTATAAATCTATTACTTACCCACACTTTAAGATATGACTTAATTTTCACAAGAGCAAGCTCTATCTAGTTAGTGTGTATCTAAGTTGGAGAGAAAACATGGCGAGTCATTCATCAACTCCTTCTCAAAAAAATTGAACTAGTAGATCGGTAAGTAGAAGTTACACAAAAAAGAATCAAGTTGTTTCTTTCAAATTAAGTTTGTTTAAATCTTATATATTAGGGTTTTAGTTGGTTTGGTGATGTTCATAACATACGTAAATTGTTACATGGTTCCCATTATTCTGTGATCAAGGTTATTTATGGATTTGAGATAACCTCTATTTTTGGATCTCATATTTAGCTATAAGGTGACCTTGTATTATAAGGATTTTTTATTTTTTGGCCAAAAAGTCAAGTGGTTTTCTTTAAATATGTTTATAATTAGTTTGAACCTCCTTATAAAAAAATTATGATCCAAGATTTCTCATTAACTTGCTTCATATATTAAGCTTATGATTATGTTTCACTAGATTTACGATTAGCCTCAATTGGGTGTGAAACTTATATTATAAATGGATAACGAAGTTAACCATAAGAATCCTAGTAAAAAATCGTTGTTTGCTTGTATAAATGGTTTAAACACTTACATAAATTGAAAGAAGATTTTATCATTGTTTTAATTTTGGTTGTAGCATCCATTATTTCTTCCTGTAACCATATCACTTTTGTTTCTTTTCCATCCACATTTGGAGAAAAATGATTGATTATGAACTCATTTTTAAAATATAGGAAAAGATATTGTTGGAGGAAATGAAATATTTAGATATACATATTTGCTTCACTGCATCAAGCTCCATTTTACAATTATATACGTGATATACTTCAAGTTATTTTCTTCTATAATCAACTTTTATTTCTTACTTATTTGCAATATCTAGTGTACCATTTATTCATTAATTGATGAATGAATAAGTATTTTACATAATATTTAGTTCTGAAATGTTATAATTTATGATTAATTGTGTACTTATTCTCTTTATACTATTAAACAAATTGTTTATAAATATGATGATCGAAGCTCTAATCTATCCCATATATACAAATGTGTGTGTGTGTGTGTGTGTGTATGAATGTAGTATGTATTATGTATATATATATATATATATATATTACTTCACCAAATTTAATCAAAGCATATTAACCATATATGCAATTATCCATGACCTTTAAAGTCACGAAAAATCTATAAATAGGAGACTTGGAGATGGTTGAGAGAGCTTGGTTCCATGTATCCAAGTTCATCTTGCATTTTGTATCATTGATTAACTTATTTATAATGTAAATTCTCTTTTGCTAGTTGTTCATTCTATATGTTCTTTCTTCTACCTGCTTTTTATTTTTCCCATTTTTATTATGAGCAATTGACTTTCATTTTGCTGAAGTCAAAGAATGAAGCTCTTGGCATGAGAGTAAAGATTTAAGAAGCTGTTAAAATGATCTTGAAGTTTTCATTCCTTGGTTTATGGTAATACATCCTTATATTTTATATTGCTTTTCCTTTGCGAGTTCTATTTTTGACTAATTGTAGACAATCCTTGTTATAATGGATATTTGATTTTGTCTAGATATGTATGGTTATACCGACAACTCTGGCATAGGAATCTTGATTCAAGATAATTGATTGGCACAATGAGTACTTGAACACCATTCCACATAGTTTTTCTCTCTTGATTGTTGTTTTATTTATCTTAACATAGATTCGATGTGTTTGTTTTGTAGATCGCTTGCTAACAGAGCGCCGGCATACAAACACCGACAAAGGAGGAATGATTACATGGAAAGATTTGAACGAAGAATTCAATTTAGCAGGTACGTACTTGGTTTTTTATTTATGTCTAATATATATATATATATATATATATATATATATATCCTATATACCAAGAGCGGATCCTCGAACCTTAACATGTTTTTAATTTCAATAATTATTTATCACATTCGCTCATCCTTTACCACTTGAAATAATTTGTTTCTTGGTTTTTTTTTTTTTTTTTTTTTTTTTTTTTTTGAAATGGTTTCTATTTTTTTTTTTTTTTTTTTTTTTTTGTTGTCGGATTTTATTTATTACTTCGACACTCATACATTTGGGAAGCAAATCAAATTTTGAATGTATCATTAAATACTCTTTACATTTTGTTCTTGAGTTTTTATTTATTGATGGTTACACACAATTTATAATGTATATAGTTTACGAAAATTAAGCCGCAATAATAATGTGTAGTTTACAACTTACATGTTATAATTATACCATAGCTTATTATTTGACGGTTACACACATGTTATAATGCACACAGTTTACTGAATTCAAACATAATGATAGTACATAGTACACATATTCACTTCTTTATTGCAAGCAATTTCCTTCTCTCTTTTAAATTTTACTAACCAAAAGTTTTTCCATGTCAATAGTGACTTAATCGTCACTATCACCAACCGACGTCACCTCCAATGAAGTTGGCATTAGGCTTCTAACCCGGCACTCCAACGACGGCCACGTCTTTGAAGTGAAAGAGAGCACTGCGATGCAATCCGTGATGATTAGAGGCATGGTCAAAGATGGCTATGCAAACTCGACTGTCCCACTCTACAACAACACTAGCAAGGTTCTCACGATGGTCACCAAGTGGTGGAACATTCATGAGAGCGACAAGCTTTCAAACGAGAAGGAGTTGAAGGAGTAAGAGAGTCATTTCATCAACACCAACAACAACCAGAGTCAATCAATGAGATCTACTATCTACTATTGGAAGCACACTGCCTAGAAGTGCCAGTACTAGTGGACTATTGATGTAATAGGTGGCGGGAACTTTAAGAAGGAAGTCGTCGATGGAAATTCAAAAGCTATTTAATATAAAGAATGATTTTATGCGGAAGAAAAGGAACAAATCGGACAAGACAACTAGCAAGGTTGTCACACTCTACAGCGTCACTAGCGAGGTTCTCATGAAGGTCATCAAGTAGTGGAACATGCACGAGATCGGCAAGCTTCCGAATGAGAAGGAGTTAAGGGAGTGGGAAAGCCATTTCATTAACACGGACGACAACCAGAGTTGCCTCAGCGAGCTCAACATCTACCATTCGCAGCACACTACCCAGAAGTGCTGGTGCTGGTGGACTATTGCTGTAAGGATGCGGCGATGAACTTAAAAGGGAAGTCGTCGGCGGAGATTCGAAAGTTGTTTACTATAATGAATTATTTTAGTGCGGAAGAAAAGGAACAAATTGGACAAGAGAGCCAATTGACAATTATTCATAAATTTTCTTTATTTTTTTTTTATATGCTTAGTAAGTATTAGTGGATTGTTCAATAAAGTTTAAAACAATATATATATATATATATATATAGTGGAGAATTTTGTTTTTTGTTTTTTTAATGTTATTATTATTACTATCCATAAATGTATCTTTTTTTAATGTTTATAGCTTACGAATGGAATCCCTAATCTCATATCGGTAGGAATATACTAAACCAACTGCACTAACGTACAGTTGGTATATCCATAAATGTTGTTGCTATTATTATTATTATTATTATTATTATTATTATTATATTGAGATAAACCACCTATTAAGGATTTCAATTAAAATAAATTGCATATAATTTTCCTCCATAAATTATTGTTGTCATAATTGAATTAGTTGGGCTGTAAGTAAAATATTTTAAGTATTATATCTACCTTGTATCATATCATCGATTATCAATTGAGATAAATTGTGTACTATTAAATTGAAATGAGGAAGAAGATGGTCATAGCTTATTTTTAGAACATGAAGGATATTAGAAGTGTTAGTATTGAAGTCTCTATCCTTTAGCTTCCATACGTGACTGCTCAAGACGTTCTACCAGTTGTACGTTTACCTCATCATCACCACGCAAAGGACTAGCCATTGCCTTAACTGCTGAAGGCAGCCCTTGGCATTTCCGCACAAGGGCGGTGCTATTACTACCGTTGAATGCGGACAAACCATATAGTTTTGTCTGTACGCACAAAACCATAGGGTTTCTAGCAGAGCTCAAGTGGATATAGGTCTCATTAATGGCCGAACCGCTCTAAATCTGGTCTTATTTTCTAATTGTTTGTTTTATTTTTCTTGTATTTCTCTTCAACCAAACAAAAGGAAAGTAGACTCTGTGTTGGGAACTCCTAATGATGATATCAGAGCTTTGGTCTGAAATATGATGAGAGTCTATTTGAAAAATCAAGAATTGTTGGTAACTGACAGATGGGATCGACAAGGTTCGAGATTGAAAGGTTTGGCGGCAAGGGTGATTTTATTCTATGGCAGAAAAAGATGAAGGCTATTCTGGTTCGGCAAAAGGTCTCCAATGCTCTCTCCGTTCCCAATGATCTTCCTGAAAGCATGACGAACTCTGAGAAAACGGAGATGTATGACACTGCTTATAGCTCCAACACACTAAATCTTGCCGATAATGTCTTAACGACAGGTGAACAATGAAGATACAGTTGCAAATTATGGAGTAAGTTAGAAAAACTTTATCTCAAGAAATCACTCTCCAGAAATATCTTTCTTAAAGAGAGCTTGTTTAGTTTCAATATAGATCCGTCTAAAGGGTTAAAAGAAAACTTGGACGAATTTAAGAAAAACTGTATTGATTTAACAAATACTGGTAAAAAGGTTGGGGAAGAAAATGAGGCTATAATTTTACTTGACTCTCTTCCAGAATCACTTCAAGAAGTGAAGGCAACCATTAAATATGACAGAACCAGACAGCCTTACACTTGAAGATTGTTTATTAGCTCTACATGAACTCTATGCATACTTGACTTGAAGAATTTGAAACTTCACAAAACAAACAGCAGACTTTGAGCTTTATTTTCTCCCCCCTATTCCCACAGAATCATTCTGGCTTCTCAGTATGTATTTCTTCTTTCAAAACACCATTTAAAAAAGAGGTTTTGACATCCAATCAATGAATCTTCCAATGTATTTAAGTAGCGAGAGCAATTAAATTTTTAATTTTTGTGAATTTTCCTCATCTAAATTTATAACATCAAAATTACCAACTACAAATGTTTCAATTTTTTTTTTTTCTTCCATTTCTCTTTTTTATTTTTTATAACCATAATGTTGATTTTGTTATTTTATTGATTTATGTTTTAAAATATTATAATTAGAATATAAGTATAATATTATTCACGTTCTTTGATCAAGTGTGTTATTTCAATTTGATATAAATTTTCTCATTCAATAATCTTTTTTTTTTTATAAAATTAAACATATTATACTATGATAATAGTTTTTCAACATTATAATTATTATTTGTACTACATAATAAGACTATCAAACTCCATGGTGAGATAATTAATTTATTCACTAGAAATTTACGTCAACCCATAGCTCAACTTATTAATGTACTTCCCATTCGTGTATATTTATGAGTATGTATGAAGAGTTTTCTCCTTTTATTATGGGAGTCTCATAATGCAATAGGAGTAAATTTTCAAGTCATATATATAGTATTTAAGCTCAGTTAGGGTGGGTGTGTGTGTGTGTCTATATATATACATAAATATAAATATATATGTATTTATATATCAGTGCCTCCTAATTTTTTAAAATTAGGATAAATTAATCGAATTTATTCATTACATTCTCTCTCCTAAAATAAATTTTCTCTCTTATTTAATTTAAATGCAATGGATAAATTTGATTATTTTGTCCTAAGTTAGGATGCACTGATGATAGAATTACTCTATGTATATATATGTATATATACAAGAAAAATCATCTCTCTCTATCTTCTCTTTTTTTTCTCTCTCTTGTTTTCTCTCTCTATCTCTAGCGGTCCCCTTCTTTCTCTTTCCCCATCTCATGGCTATTGGATCTCCACCTTCCATATCATGGATGGGTGGTGGAGATCAATGGTGCTCCATTTTTTAATTTTTATTAATTTTTTTTTAATTTTTTTAAGTTGATATATTGATGTTTTAGTTTATAAATTTTCATTTTCAATTGTATTGTTTTTTTGTTTTTATCAAGTTTTTATTTTTATTTTTCAATTTTATTAATTTATATTTTTTTATTTTGAAATGTTATTTTATGATGATTATATTTCAGGGTTAAAAGTGTCTTTTTCAATTTTTGTCAAACTTTTCTATTAAATTGTAATGTTTGTGATATTTCAGATAAAAATAATACAATGGATAGTAAAATGAGATTGTTTCATATATTAGAGGGTTTTTTAGGATTTTTCCTATTTCAAATTTTTCATACACAGTTTATCTATAAAATTACTATACATATGTTACGTGAAATTATCTAAGGTAACATACGTAATATGAACTTGCTTTTATTTTTATTTTTAACCAGGCTTTCTAAAACTTGGAGAAATTGGAGTTTCGCTCAATGGACTTCACATTGATAATGCACAAACAACTTCTAGAATACCTTGTTCCCAAACTAAAGGTTCTTAAGTTTAGATTTGATAAATTATTGGTTTTGTCAAGTGATGTAAGGGCCCAACTTAACTAAATCCAAGAGATTAATTGAAATCTAATTTTTTATTATTATTAATTTAGTCCAATTCAAGTTTTAGAAGTAAAGAAGTTTATGGATAAATATCCAATTGGAGGATATTTTTAAATGGAATTAAGAAAATTGGGTTAAAGGAAAAAAGTCATGGGGGTAGAAAATGAAAATTTATATCTGTTGGTCAAACAAAAATATCGTACAGTGGGTGTTTTTTTAATAATAATAAATAAAATAATACTAATAATATAAGGTCGTGGGTTATGTCTATTGAAATAAAATATATATATATAAAAGTAAAAAATGGGTGCCGATTGAGAAAAAAATAATAAAATAGCAAACCAGGCAAGGAGAAACTGAGAAGAAAATGAAGGAGACAAAAAAAAGTAAAAAATTTTGTATGAGTAATCTAAATAGTTAAGTGTCCGATTTATCCAGATAAATAAATTGTTTTTTATTTCAATGAGATTTGGATTCCAAAAAATTAATTAATTTTTCTATAAATTCTAAATTAAGATTTATGTAATTTTAGGATGAATTTAAGATTATGAAAAATCATATAGGAATCCGTTTTAGATCTAGAAATAAGCAAAAAAGTTATATAAGTGGATAATTTTATTTTTAATTAAATTGATTGAGTTATATTTATTTATATTTCAGATTTTATTATTTATTTCAAGTAAACAATTTGTTGACTTAATTGATTTTATAGAATATTATAAATTATGTTTTACGATTGAAATAAAAGTTTATTACGAATTCATATATATACTTATGAAATTCCAGTAAAAACTTTTAGCCAACTACAATTTTTACAATTGAAAGTTGGCATGTTGTCGATAATTTTCTTACTAAAGAATTGGATACATTTATATATAATTTCTTATAAATTGTGTGGTGCCATGTAAAGTCTTGCAAGGACATTTATATAAAAAGACTGGTGGTAGGTGATTCTACCAAACTAAAACTTTGTAATTGCCTCAATTGTACGTTTCTATTAAAAACAACTACAATCGGTCGATCACCAATAAAATTTGGATTTTTTAATAAAGGTGGAAAACCTAAATAATATTTGGTAAAAGTCAGAAACTTGTAATCATGGTTTTGCTTATGCTTTTAGAATTATCTAAGCATTACCTACCGCAATGGAAGAATAATTAATATACCCAAAAAAATAATAGTAGAAGAAGACGGAGGAATAGAGAGATACATTATGGAAGCAGCAAAGCACCAAAGCATGGCAGTAGAGACGCAAGACAAAGCAAATAATCCAGCTTGAGCAAAGGGAAGCTCTACAAAAATGAATCACAAAACTGTCAAACACATCTCAGAATTCTATGTAAAACCAAAATATGTGTCGGAGGAGATGTTGCAGCCTCGTTATTTGACACCTTGGGACCTTGCTATGCTCTCTGTACAGTATATCCAAAAAGGCCTTCTTTATACCAAACCAGAAGTAGATGATCAAGAAGACTTCATAAATACTCTACTGGATAGGCTCAAGCAATCCCTCTCTCTCACCCTTGTCCATTTCTACCCTCTCTCTGGCCGCCTCAAGACAATAAAGAGTGAAAGCCCACATTCATCTGTGGTTTTTGTAAACCTAAATGACAGCCCTGGAGCTAAACTAATTCATGCCTCGCTAGACATGACAGTATCAGACATCGTCTCGCCCACTTATGTGCCTTTGGTTGTTCAATCTTTGTTTGATCATGATCGAGCAATCAACCATGATGGGCATACCAGGCCTTTGGTGTCAATTCAAGTAATAGACCTGGCGGATGGAATTTTCATCGGTTGCTCCATGAATCACGCTCTTGGAGATGGAACCTCTTATTGCAATTTCCTTCAGGTATATTCAGAGGTATTTCAAGCACAGGTAAGTAGTAAGTACTCACTACAAGAAAATATGTTATTAATACCGGACTATCCATACCGGGCATTAAAGGTCCGGTATGGATAAGTTGCTTTTAATTTTTTAATAATAAAATCGGATTATCCATACCGGGCAGTTAGGTGATCGGTATGAATAAGTTGCTTTTAATTTTTTAATAATAAAATCGGATTATCCATAATTAGTCTTCCATGCCCGGTATGGATAATCGGATTATCCATACCGAGCACCCCGTATGGATAATTTGAGTTTAAAAAAAATAAAATGATATGGATTATCCATATCGGGCGCCCCGACCGCCCGGTATGGATAATTTGAGTTTAAAAAATATATAAAATAATATGGATTATCCATACCGGGCGGGGACCCGCCCGGTATGGATAATCTGGACAGATTATTCCCGACTTCCCTTCATCATTTTCTCTATTTTTCTTCTCTCTCTATCTCTTTCTCACATCTTCTCTCTCTAGAAACCCTAGCCGCCACCACCCACCACTGTCGCCACTCCGGTTGCCGACCGACGCCATCGCCGACTACCTCTATCGTCGATCGTCACTCCGGTGAATCATCTTTTCTTCTTCTTCTTCTCATTTTCTTCTTCTTCTTCAATGTCATCTTCTTCTACCTTTCTTCTTCTTTTTCTTTTTCTTGTTGTTATTCTTCTTCTTCATCTTCTTCTTCTTCCATTCATAGGACGACCAGACTGCCTTCCGATCGCCGATGCGGTAGTCCGGTAGTCTTTTTTTTCTTATTTAACTTCTTTTTTTTTTTTTTCAGCTATGCTAAGGATTGGCACTGTCTGGATACATCGTATTCGGTTGTTTTATCTGGGAGCGTTATATTCATTAATTTACTCCTCTTCTGTTGTTTTATCTGTCGATAAGGTATGTATTTTATGATTTTGGTATAATTATATTTTCATATTTTTTGCAATATGTGTATATATATATTGTTTGTGTTTATGTTTGTGGGGGGACAAAGTCTCTGAAGTGGTTGGATATATTGTAAAATTATTTTGTTATTTATATTGCAAGTGAATTAAATTTTTGGTAAAGTTAAAAAATAGGGAAAATTCCATCAAAATTTTCATAAAATTGATTGACTTTATTGTTTCAATTTAATTATATATATATTATATAAATGTAATTATTTAAATTTGTTGATAGGAGTAAATATTTAAATTTTTGTGCATACAGTCCATATCTTAGGGTTCCTCAAGCCAAGTTGGTAGATCGAATAGCAACCACTACAAATTATTAGATTGGATGGGTAAAGGAATAATGGTGACGGAAGCAGAAATTGACTCAAATGACTTCTATGCTAAAGTTCATCATCTCGAACTTGGTCTAAATTAGAGTATGTAATTTAAATATAATTTAATTTTAGAGTATGTAATTTAAATGTTGTATATTTAATTTTAGAATATGTAATTTAAATGTTGTTAATATATTAAATAATATATATTTTTAACATTTATGTATGTTGGTAGTTTTATTATAATATTAAATTACAAATTTTTTAATTTTTTTTTTTAAAATTAAAATATTTTCCATACCGGGCACCTGCCCGGTATGGATATTGAAAAAGTCACGGGTCGACCCAGGGGTCGACCCGTCACATTAATATATCCATATCGGGTCTTGCCCCGTATGGATATTTATTATCAATACCAGGCACTCGCCCGTTATGGATACTAAAGTATCCATAGCGGCGGCAACCACGTTGAACGGGTTGCCCAGTATAGATAGTCAATCATACCGGGCATTACCCGATATAGTTGACCTGTTTTGTTGTAGTGACTACTTCCATCTCTCGCCCACCTGTTATTAAGCCATGGTTTCCAGCTGGTCATGATCAAATCATCAACCTTCCTTTCACCCACCAAGATGAGTTCATGAGCAGACACGAAGCACTACAGCTTTTAGAGAGATATTTCCACTTCACAGCAGAATCCATAGCAAAACTCAAAGCTATAGCCAATTTAGAGAGCAAAACCAGCAAAATCTCCTCCTTGCAGTCCTTATCTGCATTTGTCTGGAAGTCCATAATCCGTGCAAGGCGTTTCCCAAATGAGAAGACAACCAGTTGCATATTGGCAATCAACGACAGATCAAGACTGAAACTACCACTCCTAGAAGACTACATTGGAAACGCAATCCAAACAGCGAGAGGTGTTGCCACGGCAAGTGAGTTGCTTGAACATGATCTTAGATGGGCAGCTTGGAAGGTGCATGAGGCAGTGGTTAATCACAATGACAAAACGGTGCGCGAGTGGCTAAAGTCATGGAGGCGGCAGCCATTTATATACCAGCTGGCACAGTTCTTCGATCCGGCAAGTGTGATGGTGGGGAGCTCACCAAGGTTCAACAAGTACGGAATTGAGTTTGGGTTGGGAAAAGCAGTCACACTTCGAAGTGGATATGCACATAAGTTTGATGGGATAGTGTCATGCTATCCAAGACGTGAAGGTGATGGTAGCATAGATTTAGAAGTCTGTCTTCCACCAGAATCAATGCATGCTCTTGAATCCGATCAGGAATTCATGGCTGCTACTTCTTGATCTCATTTTGTAACAAATGGGGAGAATAAGTATTGCAATCATCACAAGTGGAATTATTGGAATAAAGCTTTTCAATTTTAATTTTCTATCACTTTGTAGTTCCTTATATTACAAGCGTATTTAACAGAGAGTAATTTTGTTTTTCTTGATTGCAAATTTATGTATAAGCAGTAGGAAAAAAACAACAATTGTTTTTATAAAATAAAGATTTGTGGAACATTGAGTTTTAAAATTTTTTTTAGAAAACTCAAGAACCCTAGATCCATAAAGCAATGAAATAAAATAATAAAACTAAATAAAGATCGAATCTTATACCTTTTTATATTGATTTCTGTGGATTGCACACCACCTTTTCTTCCTTGATATGACTCTACACCAAGAAACAAGTGAGTGGGCACAATTATATAGAATTGTGCTCACTTCCTATTGATTTCTTTTCTCAAAAGAACAAACAATATATGTAAGAGGTGACAATAGGTTTTGGTTTTAAAGAACGTAAAACAAAACCAAAATATAACTTATGTTAGGAAAATAAGACTATTTCTTTTCTATTTATAGACAACCAATTAGAGTTTTAATTAATCAAAATTAATATTTAACCCTAAGTTTATTAAAATTAAACTTTTGCCCATATAACATAATTAATTCAAAATTAATTCATGTTATATTTTGTAATCATACTTGTGAACTATAATTAATTCATAATTAATTTATACCCAGTCATAACTAAGAATTGCATTCAAGACCTCTTATAAAATTAATTAACTAATTATTAATTCATAATTAATAATTAACTAATTAATAATTTGAATAATCAATATTATTCAAATACCAAGTGAACACATATTTTACTACTTATGTAACAAATATAATTGGATGATCCAATTACAATATTCTATATACACGTTTCTTATAGTGAAATGAGCTATCAAGGGGATCCGATGGACCTACAGTTTTGAGCTCCAATAATATCGAAATTATTAATTAAACTCTTTAATTAAATAATTCACTATTATTAATCTTAGAGTTACTCCACTAAAAACCTAAGATTGCACTCTCAAAACTATAGATGTTTTTATACAATCTGAAATTTTCAGCGTCCATTGATATAATTACTACATATGATTTGACCCACCACAAATAGTTCATAATTAGAGTTAGGTCATAATATCCGTTATACCCCTCTAATTATATCTTGATCCTTAAATATCATTGATTCTTTAATGAACAATATATTCATAACAACTTATGAATTTATCTTTTCGTTTACATATGAACAGAAAGTTGAGCGCTCTTATTGTTCAAGACCTGAATCAACCCTTAAGAGAACTATTTCTCTACTTCTTGCAAGAAGGAGTGGATTCTACTATTGTATAGAATGTTCCCAGCTACTTACTAAATCATATTCCCAAAGTACGAAGTTATTGATCGAGCATCTATATCGATCTAACCCATGTAAATCAAATGACATAACTCAACAAGCAGGAGTCCATAATACACTTAGGATTAAGATCAATTCATATATGATCATCTAGTCGATAAATATAAATCTCTAAGTTTAACGGATATTAATTAGAGACTCATGTTTATCGTGGTCCAATCCTATATAATCTTTATTATATAAGGTGCCTCCATTTCCATGTCACTACATGAATAATTTCAGATAAAACTATTGTACCGAATACAAAATGAACCGTAACTGTAGATTTACCACAAACAAAGTACCCAGCTTCGTTTGTTTTCTACGGACTCTTTAGATTACTTCTCTCAAACTAAATCCGCTTGTATATAACACTTATATACTTAGTTTGAAAATACATCAGTAATCAAGGATGTTTCTCATGATATATATAATTTTTGCAAAATATATAAATTAAATAAAATGAATATTTTATTATTATTTATTAAAACCGTTTACATAATTACAAGCTCTTAGAGCACAAAACCCAACATAAGCATATAGCCTGAGTAGTTGTGATGAATTTAAGATGATAATAATAGTTATTCATCATATATATTGAAAACTATACCTTATACAAACATTCTTCCTAATTAATATCAAAACACAAGGAATGTCAATCTCACAAACAAACAGACAATGTCTGGAGGTTCTGTCAAAGGATAAATCAATCATCCAATACATTATGATTTTATTGAGTTTTCCTTTTTTCCTAATTAGTCTCTTCGTCAAAGTTTTTTAAAAAGTTAGAACTTCCACACTTGAAGGCAGTCTTGGGAGATTTATAATAGGCCCTAGCCCATGTTAAGGGTGTTCATTAAGTCGGCCCATGAAGCTCCATATCAAATGTTGCAGACTCTGGCCACCTAAAATGAAGCTCCATGCTTAAAGACTTATAAGCTGTTACTAAAGCTAACCCAACAAGGTTTCTTACATGACATAATTTTATGGAGACAACGACTTTTGTAATTTTGCTTGCAAATGGGTACTTAATTGGGCCCATAAAGCCCCGTCTCATCCTCAGGTAATATAAACTCTTCATATAATCGTGGATCAAATAACAGTTTAAAGAGATTGAAAGTATGAGTGGGAGGGTATTTTTGACATTCTATGAAGGAGAACTGGGATGACGACACATAAATGGCTAAGATTAAATTGAAAAAATTAAATTTTAAAAATAAATAATTAATTAATTAAAAAATAAAAAATCTCATATTAAACTGAATAGAAAGCACATTTTAAAATAAATTACAAAATAAATAAATAAATAAATCCAAATGCATATCTAGGTTGATCTAGGTTAATTTTTTTAATTTTATTTTCTTAAGTTTAATCTCAATAGAAAACATTAAAAAATATATAAAATAAAAAATAAAAAACAGAAGAAGATTTGGGTTCCAGCCCAGGTCTTCAACATCTGAATGTGAATGTTGAAGACCTAGGCTGGAACCCAAATCTTCAGATGTCATATGCAACAAAACAAGACTGTTGCTGAGCCACCACCAAATATGAAAACAATCCACCCAATCTATTCAACAAATAATGATAGCTCAACAGCAACTGGTTGCTCAGAGCCAGTTCAAGCAAATAATGAAAGCAAAGAAGAAGATGACCAGATCTGTTCAAGAAGAAAAGCAGCTCTGTTCAAGAAGAAGAATAAAACGGCATCGACGACTAGTAGTTGCTCAGAAGCGACACTGACGACGATTGATTATCAAGTGAAGAAGACACAAACTTGTCAGAGAGTGTGTCTGTACTAACCAAAGGTTTTTCCATGCCAATAGCGACTTCATCGTCAATATCATCAACTAACGTCACCTCTAATGAAGGTGGCATTAAGCTTTTAACCCTGTTGTCTAATGATGGCTATGTCTTTAAAGTGAAAGAAAGCGTCGCGACACAATCCGTGATGATTAGAGTCATGGTATAGGATGGCTATACAAACTCGACTATCTCGCTCTACGACATCACTAACAAAGTTCTCACGAAGGTCATCAAGTAGTGGAACATGCATGAGATCGGCAAGCTTCTTAATGAGAAGGAGTTAAAAAGAGTGGGTAAGTCATTTCATCAACACGGAAAGCAACCAAAGTCGCCTCAACGAACTCTACATCTACTATTGGGGATGCCCTATCTAGAAGTGTTGGTGCTGGTGAACTATTGCTGTGAGGTGTCGTTGGCAAAAATTCGAAAGTTGTTTAATATAAAGAATGATTTTAGTGTGGAAGAAAAGGAACAAATTGGACAAGAGAACCAACGGATTATCATCCATAAATTTTCTTTCGGGGGAGGGACAAAAGTAGCATATTTAAGTAGTGACTTAACATTTATGTCCCTTTTGAGAAATTGTGACAATAGAGTTCCAAATGATATGTAAAAGTACCAAAATACCCTTACAGTAAAAATTTGTAATAATAGTTAGATTTTGAAAAAAACCTGTTCCCCCCAAAATCAAACCTTGAAAAAAACTTTTTGCCTCCCAAAATCAACAGTAGCCTCTACCTCCCCCAAAATCAATACCCATCGTCGTCTGTCCGTACCGTACACAGAGCCACGCAGCGCAATCGTCGTCGTCTGCCCTTTGCCATCGAGTTGTCTGTGTCAATCTTGCATGCGCGGCATCGGATACTCATCTCCTCGCTGTGAAAGTCGAAGCCGTTGTCTCCCCTGTCGTTGGTCGCTTTCGTCGTTCCCTTCCTCAGGCGGAGCCACTGTGCCCCTAACTTTGTTTGGTCACTCGCACACGAACGACAGTCGACTTTGTTTGGTCGCTACGAAACGTGAAGCCTCTACCCTACCTCCCCCTCTGTTGGTCGCGACTGTCTACCTTCCTTACACAGAAACTGGTACATCCCACAACTTCTATTTCAGATTTTTTAAGCTTAGTTTGGCTTAAGTTCTACATTGCTGTCCAAATTTGGATTTGCTTCATGTTTCGAACTTTGCTTGTGATTTATGATGGATTTTGCTTATAATAAGGAAGTTTGGTTCTTTACTCTGTTGTGATCAATGATTTGTAAAAATGAGTTATGAAAGTGACTAAAGGTGTAAGTTTTGCCTTTGTTGAATGAAACTAATTTATGTGTTTGAAGTAGTGATGGAAATTGATAAATGGGGTATTCGTTTTGTGTGACATGTACTACTTGTCAATTTTTATAACAAAATCGAAACAATAATCTCTGTTCTTCTGTATTCTGAACTTGGAAATTCGAACATGCTTTGAAACCAAGTAGAACATGCTTTGAAATCAGAACATGACTAGTGTTTCTAACACAAGTGGTGTCATTGGTTTATGGAGAAAATCGGTATTCAAAACACTAGTCACACCAAGGTACGAGTGTTAATAATACTAATTATGTCGGTGTGATTAATGGTGCTGTAGATATATGCAAAAAGTCAGTAGCCAAAACACTAGTCACACCAAGGTGACTAGCGTTAATAATGTTATTCAGCTCGGTGTGACTAGTGGTTCCATGAGTTGATGGAAAAAAACCAGTAGATAAAACATTAGTCACACCAAGGTGACGAGTGTTAGTAACACTAGTTACCTGGGGGTGACTAGTGTTTTTGGCTACTGATTTTTTGACCATCAACTCATGGCACCACTAGTCACACTGAGCTGAATAGCATTATTAACACTCGTCACCTTGGTATGACTAGTGTTTTGCCTACTGGTTTTTTGCATAAACCCACGGCAGCATTAGTCACACCGACATAGCTAGTATTATTAACACTCTTCACCTTGATGTGACTAGTGCTTTGGTTACTGGTTTTTGTCATAAACCCATGACACTACTAGTCACACTGAGGTAACTAGCATTATTAATACTCTTTTGTTTCGTCTTCTCTTCTAGCTCCCTTTCCACTCTCTATAATGAAAAGATAAACACTAAAGAGCTTTTGGCTAATATAGTTTACTTTCTATGTTATCAATTAATGTAAAGAGCTTGCAATTAATTACATATATATTTTTATTTGTTTGCAGATGGAAAATATTAACTATGATCAATTTTTGAAGATACCTATATTAGAATGGGTATCAGAGAGGTCAATTAACATGCACTCCAAGTTCGATGTGATAGGCTTGATTGAAAATATATTGCGTCAGGAATGGGAGTACGAACTAGCTGAAGAAACAATTTTCAGGTATTTATTAAAAATACCTGCTAAACACATGTTTGCTACCCTGTTGATTCATCAATTACTTCAAAGAGAAATTAATTTGGAAGAAGCAAGTCCGTATGAGATGTGGTTTTCCATTAAGGGCATGAAGAGTAGGTTTTCCCGTGTTGAGTTTTGTCTAATGACCGGATTATCTTTTGGTCCATTACCTGATATTCTTCAATGGCCATATGTTATGGTACCTGGGGGGATACATGATCGATATTTTAATGGAAAAATACCATTGCCGCTTTTGGAGATACACAACCATCTTGCCACCAAGGAATTTCACCAACAAGGAGATTGTTTGAAGATGACCCTTGTGTTGCTAGCAAACATCGTATTATTTGGGCAACTTTCAAAGGGCAAAACGACATTATGGTTGTTAATGTTGATAGAGAATCTAGATGAGTGGAATGCATTTCCATGGAGACATTATGTTTTCAAGTTAACGCTGTACTATTTGAGAACAGCGGTTGGAAAAAGTAATTATTATGGGTTTCCTTATGCTTTACAGGTTGGTTTTTATTTGTTTTGTTTCATGTGTTGATATATATTTTATATGTTTATATTTTGTATTATAATATTGAACTTGTAGTCATTTTTGTATTTACAGATATGGGCGATTGAGAACATCCCATCAATGAAAGAAATGTTAGTTACTCGGGTACCGAGTGTTAGATATCCAAGAATGTTGAGATGAAGTTTCAATCAGCACCCAAAAACTTTTTAGTAGAGCCTTAAACAAATAGAGGAGTGTAGAGATGTAAGTTTAAAAAACGGTTATTATATTTTAACAGTTTTGCTTGTTTCTAACATTTGAATATATTGGTTATAGTTTTATCCAGCTCGTGAGTTCTTCAAACCAACGAGGGAGGAGACTCGCCAAGATTACTGGAATAGTATTAAGACCAATTTGGATGAAGGTGTGGAATTTGTTCCACTCACAATAGTGGATACTGATGAAGGTGATAATGATGTCGGTGTGAGTAGTCCAATACATCGTCGTGAGAGACAGAATAAATGGTCGCGCACTTCAGATCCATCTCTCCCCACCCTCCAGCAGCAGAGGACTCAATACCATCGAATACCTCTACAGAAGTTGGTACACTTCATAAAACCATTATTATGTAAAAGCTCATGTTTTTTTTTATCCTTTGAATATAATTGTTCCTCTATATAGGGATTGGAGAAATTAATGGAGTTTGTGAAGAATGCGATGGAGGAAATCTCGCGACGTATGAAGGACTATATCGATAAAAAGTTGGAGGCATTAGAGGGTCGATTAAATGATCGTATTGATAAAGCATTTGAAAATTGTCAGCAACATTCAGCTGATCAGGTATATGCACAATATTGTCAGTTACTATGCTTTTGTAATGCTCGCATGTTCGTCGAATGTAACCAACTTTCATTGAATTAAGGGTTTCATAATTATACATTCTCTACACATGGGATGCAAGATGATGTCCAACCTGCCCATAAGACGTCCTTTGTCGCACAATCAGTTCCTACGAATGCAGCAGTGACTCCCTCACCTACTGTTATGACACGTAGACCAAGTCGATTTAGAGAATCACATGACGCATGTGGTTCTACTGAGGAGGCACAATCAGGAGGGCTACCAGAGGTCTAAAATAAGAAGGCATTGTATGTTTATTAGAAAAAGGGAAAAGGAAGGACAAGGAAGGATAGTCAGGGGTTATTGGCAACTCGGTTGGAGGAATTATATGGTGAAGAGTTTAATCTTGACAGTACTGTTAATATGATGACTGAGGATGTCCAAGTGGGTAATGATAATGATGTCATATTTGGGGATGCTCCCCGTCTGAAGACACGGGTTGATTGAACCGTTAGAGTAAAGATTACATCAAAATATTGTGTTTCTCCGTATATCAATCCTTGGGCAACAGAGTCTGCAATACTGTCGCAGAAGAAAAAGGAATATAGTGCATACAAGAAAGCAAAAACTAGTGCAGCCCTGTGAGTATATTTATGATTTCTATTAAACACAAGTCAATTTGAAGGTTTGTTTATTAATGATTTATATTCATTTTAGACTAAATATTGGCACCGAGTTGTTTGCGGATTTGAAGTTCTTTATCGAGTTGGAGAAGACTTCAATTTGGATGTCAAATGAAGTGAGTAACTCGTTGAATATGTCAACATTGGCTTTATATTTGAAATATGTTACCAACTTTTATGTATAAGTTTTCTTTTGTTAATTTATGTGGAATTGTTTTCGTTTGAATACAGCACATTGATGGGATTCTAGCACTTTTTGGCAAGCAGAGAAACGAGTACCCCAGTCTATTTCATGATGATATTGCAGTGTTGTGTGTTGATTTTTTTGTAAGTTTAGGGTCTTATTACATTTAATTAGAATTTATTATAACATTGTTGTACAATCTAATTTTTTGTCACATGTTATGGTATAATTTGCAGTCAAAATTGTCAGAGGCTTGGAAGGAAATTCATCCAGATGTGCAAGAATCATTTACTGGTCAATTTGATCCATTATCGTTCAATGCCCCTGATGATTGGATACTATATGGTACAGAAGAAAAGCCAGTATGGGGAAAGAGATGGACACTTGTAAACACAGTAAGTATGACTTAATGATATTTGACAATGTTGTGTCACCATGTTTCTTGTAATTTTTTGTTGTTTGTTATGCAGTTGTTAATTCCGTGTGCGGTTGGATCTCCTGATGGTCATTGGATCTTATGTAAGGTAGATTTATCACAGTGGAGTATTGTTATATATGATTCGTTGTCACATAAGATCCCAGTCGATTCGACATATAGAGAGAACCAGGTGGTGTCTTTACAGTACTTGTTGCCTTTTGTGTTGGCAAAGTCAGGTTATTTTGAGGAGAAACACATAGAGAGGAGAGGGGACTGCTTTACTGTACAAACCTTGAACCACACAAGCATACCAACTCAAAAGGATAACAGTAGTTGTGGTGGATTTGTATGTAAGTATGTCGACTGTATCATTAGGAAAGGTGTATCATGGAATTGGGGACTACCAGAAGTTCACAAGATGAGAAGGGAATACGCCTTTGCCATCTTTGTTAATGTTGTTTAGGGAAATGACATGTAATTGGGGTTTACATTGCCACATTCATATCCAACATGTATATATATAAAGTTATTTACAGATCCTACGTTACCTTTGTGTTTTTTGCTTAAATATTTTGTGTGATATTTGAGGTGTTATGTTAAAGTTGTACTATCCTTTTATAGCTCTTGGAAAAAACCAGTAGCAAAAACACTAGTCACATCAAGGTAAGGAGTGTGAGTAATACCAGTTCTGTATCTGTGTGACTAATGGTGTCATGGATTGATGAAAAAAAAAACCAGTAGCGAAACACTAGTCACACCAAGGTGAGGAGTGTGAGTAATATCAGTTCTGCCTCGGTGTGACTAGTGGTGCCATGGGTTGATGAAAAAAAAAACCAGTAGCGAAAACACTAGTCACACCATGTGAGAAGTGTGAGTAATACCAGTTCTATCTCAGTGTGACTAGTGGTGCAATGAGTTGATAAAAAAAACCAGTAGAGAAAACACTAGTCACACTAACATAACTAGTATTATTAACACTCTTCACCATGGTGTGACTAGTGTTTTCGTTACTGGTTTTTTTTTCATCAACTCATGGCACCACTAGTTACACCGAGACAGAACTGGTATTACTCACACTTCTCACATGGTGTGACTAGTGTTTTCGCTACTGGTTTTTTTTTTATCAACCCATGGCACCACCAGTCACACCGAGACAGAACTAGCATTACTCACACTCCTCACCTTGGTATGACTAGTGTTTTCGTTACTGATTTTTTTTTCATCAACCCATGACACCACTAGTCACACCCCTGCCACTAGTATTACTCACACTCCTTATCATCTAAGTTGACTAGTGGTTGGGTCACTGTTTTCATACAAAACCTTACAGAATGTGACTACTGTGATTAACAAGATCACCAAACACATACACAAACTAGTTTATTACAGTAAATGAAGATAGTTTTGCATTTGTTACAAATCAAAACAACGATATTTCAACAACCAAAATACAAGGTTATAATTGAGATTGTTATGGTACAATGGGTTGGGCAGTATTGTTACAAGTCTTGCTATTGTGTCCTACTTGGTGGCAGGTCTGACACTTTTGTCGTCTTCTTATTTGGGTAGCAGAGCCTTCACTATTGTTCATAGGGGGTCGTTGAGATAGATGTGGATTACGATAGTTTTGTCGATAGTGGTCTTTTTGCCCACAATGGGAGCATTTCAAAACCCTTCCGCTATTCTCGTTAGCAGATGGAATCCTTTTTTTTCTAGGCCTGCCAGCTTACGGACGCCATGGTGGTGGTAAAACTATGATGTTTCGGATGTCTTTTGGAACTGTCCATTCATCTGGGTCAGGAACCGGGAAGATAACACCAACATATACAACCAATAGATTGGGTGTTTTGTAACAATCGGATATGTAGGGGATGAATGACATATTACAATACCTGTACCACCGAAAACAATATTTAACTTTTATTCTACAATTAGAGCAAAACCTCGCAAATATTATGATCTTACCTTAGCACCGCAAGTGCATGTGAACATGGTAGAAGATCCATCTGGAATGCCACACAAGTACACGTCCTTTCAGTTAGATTGACAACGGTCTTCCTACTCCCAACCTTTACAACATACTTGCTATCATCGATTGGTGTGACTGTGTAAGTTTGTGAGTCTCTAGTATACTCTGCAATTTTCTTCTCTGCCCATTGTGTTATCTTTGCTGACATTTTTTCTGCATTCTTCCGACAGTTATAAAACCATTTTTGCATCATACCCCTTATATACTCAACCAAAGTCGTTATTGGATATTGGTGAGCTTTAATCAAGCATGAGTTCATGCATTCAACAATGTTGGAAGTTAAAATCCAGTAGCGCCTTACTGGAGTCATTGCCAATGCTCATCTATGTGATCCAAGTTCGATTAATTCTCTATGCATCGTTGGGTGTATTTTGCTAAGGTCTTCCATCATGGCCCAAAACTTGGATTGACGATAACACCTTGATGCGCGATGGAATAATCCAGTGACAGTCTTATTTTTGTATAAATTTTTCACATTTTGTGTCATGTGATACATGCAAAGACCATGATGTGCATCGGGGTACACTTTTTCCATGGTTACTTTAATTCCAAGATGTTAGTCGGATATGAACATGCAATTCTCTCGACACCCAATTACATTTCTCAACTTTATCAAAAACCATGACCATGATTTCTCATCTTCAACATCCCCAAACCTAAATGCTAAAGGATACACTTGCTCATTTGTATCTTTACATGCCGCAATAAACATAATCCTACCAAATTTCTCTTTCAAATGTATTCCATCAATGACAATAACTGGTTTAATCACTTGACGAAACCCAGATATACTAACACCATAAGTAATAAACATGTATAGAAACTAGTTACTGTCATTTGTCTTAATGTTTGTGATTGTACCTGGGTTAGCTAACTCTAACTGATAACAATACGCAGACAACTGTTCAAATGACAACTCTGCAGACCCAAAAACGTTGTCTTCAGCATGATCTTTGGCTCTCCGACATTAATTATATGGCAAAGTAACTCCATAATTAACTTGAATTTTTGCCTGGATTTCTTTGGGTTTCATGCTTTAACCACTGACTTGCAATTTCGGAGTGATAAGGTCTCCAATTAATTTTGCACTCACTTTCCTGCACCGTTGATGTACACTATCAAGCGAACAACAATGTTGTTTTCGGAATTTTCGCACCTCCCATTGGTCTCCAATCTTGGTTTTGATGGCTACAAGCTGAAATTTACAGTTCTCATCCTTGCACCTAACATCATAACGGATGTTGTTTGATTTCTTGACCTTTTTACGAAAACCTTCCTTCAATGCATATATCTCTACAGCTTTACCTATATCACGCTTTGAAGGAAATATTTTTCCTCTGAAGAAATGATGGTCTTCTCTTTCTGACACTTCAGTGGCGATTGTACGAAATGCGGAAAGATCTATTCCAGGGATGCGCCATTCACTAGTTACTAGTTGTTGCGTGTTATTATCATCAGTGGCTTGACGGGAACACCCACCGCCATCATCCCTAACATCGCGAACATTATTATTATCTATATCACAATCCTCATCACGAACATCATGATTAAATCTACCACCACTGTCAGCATCACCACCTAAATCTTCTGCCTTAACTGCATGTCGACTTCCTCTATCTCCTCTGAAAATATTAGTGGCTATAAGAATACTTTTAGCTGGACGATAGTAGTCCGAAAACTCGTCTGAATCAATGTCATCCAACCAATGTTCTGTAGAACGATTATACTCACTGTCATTTAAGTTATACTCACCGTGCGAGTCAACATTATCTTCTTTTTCTTCATCATCATCATCATCATTGTCATCATCATCATCTTCAACTTCTTCTTCATCTATGTCTTCACATTCATCTTCAATGTTACGATCCTCATGGATTGGAACTTCATTGCTTGACGAAACAGATTTGAATTGAAAAACTAATTCAACAAAGCTTTGGTGTTGTGGTTGGTTTATTAATTGGATTTGTGATTAGCTTGATAATTGGATTTGCGGTTGGATTGGTAGCTGTATGAAGATTGGTGGTTGAATTTGTTGTTGGATTGGTAATTGAACATTTACTTTATCTCTCATACAGTCATTTAGATTGTTTAGAACAACAGTTATGTAAACTTTAGGATTTTTCTCATGTAGCCAGAAAGACACAACTTTATAAGTTGTTAATTTTGAAATGGCAGGCCTACCTAAAGTCTCCACCAATATGTGTAAGTCAAATGTACTCTTTATTATATCAACTCGAACAATATTCTCAACGGTCTTCTTTAAGTCATCAAGCGTCGCATTCGTTGAAACAAATGTTATTTATGATTCACCACTCTCATACTTATAACCAATCCATTGTCCACCATGGGTGACTATAATTTTAGTTTCGTCCATATCACTGTACACAAATAAATGATCGAATTTATTAATGGAGGACTAAATCAAGACTAGCAATATATCATTACTCATACCTGCATGCAATTAAGTAATTAAACTACTAAATAAATGCTCATAATATGACACTAATAGTGACGTCAAGGTGATATGCATTAATAACACTAGTTACCTCGGTCTGACTAGTGTTTTGGCTACTGTTTTTTTTTTTCATAAACCTATGATACCACTAGTTACACTAAGGTAACAAGCGTTATTCGCACTCGTCACCTTGTTATGACTAGTGTTCTAACTACTGATTTTTTCCATCAAGTCATGACATCATTACTCACACCAAAGTAACTAGAATTATTAACACCCGTCAGCTTGGTGTGACTAGTGTTTTGCCTACTAATTTTTTTCTCCATAAACTCATGTCACCACTAGTCATACTAAGTTAACTTGTGTTAATAATGCAAGTCATCTTGACATGATTACTGTTTTCGTCTTTGGTTTTTTAACTAAGTCTTGTCATCACTAATTAAACCAAGATAAATTGCATTAATAACGTCGTACATGTGTGCCGTTTCCATCAACATACATAGAAATACTAAATTCGTAAACCCTAAAGTCAATTTCTACAGCTCAATATCAGCATAGCTAACCACAATAACTAATAACAACTGAAAAATAAATGTTCAAAAGTTAAGATACATTACCCATAGTGCAGAAGAAGATTATGGATGGTGGATGGAAAGAATGGTCGTTGGTGGATAGTGATTGGAATTCATCGCGCAGAAAAGAATGACAATAGATGGTGAATGGTGGCTGCGAAGAAGAAAACGAAGCTGGATGGTGGCTGGAATTCGTAGTGCAGACAAGAATGAAAATCGATGGTGGATGGTGGCTGTGAAGAAGACGAGAATGAAAGAGTAAGAGAAGCAGCAGAAGAGAGAGTATCAAATAACAAGTCATCAGTTTTAATTTTAGAAAGGGTATTTATGTCCAAAAAAATAGGGCTTGAGACTCAATTGTTAACTTTATTGAAATTGGATAAAATTGTCAATCCAATATGATACACATAATTTATATACATTTATTACCCTTAAATAGAGATTTATTAGTTCAATTTTATGTTAACTTTATTTTAATTAATTGAGTTTTTGGTGAAACATGAATAAAAGAGGATTTGTGTGTTGAGGAAAAATTACAATTTTTGTCAAGTCAAGATCTAAATCAATCAAGCATTCAAGTCTTGTCTAAAATCTTTATCATGCAATTAGGAAAATAATGGAGACAAGGAAAAAAATCATTGAAGAAAAAAGGAAACAAATCAAGAAGAGGAAGTTGCAGATTTTTAATGAAGAGAAAAGGAAAGCTGCAGATTTTTAGAGAAAAAATAAGGTAGCTGTGCAAATTTTTGAAAAAAAAAAAAAAAAAAAGGTGCTGTAATTAAGAAAAAGAGAAGCAGTTTTCAGTTTACAAAACCGAGAGGTAGCAGTATAAAATAAAAGAGATTGCAGCAGTATAAAAGAGGGCAGCAAAGCAGTATAACGTAGAGAGCAGAACAGTTTGGCAACGGAAGAAAAAAAATCAGACCTGCAGTTGACGGGAGAACAAGACAGCAGCTTGGGTGGCAAGAAGACAAAAATTACAGCAGCCAAGTTTGCAAACATTATGCTGAATTTTAATTCTCTTTTTGTTCTTGTTATTACTATGTTTGTTTAATTTTCTTTTCTGATGTGTAGGATGAAACCATTATTGATTTTATAATAATTTTGCTATTTAAATATTATTCTCAATTTTATTTCTAATGTGTAATAATTCTTAGTTTCATTGATTGATAAAATAAAACTTGTTTCACCTTAAATATCAAATATTTTTTGTTGTTACAAAATTATTTTATTAATTTGACTTTGGATTGGAAAAAGTTTAAATATAAGATTTTTTATTATGTGTTTTTCAATGTTGGATACATATAATATTTAGATCTTATAAATTTGAGGTCTTGAAGTAAGAATTACATAAGATTAATTTTTTTAAGTTTAATTGATAAATCCTAAGAAAACAACAGATTGATTTTTAAGTTGTTTCTTTAATTTTTTAGAATAATATTTTGAATAGTAAAATATTATAAATTGATAATGGTGGATTCTGAACCTCAGATGTCTCGTTTATTGCTTGAGTTTTGCAATTTAATCTTGTCTTGTTAATTTAGAATTTTATTTTCTTTAATTTTAATTACTTCTCAACCATTGTTAACTAAATTAGAATTAAATTTAATTTGGATTTAGATTAATATTTTATCAATTTCTGTGAAATCGATCTCGTACTTATATAATCTGTTCTATAATAGATTCGTGCACTTGTGAGTACTAAAATTTGCACAACACAATACTTGAAAGTGTCACCTGTTGTCATTTCCTCTTTTCTTTATGTTATTATTATTTTTTTTTTTATATGCTTAGTAAGAATTAGTGGATTGTTCAATAAATTAAAAGAAAAAAATAGTGCAGAATCTCGTTTTTTGTTTGTTTAAATGTTATTATTATTTTTATTCATAAATATATCTTCTTTTAAGGTCTATAACTTACGAATCAGAAGGATGGAACCCCTAATCTCAGATCAAGTGGAAATGTACTAAACCCAATTGCACTAGTAGTTGTTACTATTATTATTATTATTTTAAATTGAGATCAACCACCTATTAAGGATTTCAATTAAAATAAATTGCATATAATTTTCCTCTATAAATTATCGTTGTCATAATCGAATTAATTGGGCTGTAAGTAAAATATTTTAGGTATTATATCTACCTTGTATCATCATCGATTATCAGTTGAGATAAATTGTGTACTATTAAATTGAGATGAGGAAGAGGGTGGTCATAACTTATTTTTAGAACATGAAGGATATTAGAAGTGTTGGTATTGAAGTCTCCATCCTTTAGCCTCCATACATGACTGCTCAAGATGTTCTGCCCGTTGTTTTCCTCATCATCACCACGCAAAGGACTAGCCATTGCCTTAACTGCTAAAGGCAACCCTTGGCATTTTCGCACAAAGGCGGTGCCGTTACTACCGTTGAATGCAGAAAAACTACGTAGTTTTGTCTGTACATACACATCATCATATACTCTTTATAGCTAGGTTTAGAGAACATGAAAGGAAGCAGCCATCATCCTTTGTTTTGTAAGAGTGAGAGCTTCCCTGTATTGAGCTAGAGTGAGGAAGAATGTATAAAGAATTCTGGGTTTTTCCTTCGTGTTTTTTTTTTTTCCCATCTGAATACTATGTAAAATCTATATATTGTGTGAGGGCTGTTGTTTTCTGTTGCTTTGAGGGTGTATACTCAACAAATATTGCATAAGAGTTTCTAGCGGAGCTCAATTGTATGCAGGTCTCATTAATGGCCACACCACTCTAAATCTGGTCTTATTTTCTGATTATTTGTTTTATTTTTCTTGTATTTTAATCTCTTGGACCAAACAAAAGGAAAGTAGACTCTGTGTTGGGAACTCCTAACGGTGGTATCAGAGCTATGGTCTGAAATATGGTGAGAGTCTATTTGAAAAATCAAGAATTGTGGTTTGAGATTGAAAAATTTGGCGGCAAGAGTGATTTTAGTCTATGACACAAAAAGATTGAGGCTGTTCTGGTTCAGCAAAAGGTCTCCGGCGCTCTCTCCATTCCAATTGATCTTCCTGAAAGCATGACTGACTCTGAGAAAACAGAGTGTATGACGCTGCTTATAGCTCCATCACACACTAAATCTTGCCGATAATGTCTTAACGATAGGTGAACAATGAAGATACAGCTGCAAAATTATGGAGTAAGTTAGAAAAACTTTATCACAAGAAATCACTCTCCAAAAATATCTTTCTTAAAGAGAGATTGTTTCGTTTCAAAATAGATCCGTCTAAAGGGTTAAAAGAAAACTTGGACGAATTTAAGAAAAACTGTATTGATTTAACAAATACTGGTAAAAAGGTTGGGGAAGAAAATTAGGCTATAATTTTACTTTAACTCTCTACCAGCATCATTTCAAGAAGTGAAGGCAGCCATTAAATATGACACAGCCAGACGGCCTTACACTTTGAAGATTGTTTATTAGCTCTACACGAACTCTATGAATACCTGACCTGAAGAATTTGAAACTTCACAAAACAAACAGCAGACTTTGAGCTTTATTTTCTCCCCCTATTATCATGAATCATTCGGGCTGCTCAGTATGTATTTCTTCTTTCAAAACACCATTTAAAAACGAGGGTTTAACGTCTAATCAATGAATCTTCCAATGTATTTGAGTAGTGAGAGCAATTAAACTTTTAATTTTTGTGAATTTTCCTCATCTAAATTTAGGACATCGAAATTACCAAATACGAATGTTTCAATTATTTTTTTTATTTTCATTTCTCCTTTTTTTTAACGATAATGTTGACTTTGTTATTTTGTTTATTTATTTTTAAAAATATTTTAATTATAATACAAGTATAATATTATTCAAGTTCATAGATCAAGTGTGTTTTTTCAATTTGATATAAATTTTCTAATTCAATAAATTTTTTTTAATAAAATCATATATATTATATTATAATAATAGTTTTTCAGCATTATAATTATTATTTGTAGTAAATAGTTATATTGTGAAACTCAATGGTAAGATAATTGATTCATTCACTGGAAATTCACATAGCTCAATTTATTAATATACTTCTCATTCATGTATATTCATGAGTATATATGAAGAGTTTTCTCCTTTTATTGTGAGAGTCTCACAGCGTCTCATAATACTATAAGAGTAAATTTTCAAGTCATACATATAGTATTTAAGCTCAATAGGTGTGTGTGTGTAAAAGTTACATCATAATTGGATCTTAGCATTATTATATTATGTTTTATTACAGCACTCTACTTGTATAAATCTTGAGGTCCGCCACTACTTGCATTAGAGGAGAATGACCACGAGGTCCTTTGTCAATCTATTATATATGGATACATTTGTTGCTGTGCCTGTGCATCGATTTCCTCATTCAATCGGAGTAGAATTAGTTTTTGTGAAAACACTTGGAGACTATATTACTGCCGCACCAGTCTTTGAAATCGCAGTGATGATAATATATATGTGGCCAGACTGTCACATATGAGTTAGCTGGATGTGAAAGCAAAATTCAAGATATGAGACATGTCACTAGGAATTGTTTATCAAATAGTTTATGTGGTGAAGTTAACAAATGGAGCATCAGGGTGGGAACAACCACTTACTCTTAGACTCAGAAGAATGGATGGAGCTCATTGTGGGTAACTTCTTCACTGAGAAGTGAGGAACAAGAGGTGTGTGTTTTAATCTTTACCACCATCATGGAGGAGAATGGCAAACAGGACTTATAATTAAAGGCGTCATTTTGAGGCCAAAACATAACGTGACTCCATGGGAAATGCAGAGTTTCAAAAGATGAAGTGTCCACAAGGGATAACCTAACATCTATTATAGTGAAGAGTATAGGGCCTTAAGTATTGATCAGTTCTCAAAATAAATGCCTCATGGCTCATAATTAGAGATTTTTACAGGAGAATTCGATTAATCAATCAATAATGGCTTTTTTTTTAACTATGATAATTGATCTTAAACAAAGAATCCAACAAATAGTAGATATATGCATCTAAAGCACATGCCCAATGATACAACAAAAACTGTTAACTGAGATTCTAAATTGGCACTCAAAATGGATTACACAGAATACCCTTTTGGACAATGCAGAACTGCTACACCAACCTAGCTCTTTGGTATGTTTTTCCCAACAATTTTGGCTGGGGCTACACGTAGAAGATTTCCCGGCTTACCAGGGACAGCACCTTTTATCATCACAACACGGAGATCATTGTCAATTTTTACAATCTTGAGCTTTCTGATCTTCCTTTTTGTTCCTCCCATCCTGCCAGGCATCTTCTTTCCCTTGTACACACGTCCCGGTGTAGTTCCAGCACCGATAGACCCCAAAGCTCTATGACTCTTAGAACCGTGGGTCATAGGACCCCTTTTGAAATTGTGCCGTTTAATTCCACCTGCAGAAAATTGCGAATTTGAAAGCAAGAAGGAAAAACTGATCAGGGCCAACTAATGAGGATTTCAAAGCTATTGACACAACACAAAACAGACTACAATAAATTAAGACCCTAAAACATGAGTTTCTTTTTTTTTTTTTTTTTCCTCTTTTTCGAAATCCCAGTATAGAAAATTATACCCCACGACTGATCAGTTCTGGAGCAAAAGATTATAAAGATAAGGGGAATGGTTACAGCCGCGAGCTGCACATATGACACGTCCTTTAGTTTTGAATTTACTGCCAAAATGAATGTCCAATCTTTTTCATTACAACCTCAAACTCATGCCTAAATTCTATATTTCACTGCTAAGGTCAATGAGTCATGCAATTCACTCAATCAAAATTTCAAGACAAAGACATTTTCTCCGAAGCACTGATTCTCAAATGCTACCAAGGTTCTTATGTTAAACTCGATGCCTGACAGATGCAGCTGAACATAGTTCCTACTAATAAAACGGACCTCTTCTTTGAGCTAATAAGTGGATACTGAATGAAAATATATAAATCACAGCAAAGACAGTGACAAGGTACTTGCTCCTGAGCTTGTTTCCATATAAAATGAAGTTTTCATTAACAGTGTTGTTAAAACAGAACAACAAACTAAGATCAATAATGTAGTGAAGAATCCACTAATCATGCCTACAATTACCCACATTCAACAACTAAAAACTTTTTTCAAAAGCCAAGCTTCAAAAAATCTAAGAGAAATTAAAATCCCAAACTAACTCCTAAATTTATCCACATCAAACATCCATCTCCAAAATGGGAACAATCTCATACATCATATCCCCCTCACTCATCCAAAATACACACACATTAAACCACCAAGCATGTTATGTTAACCACAATCATCACAAACAAACACAGGAAGAAGAAGAAAAACCTTGAAAGCCCTTGCCAATGGTGGTGCCAGAGACATCAACAAGATCACCCTCCTTAAAAAGCTCTTCAAAAGCCAACTTCTGGCCAACCTCAAACTCATCAACAGACTGCAACCTGAACTCCTGCAAATGCCTCATGGGTATAATCCCGGACTTGTTCAAGTGCCCAAGCTCAGGCTTCGTCAACTTCCTGTCCCTGACTCTCCTGTAGCCCACCTGGACAGCATCGTAGCCATCAGTGGCCTCAGTCTTCAGCTGGGTCACAATGTTCCCTTCTCGGAACCCAACCACCGTCACGGGAACCACTGTGCCGTCGGGTTCGAAGAAGGACATCATGCCAAGCTTCGTCCCCATCACACCAACCCCAGCCTCCATGCTCATGCTGACTATGTGGGTTGTGGGTTTTCTTTTGTTGAAGATGAGAGGGGGGGTCAGGGTCTTGGTGGTGGGCTGGAGGAAGGAGGATTTCAGACATGTTATTGGAGACCGAGTTGGGCAGTAATGCCCTATTGGTGTTATTGTTGAGATTGGCATCTGCTTCTTCTTTGCTTGTTTGGTAGTGTTGTGTCTGTGTTTTATCAACAAGAAATTGAGTTTCAGAGAAAATGCAGTCCAATTTTTCTTATCCTCGTGGGAGTGCTAATATAGTGAGGTTTGGACCACGCTAGCTTCTGGTGGATATAACTAAGGATGACAATGGATCGAATAAGATCTAAGTCTGCCTGTTCCAAACCCAATCCAAAATTTTTGAGATGTGTCCTAAACTATTAAACAAAACTCATGTCCTAAACAGATCGTTATTTTCTATTCTGGACCCACCCCAAATAGATAGGATTCCTCTAGGTTTGGATCGTTTACCATCATAGACGTAACATTTTAAAATGTGAAAATTGTACAAATCTACCTTTAAGTTGTACAATTATAGTTTGGTGTTTTATTTTTTCATTTATACACAAATGTACCATACATTTTTTTTTTCTTTTAACATGGTGAGAAATGAGGATTAAATTAATAAAAAACTATCACCACTTCATGGTCGAGGACAAGAGCGAAACTTGAACTTTTGATCTCTTATAATCAATCGAAGTGTTCAACTACTCCTGTTAAAAGGGTGATGTGCACCTTACAATTAATTAACAACCAACATAGTTAACAATTGGCCAAACTAATTGGAAGTCAAAAAATATCGAGCTTTGGTTTTTTTTTTTTTTTTTTTTTTATTAATTTAAACCCGACTCTACCCTCAAGCCTGGCCATTCAAGCTTAAAGAGGCTTGAAAGGCAAGCCCTACCCTCATTACAGAAAAGCCTTGAATTTCAAGAACACGTTTTTTTTTTTTTTGGAAGTACAGAAATTTCAGTCTTAGTATTTAAAAACTATTTGTTTGAAATAAGTCTGGTCTTTCATTCACATTTTCAGTTTAATGATAGATTTTATATGGCATTACGAATTCAATAATTGGATAATAAAATTTTTAGTTATATGATCACATAGTTAAATAATAGTTTTCCAAAAAAATAGAAATATAGTTATATAATAGTTGTAGTTGTTGGAATACAGTTTCATGAACTTATTCAAAACAAAACAATTTTCATATTTTACTTCAAAGAAAAGAACTTTCACTTTATGTGGATATCTTCTGGATTGTTGTGAATTTAGAAATAATCACTTTACATAATGTAGTACTTTGACAAATTTGTTTAAAAAATGATTATTGAATAAATCAACTAGATATGAGTTGCATTATGTGACATCACTTTTTCAAATCATTTACCAAGCACTTTTTAAGTAACTTCAAAAACAAATTGAGATTATTGTAGATTTCAATGCCGACTGCAAAACTTTGCATTGAATCACTGTTCTCTAAACTCTAAAGCTCTCCAACACTACTCATTACATATTTTGATTGGAATAGAAAGCCACGACAAAGACCCAAAACACACCAGTTCACTAAAATAATAATAATAAATAAGGGTCAACAGGCACCATTATTGGCACAGATCTATACACCACAAACAGCACAAACATGATCACCAACAGTCACTACACTCACAACATAAGTAACATTCAAGCACACAATTTCCACCACCATATTCACCAACACAACTTCATATATCACATCATACACCACCACCACCATTATGTCATGCCTCAAAAGACCACCATCTAGTAGCCTAGCACAGCAACCAGTCATGTTCCTACGCAACACAAGCAAGACATCACATCAAGCCCCGGAACATAACACACCAGAAATCATAATAACTGAACAAAAGCAAATAAAAATACGAAATGAACGAGCAATTACATTAAGGCACATATAAGAAACCAAACTTTCTGGTAATAGATATCCACAATATTCTTTGCAAATATGCAGGCATCGGTCGGTATCATTGCCTGCTTAAATACAACTACAGAGCCTAATAGATATTCATGATGAAACACATCTAGTAGACCTATTCTCTGTATCTATATTACACTAGTGCGCTACAACTGCAGTATACTTGTAACAGAACCCCAGTTTGAATAAATTCCGAACCCAACCTTGTTGTCTCTGCTAGGATGGTGTTGTTCATTTGGAGCTGTCAGCACCTTGTGAAGACTGAATCACTTCTGGAGCAGATGCATTGCGGAAAACACCACCCAGCTGAACTCCGGCATGGGAAGTTCCTTGGGTAGTAGATCCCTCTGTAGCTGCTTTAAACCCTTTCTTCTTCTTCACCTTTTCGCGCCAACCAAGAATGCCTACTTGCACATGCTCTTCAAATACTGCCTTCTTGAAATAACTTCCCATCTTCATTTCATTGCAAAAATTAAAAAAAAAATTAAAAAAAAAGGTCAGATTGATGGTTTCAAATGAAGAAGGTTTACTTAATATACAACAGAAACTCAACCCACCTGTGTGACAATGGCATATAGTGGCAGGGTGCTATAACTACAGAGAACCTGAATGAATACCCTGAATGAAAAACAAAATATGAACGGATTGGATTATAACAAAGTACATGAAAAAATCTTAAGATCATCTTCAGGAATTGAATCAAAATCAGATAAAAATGTCAAAGAAAAGGTTATTGACAGATACCCAATGATGAGCCTAGGAACAATATAACGAACTTGTCCCATTATGCAGGAGTCAAAGCCATATTGAACCTAAAGATGAGGAAAAAGGCAAAGATATGATGATGTCCATAAAATCCATGATAAGAGTAGTGCCTCAAAATATTGCTCACCCATATCCAAAAGAAAAATGCTATCTCAAAAGAATTTTGAAATAGGATAAAATGGATCAAGAAGAGGACAATGCGGGGCCGATTGAACCAAAAGTGTTCGTCTGACGGTCGCACCACTAATTCCCCTTCAATTGCTTGATGTTTCTCAGCAACTTCATGAGCCAATTGGGAAATGACATGCTCCAGCTTAGTGCCCACAGCAAGCAGCAGCTAGAAAAACATGAGTGAAACATGGAATTAATAGAGCAGAAGGCAAATAATATATATAGCTAACTCATTCACACCTGAACCCACATATTATATTTAATTATCAAACGGAAAAGAAAGGAAAAAGAAAACACAAGTTGACATAAGCCTATTGGCATATCTCTTTCTTATTAATCATATAGGTCAAGCGAGGAGGCATCCCTCAGATCTTAAATTAACTCCGGAGAAGGATTTTTTAAGAGAGCACCGTCGAAAGGTTTTCATGTTGTTTACAATGCACATATTAAAAGCTGAAAGCTTCTTTGCCACAGTGTTGTAAGTAAACAATGTTTTTGGGTCCTCCTATTAATATTAAACTTTTTAAAATAATGATTCCTTGAAATGGTATTAAATTCAGGTTAAACAACAGGGTCCAATCCTGCAAAACTCTTATTCTACAATTAAAGTGTGTTTATATCCACAAAGGCAGTTTGTGCTTAGATCCTTGTGCCAAATCTCTTACTAAATCCATCCATGCACATGAAGGATGTTCAGAGTTTAAATGTTGTTGTTGGGTCAACTATAGGCGTAAGTTTTCAGATTAAAGATTTTGAAAAATGCAACATGAAAAGTTCATAGATTGAAACTATGAAATCAACAAAAAACTAATTGGAAAAAATAGCTAAACAATTGATCTTTACAAACACATGATAAAAAATAATATTTCTCCGATCTCATTCTTGTTCAAGACAAAGGATTACTGCAGTTGCACTGAACACAGCTTTAAATTCTCCGATTAACAACTGGAGTTAAGCAGGATTCATAAATTCAAATGAGGGCTGGAAAATGCAGTCATATTGAAACAAATAGAATGATAAAGAAGAGAGGATAATTAACCTAGCCTCATGTGACAATTCCAAGGGATCGCTAAGACCGAAGAAATCACTCATGGCAATTGGATGCATCACCCTATACAAGCTCTAAAGCTAACAGATATACTCTTCAAATTAATTCTCTTTCAAAATAAAACTTACAGCCCCAGCTATTTACCTTGAAGGAGGTTAACTAGCAATCAACAACCAAGTTCCTTAAGCGAAAAGCTCACAACTTGTTAACTAACACAGCATAATAATAAAGGACTCACCGTTAAGTAATTGAAGCTGCCAACTAAGCAAAACTGTGGCTTAAAAGATATTTCATGGTTATGTAGCCATTCTAAAGACTGCTGACAAGACAACTGGGCATGCAAAATCAAAAATTTTTCTAGCTAAATATAGCTTAATGGTTCAGTATTCTGTTTCATGTTGAATCAAAATTGGTTTGTTTCTATTCAGCACTCATCTCCATTTCCAACAAGTTTTTCGTCTTTAAACTTTTTATGACAACATCACTACCATATAAAGGGCGAAAGGTAAATATTTCAGACAAATAATAGTGTAGTAATATGTATTCATAATCACGGAAAGGCAGGTTCAAACAAAATCGCCAGTGAGATTATGACAACATAATCAGTTATTTTTCCTATCAAACATTTTTTTCCAGGAGAAAATCTTTGCTCTCAAAGGCAGATCAGGAACATTAAAACTTTTTACTGTAACTTCTCCCAATTCACTCAGTCACTCAATAGCTAGAAAGGAGAAATTATATAAAGAATTAAGACTACCCACAATGAAAGGAAGGAATGCTATCCAGAAGTACGTATGCCAACCTGCACAAGAAAATGGCAATACATCATCATATGATCAATTCAATGCTAAAAATGCAGTTGAAAACAACAAATATATTATAAAAGAAACACCTCAAAACTCCTCACATGATATTAACAAATTCTATGAATGATCAAAGGTGTTAAGTGGGACAAATTGATGGTTGAACCGAGACACCCTAAACTAACAATCAAAACTCGTTTTTCAACTATTAATAGAATCCTATAATAAGAAAATACAGACCTTAGGAGTAAAAATTTTAGTAACTATTTACTCTTATTATTAAGGGAGCATTTAGCGTGTTGAATATAAGGAGGAATTGGACCAATGTATAGTGCTCTCAAGAAAAAGGACATTCCTAGCTTGATAATACTTTCATTCCCTTCTTCAAAAGATTAATAAAACAGCACCATAAGTTTCATTGGGATTGGACTGTTTCTTTCCCCCTTTCTCCCTTCCCTCTAGTATTTTCAATTAAAATGACTTTAACTTATTTAAAAACAATTTATGATAATTTTATATTATTCACAAATAATTTTAAGTTATTAAATTCCATTCAAAAATATTTTATTAAAAAATATATTAAATTAACTTATTTATTTTAAAATATTTATACACAATTTTATTTTACCAAAAATATAATAATTTTATTTACATGTATTTAAAATATTTTTATGTAGTTCAAAAATGATTTGTAATAATTTTATTTCACTAAAAATGATTTAACTACCAAATCCAATCTTTTACACATCCAACAAAATCAGGGCTATTTTTAACTCAAATTTCACGATGATGCATCAATATTATATTTGATTCAATCTAATCTAGTTAAATGTCACTCCACATCAGTCCATAATAGTTTACTTCAGTCCAGTCTGACATCCATAGTCAAAACTTGAGAGGGGAGGGGGGGGGGGGGGGGGGGGTGGTGCAGTGGAATTCAATAATCTACATGGGGAAGATTAAGAAACGCTAAAAGAGACACCAGATCAATGACATGGGTCAGAGTACTGCAAAGGAAGGCAATGAAAAGGAGGATATACTTTAACACGTTATTTGTTACTGCAAATTAAAAATCGAATTCACGGACAGCAGTAGAGCTCTATATATTAATCAATAATTTCAGTCCACGATAATGTGTAAATGACATATGTCAGTGAACTTGAAAAGCAAAGAATCACCAAAAATGCCATAATACTAACAAGTCTAAAAGAATTATCAAGGAAACAATAATTGAGAAAAGGTTGACATAGTTAAGTCATTTGTAAGTCAACAAAAGCACCTATAAGGAGGCATGTGTATCAACACTCAAGTTGATGGTACAGACAAGACAGAGGAAAGGCAGTGGATTCAGACATAAAGAACAACATGGACCTTAGCAGTTTAATTGGAAAATGCTGTCCTACATGAAGAAGATAAGCAAAACTTTTATCATCAAATCAAACAACCATGATAGCACTTACCTGTGTTGCAAATGTATAAAGAGAGAGGAAGAGAGGAAAGAGAGATTAGTCATTAAATGATCATCCTTGCATCTAGTATGACTTTGAAACAATCAGACTAGAGCCCAAGTTTTTCCTAATTATCTTTCAGAACAAAAAGGCCACAATTGTTTAAGGGCTTGTACCATTAAGTGACATTGTGGACATAATTTTACACCGAAATACCAATGCTTGGCATCAAATTACAGTAGTGTGTGTTATGGGCTGACAAATTGCAATGAAAATCAGACACAATGAGAAGATTAAGAAGAATGAAACCTGCTTATAAACACAATAGCAGATAAGATGAAAAGAAATCAATTTACATAGCCTGTTCATAGACTGGAATGCAGAAGGTTAGTTAGCCCATACTGTGACAATATGAACAACATAGAGCTAGCTAACTGGTGTAGCAATAACCATATCCAAACAGTAGACACGTCTTAACTGGATTGTGCCTACTCAAATATGAGAAACATCTCGTTGTCAGCACGACTATGTTGCGGACCTTGTAGTTGTTTAAACACTGAAACTATGTATTGTACTTTGACTTACAACAGTACATTTACTCTAAATTCTAATCTCACAAAGCATAGAATCTATAAATCTAATCACAAAAACTCAAATGTTAAATTGTAACATGACTGGATAAAAGATCATAAAGAACGTTAATGATACATAAAATCAGAAATATAAGTGATGCTAATCAAAAGTTGATGGAGTAGCATACCATTAACATTCAGCAACAGAAATATGACCACAAATATCCAAAGATACCAGCTGCAATGGAACATTAAAAAAATCAGTAAGTCAGCATTAATGTTAAGAGGCAATATATCCAGCGGATCACATAGCTATTTTCATTATTACTTGCCTTATACCAACAACTCGCTTGAAATCATCTTCAAGGGCACGTATCATGTATCTGTGGAAATTAAACTTTGGGCTTCCCTTGCAATGTGTCTAAAGTAGAGAACTATAGATAATGAATATGCAGCCAAAACGTCTATAACAAGCATCTAGACGACATCCTCACATTAGATTCCTTACCATGATAAAACCTAGTCGGAGTGTTACATAATCAGCCTTGGTAATAGATGCATAGAACTGCTTGAAAAAAGAATGCTGTAAAGACACAAGGAAAATAAGAAAAAAAAATTAGTCTTTTTTCAGTTGCAAAACTTCACAAACAGAAACCAAAGCTTGTGCTTCTGTTTCTGAATCAATTAAGATTATAAACCAGATTGAGCCTAGAATCTGAATATAATTTTGTTTCTGCAATTACGTAATAATAATGACCAAAGCTTAAGTATTTTAGCAGCTCTTCGTCAAGGCTATTTAAAGCCAATGACTAGATAACAGATAGTAATTATGGGCCTTATCTTCTGTGAAAGCACTTTTCTTTCTTGTTTTTGTGGTTTTCATGTTTTGTTTTTCTGTAAATATCCAGCACAAAAAGTAAGATAGACTCTTATAGCAAATCTCTGGTTCTCCCCCTAAGGATTGATAAATGTATTTTACATCATATGTGATTCATCCGGTGATGATCCTACGTTCAATAAGTCTCAAATCAAAGTCCTGCCTCACCCCAAAATTCATCAGCTATGTGTTTCTGTAGGACGTGCCTTCCTTTCTGATGTTCAATCATTTCTATTTATAAAGATTATAAGGCACTGGACAAGAGGGGGAAGACTAAATATGATGAACATAAGCCACAAATGATTTCATTGTTGATAAGTTTTAGGGGGTGTATATAATCTAGACTTTTATAGACTTTTTTTAAGTGAATAACTTTTGTAGAATTCATGGATATTTATTAACTTTTATGGACTTTACAAATTTTGAATGATTTGCATAGACTTTTATAGAACTCATTTTAGGGGGTTGTATGGGTTGTATTTAATCTAGACTTTTATAGACTTATTTTAGGCAAATGATTTCTATAGAATTTATGGATTTTTATTAACCTTTATAGATTTTACAAAATTGTGAATGACTTGTATAGACTTTATATAGAATTCATTTTAGGGGGGTGTATTTAATCTAGACTTTTATAGGTTTTTTTTAAGCAAATAATTTTTATAGAATTCATGGATTTTTATTAACTTTTATAACCTTTACAAATTGTGGATGATTTGTATAGACTTTTATAGAATTCATTTTACTATTCTTCCCTCAAAATTTGACATATATATATATATATACACACACACACTTTGAGGACACTAACAGATATATTCATTCCACTATAGGCAAATTAGTGACTTACCACCCATCCCAGTAGAGCTGAATCTTTACCAATACCCAGAAAATGCTCTTTGATAAAACTGTGCTGGTGGACATGGGTGAATTTTTTCTTCACAACTGCAACAATTAAAACAAGCTATTAAGACAGATTGCTTTTCTGAAACTTGAACGAGAACGTAATTTGCCAAGTCAGTGGTTCTCACCACTCGGTCAGTAAGCAGCTACGAAACACGACTTTATTAAATTGACTCGAAAATAATTATATGTCAAATACATTTAAATGTTAGCAAGAAGCATACACAAACTGCATATGCAGAGAATTTGGAACGATGCTTCAGCATTCTGATTGCTATCCATGATTTTTTTTTTTTTTTTCTAATGTAAAAATTACCAGTCGTAAATAATTATAATATAAAGGTATAAACATGCGGAGTACATGTGTCATGTGCAACTTATTCACTTAAGTACTGTAGAATTTCAGGAACAAAGGTCAAGTATTTAGCTGTTCCAACTCTTACCTGCATCTGTATCCAAAGTTTCTTTAGCAATTGAATCCTCCCAGTGTTTCCATTGCCGTATCTAGTCATGACCCAAAAAGGAAACAAAAAAAGAAAAAAAAAAAGAATTTTAAGATGATTAACTTATTATAACAATAACAATACATAACAAATATGAAAAGTCTACTGGATGCTCACCCTTGCTCCTCCAAAAAGAACAGTTAGAACACAAAAGGTCACATGAACAATGGCTAGGACAAAGATAAAAATATGCAGATGATGCAACGCTTCAACTGACAGCAGCGGTTCCTTGCCCTGAAAAAGGAAAAAAGGAAAATTTGATAATCTGTGTACCTATAGATAAACTCGAAATCAAGTCAAAAGCAATACAAAATCTCATGCATATTTTACATCATAAATATGTCACTCTGCTGATTGGCATTAGTTGTAAACCGTAATTGTTCAGCTATGGCTCATTAAATTGAAAGCAAAATAAAATTAAATTTATTACATTATGGTCTAATTCTGAGACATGCATCTCATGTCTAAGGAGTGCTAGCACCAAGCATCCAACTTCACAAATTAAAAGAATTTGGTATTCATTCCACAATGAGAACGAAACCCCAAGATCCCTCATCCAAACAATCTTTCCAATATAGCAGGCAAAAGAGAAACCTAGGTTTGACAAACGAATTTTGCACTTCTTCATTTAAATACACAATCAACTTAACAGCAAAATGAAAAGCAATTGACACTCAAACAATTAACAACTATCACCTCACGGTCAAGACTTGCCATAACTTTATATAACAATTATCAACCTTAGAAACAGTAAGATGATGCTTCAAACATTTTGTACAATCACTTCCTCACAAAAGAAAGTGTGTTTACGTTATTCATGTCACTCTATCACCATCCATCCATCTAGAGTTAAGCTGTTCCAAATAAGTAACACAACTCCTAAATGCCCATAATTCATAAAAACAGCAAGGGAAGCCAAACCAAATCCAATAAATCAATTATGCTTTCAGTAAGATTAAAACAAACCAAATTAAATTGGATAGAAATAAACAAAGTGGTTCATAATTGAACTGAGTGAAATTCTCTATTAATATCAAAGCAATTAAATAACTACTCTCATTATAAATTTCTTTGCAACCAACCAAACCTAGTCATGAACCATATTTTAGAATAAAAATCTCAAAGGATTCTAGTAATAATTACACTTACCTTTTTAGCACAATAATCACCTTCAGATGCTGAAGATTCCGCAAGAAGGCGCCTGGCTTTACCGGAAATGGAAGAAACAAAAGCAGTCTGAAAGTGTGATGTAGTAGTAGTAGTAGCATTAGTTTCATGCCCTCCACCTTCTGGCCGTTTACAAGGAAGCAAATTATCAAGATATTCCGGAGCAATACACATTTTGGAAATTACACCTTGAAACACTGTCAACAACAGTGAAATGAACCCCAGAAGCATCAACTCTGTCACCACAACACCCAGATTTCATCATATATTCATTAAATAATCTCACATGTCCTATCCTATCAATATCCTCACATACACATTCACATATAAACATACAACTACACAAACATAAACATTCAACACAACCACACAAAAACTGAGACAAAGTTCCTTTTTTTTTTTTATTTACCGAATTGGGTTGCATATCAAACCAAAAAACACAATAAATAAAATGATAAACACTCTTCTACATAAACATTCAACACAACCACACAAAAACTTAGACAAAGTTTCATTTTTTAATTTATTTTTTCATTTACTGAATTGGGGTGCATATCAGACCAAAAAACACAATTAATAAAAGAATGAACTCTACATATAGATGAACACTAGTCTAATACACATCTTGTCACACAACATAATAAAGGTGGATGTTATGTAGATAAAAAGTGGAAAATGAGAAAAAGAGAGACAGACCTTCTTTAACTTTCTGGAGGGCTTCAAAAAGCGGTTTCTGTTGCTTCTGCTTAAGATACTTGCCAAGAAAGTGAAGCAGCCTCTCAACACCAAGAGAAATGGCAACAATCACTGTACAAACTGCAGCCACCACCCAAGTGGGTGTGTACTCTAACGTTGTACCCTCTCCACCACCAGCCATCTTCTCTCACTCACTGACTCAACTGGGTTAGTCTTTGTGTTCGTGTTTGTTGCCTGTCAATCTCTCTATCTTCTTCTTGTAATAATAAGATTATGAGACCAAAGTCACTACAATCCCAAACTGTCCCTTCAAATTAAAGACAACACGGTTTCCAACCCAACAAATACTCACCGCTTCAAACTCGGACACTTCGTTCACTTGTCTCTGACACTGTGTGTGTGTATGAGAGAGAGAGAGAGAGAGACAGAACTGTGAAGATGAATAAATGGAAGAGATTCGGTTGTTAGTAATGAGAAAGTGGACCACGTACAAAATGTCACATGCTGAATGGTCCTTGTACTCTAGCCTTGATACTAAATAAATATAACATAATCTCTGTTAATAAATAATAATAATAATAATAAATCTCTGTTTCTTGGGTTTTTTTGAATTTTTATTTTTATTTTTATAAATAATATTTTAATTTTTTTATAAATAATAATAAATCTCTGTTTCTTGGATCTTGTTTATATCAATTAAAATATTATTTATTAAAAAAATTAAAATTTAAATTAAAAACAGGGGTGTCTAGTAGCCAAACCTAATGGTCCCCATTCTTACTAACTAATTATTTTGGTTTTAAATAGACAAGGATGGGGTTGGTGGGACAAATCTCTTTTTTTGTTGCTATTTCATTTTTTTTACGCTGACGAGGATAATTTAAATTTCAAAAATTAAATAAAGAAGATAATTTTTGTGGTTGGTTGATGAATTATTTAGTCCGATATTTTGATTTTAACAAAATATCAAATTTATACTTCTAAATATAAATAATATTATACTACTTAAAAAATTATCTAAATTTATTATTCAAATGATATGACAAACTTATGTGTAATTACTACATCATCAATATATTATTCTAAAATTAATATGATAATTATAAATCAGCTTGTCATATCATTTTGATAAAAATTTTAGATAAATTTTTGAAAATATAATATTATTCTTTATATATATATATATATATATGAATGACAGTTCAAAGTTGTTTGTCTTTATCATAATGTCTTTGTTTATCCTAATTTATTTATGTTATGCAAATTGAGGGGATGTATTTGAACTAGATTTTTATGGAATTCATGGGACTTTTTGGCTTTTATAAACTTTACAAAATTGCAAATGATTTATATAGAATTTTATAAAATTCATTTTAAAAGATCTTTATAAAAATTAATAAACTTTTATAGACTTTTATAGAATTTCAATTTAAACAACTTTCATGAAATTATATTAATATTTTTAGACTTTATAGATTATAAAAGACTTTCATAAATTTTTATAAACTTTCACCTTAAATATATATATATATATATATATATATACCGATACACATTTGTTGACTTCTAAGATAACATAACCTTCATAAAATACATTTTTCATATTAATTTTTTTTAAAAAAATAAGAAAAAATTATCTCCATTAATGTTTATAAAACTTGACGAAAATATTCATCCTTGTAAATTAAGTCTATCTGCATAAGACTAAGTTGGTAGTGGTAGGATTTCCACATAATATATCTTCGTATGTTCAAATCATGTACTTTTATTTTTTTAAATCTATAAATAATTATTATGATCGAAAAAACATTAAACCGCGTTACATGAATGTTCGACGTAGATGATGCAATAATTTTTATATATTTAATTGTCTTGATGTGTAAGTTAAGTCTTATTGATTTTTCCTATTTCTTTTTATTTACAATAGTATAGTTAAGCATTTTTAGTCCACATAAATTTGAAAAATGATTTTGAATTTTTGATAATCTTTAAATAAAGTTGGACTTTTGGCTCTTGCTTGATTAAAGTATACGTTCGGATTGAGTAAAGCACACTTTGAGACACAATAAAGAAGAGAATACGTGCCAAAAGTAAAGTCAGTTTATAAGGACGTCTGGGGTGTCAATTCAATGAAAAATTTGCATCGCCCTATTTGTAATCGTGAGTTCGATAAGCACATTTTATTTTCTTATTAAAAAGGGATAATCCCAATTTCTCTTTTGTAGTTTGAGAAAATACCTAAAATTCTCCTTTTCTTCATTAATTTTTTCAAACAAAAGGGGGATTTTGATTATTTTCTTAAACTATAGGGAGGAAATTAGGATTCTTTCTATTAAAAATAAAATAATTTTTTTTTATATTAAAATAACTTTTTTATCCATATATGAATTATTTTTTCTCGTTTAAGAGACTCTCTTTAAATTATATATTTAGTATGTAATCCTATTTAATTTCGATTAATTTTTGAATCAATTTTAATGTAATAAAAAAAAATATTTTATAAGAAGAATAGGACTGTAATGTACTTCACTGTATACCTGCGAGGACTTTTTCACTTGTGGGTCCAACGAAGACAAATAAAAGAATATTTTTTTTCATGTCATTTTCGAAACTTTTGCAATCCTAAACCCAATCCATCTATGGAACATTGTTGAAAGTGAAGAAGAAAAATCTAGTTCATACTTTATATTCCCATTGATGAAAAGACTATAAAGTTAAAACTTCTTAGCAACTTTAGTTGCGGAGGAATTATTCCAATTAAGCTGTAAAGCAATGAAGATATTTAATTTGAGCTATTAGTGGTTGTGGTGTGGTTTGCATGTTTGTTGAAAAGTAATTGTGCTCTTTATTTTTCTTTCAACTGCCGTGGTGGCACCTACCATGGAAACTCAATAATCACTCCTTCAATTTGCTTGTGTGATAGAAGTTACTCAACTATAAAATAAAATAGTAAAGATTATAAAAATGTTCTAAAAGATAGTGTTAATTCATTTTTGCTAAGAAAAAATAAGTTATTTAATTTTTTATCCAAATGAAAACTTCAATCGTTTTTAATCGGTTTTGAATCGGTAAACTATTTCATATAAATAACATTTCACGTACAAAATCAAATAGAATAAAACCGATTAAAATTTTCATTTGAAAAAGAGAAGTCAAGAACAAAGTTTTCCTTCTTATTTTGGCCAAAATTAAATTTGTCCAAAATAAATATTAGAGAATTTTTGTATTAGACTAAAATATTGTCAAAGACTAATAATTTTAAACTTTGTTTGTTTTTTATTTTTCAAATTATTACAATTTGGATTAAAAAAAATGATTTACAACTTCATTAATATGGTGGTGAATGGCTTACCAATGAATCAATTTCATCTCCTTATAAATTTAAATTTGTTAGAAATCACAATTAAAAAAACCTCAATATACTTAAATAATAACGTAATATAGTTATATTCAAACTTATAATTAATATATAAACAAGATTATTCCTCTTAATAAATATATGAATTTTTATATGAATGTCTCTTTGACATCATCAAAGGTATAAGATGGAGACAGTACTGTGATCTGTGACAAGTAAGATGATATTGTCTGATCAATTTATAGCATCAACTTAACGTATACAAATTAACTAACATATAGTGATGGTTGATTTTGTTCTTATTATATCATCAAGTAAATCCTGTAAGAATATAATACTAAAATATTGAAAGGAAAGAAATATATGCAGTCAGTCAAGAAGAATAAATAAAAACATTATTGAGTTGTCAAACAATAGCATATTTTAAAGTAGATGGCAGCTATCCCAAAATCTTACAATTTTCCAACTATAGGATTGTCATTTAGTGATTTCAACATTGAAGGAAATGGACATGCACATGATCACAGACATCAGCCATCAAATTCCGTAAGTTCTACTGTTAGAATGTTTGCTGTTCATTGAATTGATGTTTACACAAAAAGTACTCAAATTTGGAAAAGTAAAAGGCATGGTTCAAAACAATAATATGAAAGCCAAAAAAAAAAGGTAATTTTCTCTTTGATAAATATCTGTTTCTAAAATGCACATTTCATATATTTTGAAATTAGCATTCACAGAACTCATGTTCACTAATTTGTACTTGAGCCTCTGTCATTGCATACTAGATTTGTGCAGTTGAATGCTGAATCTATAGATTAAAATAATAATTACATAGTTTCAATGTGAATTTTATGAATCTTAACTCAAGCATTGCACTCATCCGGTCAAAGTTTAAGTAGTGAATGATAGGAGGAATTTAAGTCACATCATACACATTTATTTGTATGTATAAAGAGTTTTTATTGGATGTTTTAAATAATTCTAATAAAAACAATATAAAATATATAGAATCTATATATAATCAAAACCTATCAATTAAAAAAAATAATGTCAAACTTTCCAAATATTTCACTCAAATTCAAGTTCAAATAATATAGTACGTGAGTTGTCAAAATCTTATTAATTATCACATAATCTGTCATTAATTGTACTAGAACCTTTGTCATTGCATATTAGATTTGTGTAGTTGAAGGCTAAATCTACAAATTAAAATAATAGTTACATAGTTTCAATGTGAATTTTATGAATCTTAACTCAAGCATTACACTCATTCATTCAAAGTTTAAGTGATGAATGTTAGAAGGAATTTAAGTCATATCATACGCATTTATTCGTATGTATGAAGAGTTTTCGTTGGATGTTTTAAATAATTATAACAAAAACAATATAAAGTCTATAAAATTTATAAATTTTATCAAAATCTATCATTAAAAAAAATAATAATAACGTTAGGTTTCCTAAATATTTTACTCAAATTCATGCCTAAATAATATAGCATGACAAGATTCTATTAATTATCACATCATTTCATGATTTATAAAATCTTGACAGTTCACATATCACATCATCTGAATATGGATTTAGACAAAACATTTAAAAAATCTAATATTACTCTTAAAAAAATAAATAAAAATAAAAAATAAAACTCCGATACCCCCACTAGTTTTTGTAATAATTTCTACCGAACAATTTATAGAATAATGTGAATGAATTGCACATGGTTTAAATGCTTCCAAAGATCTGAACGGCCCTACTTCAACCCAACCAAGGAGTTAATTAAACAATTTAAATAAATAGGACACTAGAACAAACCATAATTAAAGGCACAAAGCATGGCACCAATTGAAATGGGTTTAGGTAAGTCTTTTAATATACACGTCAATTGCGCCGGGAAATCATCTTTGTACATAAAGAAATAATATCACATGCTAGTCTCGCATTTGAATTTTTAAACTCACACGCCGAACGGATTGAAGGAAAACCATTACTTATGCTACCCCGAAAATTTACTACTATTGAAGGAAAATTATTACTTATGCTACCCGAAAATTTACTCCGATAATGGAAGAAAACTACCACTTAACTTGTAAAAGAAGTTTAGTAAAACTCAGGAATTATTTGTTTTTTCTACTTAAGACTTAATAATATTGAATTACACCTATTAAATTGTTTTTGTTTGTTTTTTTAAGTGATCAAATAACTTAAAGCTACCAAAAATTAACTGAAAAAATTAAGTAAAAACTTTTAATTTATCACTTAATTGTAAATCATTGAATAACATTTAAAAGTTTTATTCAAAATCTAACCTCCCAAAATAACATAATTTGGGAGTTATCCTAAGTTTATATTACTTAATTTTTTTTTTCTTGATACTTACAAATGTATATACATTTGAAAAGTAAAATTTAAATGTCTCTTATCCTAAATTATCTTAGAATTGAACTAATATATTTTAATTTATAATTTAAACATTCATTTTTTTAATTGTTTTCTTAAATATATTAATATATTTAAATATATAAATATGGTTAATACTACTATATTTTTTAATTATATTTTAATTATGAATAAATGCTATTAATATCTACATAAAAAATGTTTTAGAATTTATTAAATTATTTATTTTCAAATATTTATATTACATTCATTAAAATTACATAACAACAAATAGTAAAAAGAGTATAAATATCAATTTACTAGTTTTCATATAATTTTAAATTTAAAAAATAAACAAATTTATAACATATTCAGAGGTAAGGGAAAAAAATAAACATGTTATTCATATTTCATATTTCAGTCACTATTCAATCTTCAGTTTTTAACATCATTGTCCAGTCTTCAGATAAAAAAATAAATGACCCCTTAAATCTCCACCACAAAAGTAGATAGGAAGTTGCACATGCAAAAATATGTACACTAAGGAGTCGTTTATTTTTTGCACTTTACACTTAATAGTGCTAAATTAGATCAATTAAGTGATTTTTGTTTTGTTATTTTTTTAAGTAGTCAAACCACTAAGAACCATCCAAAAACCATTGAAAATAAAAAGTTATGTTTTCTAACTTTTTACTAAATACTAAGAGGTTGTTTGTTTTTTTGTTTAAAAACTAAACAATATTGTTAAAGACTGAAGACTAAAGATTGAATAATGATTGAAATCTGAAATTTGAATTACATTTTTATTTTTTTTCCTCTTATCTCTGAATATGTTGTAAACTTGTTTATTTTTTTAAATTTAAAATTATCTAAAAGCTAATAAATTGACATTTATATCATTTTTACTATTTATTGTTATGTAATTTTAATTAATTTAATACAAACATTTAAAAATAAATAATTGAATAAATTCTAAAACATTTTTTATGTACATATTAATAATATTTTATTTATAATAAAATATGACTAAAAAATATATAGTAGTGTTAGTCATATTTATATTTAAATAAAAATGAATGTTTAAACTGTAAATTAAAATATATTAGTTTAATTCCTAGACAATTTAGGATGAAATGTATTTAAATTTTACTTTTCAAATATATTTTTTGTAAATATCAAGAAAAAAGAAAAGAAAAGAAAATTTGAATAATAAAAAATTATAATAAATTTAAAATTATATTATTTGGAGGAGGATAGATTTTGAATAAAAACTTTTAAATATCATTAAGTGATTTGCAATTACATAAAAAGTTAAAAATACTTAATTTTTTCAATTGTTTTTCAGTAGTTTTAAGTGGTTTAACCACTTAAAAAAAAAAAAAACAAAAATAATTTAATAAGTACAATTTAATACTATTAAGTCTTAAGTGAAAAAACAAACGACCCATAAATCACTTGATGATTTTGTAAATATATTATTCCAAATTTATCTTTTCCAAAAGAACATATTTCTAAGTTTATCATAGTTTTACATTATACAAATTTCTTTTAATATTTTAACAAACAATATTGAAAATGAAAACCCTAAACTTCTTGAGATCAAATTTTCTTATAATTAGATTACTATATTTTTTGGATCAAATTTCAGTAAGTATCTTTATTTATTTTCTTTATTAAACTATTTGTAAAGTAACTTATATTATGTTTATTTGTTAAAGTTTCACTATTTGCCCAATATATTGTGTTTATATGTTTTTCCTATCAAGTTTTTGGTGTGTTGTTAGTTTATGTATATTGATGAGAATTTGCTTGTATATATTGAATTTGTATATGACAATAGTGTTTATTTATATACAACAGTGGTGGAGTTTTTAAAGTTTTTCCTTTTCTGTATACTAAATTTGTTGTAGAATTTATGTCTCTTTTCGGTTTTTTGTCTCAAAATTTTACTGATGGGAATGCCACGAATTTAGATATTATTCTATAAATTGACAATTTTAATTAATTTGACCACTTAAAAAAACAAATGAAAACAACTTAATATATGCAATTCAACGTTATTAAGTCTTAAGTAGTGAAAAAAAAAAAAAAAAAAAGACCCCTAAATCTCTTGATGATTTTGTAAGTATATTATTCAAAGTTTATTTTTTTCAAAATAACATATTTCCAATTTTGTTATAGTTTTACATTATACAAATTTCTTTTAATATTTAACAAACAATATAAAAAAATGAAAACCCTAAACTTCTCAACATCAAATTTTCTTATAATTAGATTACTATATTTTTTGGATCAAATTCCAGTAAAAATCTTTATTTATTTTCTTTATTAAACTATTTGTAGAGTAACTCATATTATATTTATCTGTTAAAGTTTCACTATTTACCCAATATATTGTATTTATTTGTTTTTCCTATCAAGTTTTTGGTGTGTTGTTGGTTTATGTATATTGATGGAAATTTATTTGTGTATATTGAATTTGTATATGATAATAGTGTTTATTTATATACGATAGTGGTAGAATTCTCAAAGTTTCTCCTTTTCTGTATATCGAATTTGTTGTAGAATTTGTTTCTATTTTTTATTTTTTATCTCAAAATTTTATTGATGGGAACGCCATGAAGCTAGATACTATTTTATAAATTGCGATTGGGTGCCCTTAAACATATCATCAAGTCTTTAAATTTTTGTGGGGGTATAAAGTTTGGTAGAAAACATATATTACTTTACGATTTCAACTTTTGTTTCAATAGTAATTCAACCTAAGACCATTTTATTTATTTTTATTTAAATATATAAATTTAATTGACTCTTTTATAATAATTAATCATATTTTAATTATGAATAAAAATATTATATATATAAGTGCTTTAATATTTATTAAATAATTTATTATAATTATTTATATCATATTAAATAAAGTTACATAACAACTAATAGTAAAATAATATAAATATCAAATTAATAGTTTCAGACAGTTTTAACTTTTAGTTTTAAAAAACAAACAATATTACTATAAGGAGAGGAAAAAAAACAAACAAACAAACATATCTTTTAAATTTTAGATTTCGGTTACTATTTAGTCTTCAATCTTCAATAATATTATTCAGTCTTCAGACAAAAAAAATAAAAATAAAAATAAAATGACGAGCGACGTGTAAGAGGGGATGTGCTTCTTTCCCTTATGTGATTCTGCTAAACAAACACATATACATATGATGATCCATCAGACACAGCTACGAAATCCAATCTGGACTATAAGAACCGCACGTGCTTGACTTTAGTCTGATCTGTGATTTATAATAATGATATGATTCTGCTAAACAGACACCCATACTGATATACATATGACGTATCGTATACAGCAAAGGAATCCTATCTGCACTATAAAATAAACTGCACATGCTTGATTTTAGTCCCATGTGTGATTTATAATAATTGGCTTTTAATTGTATCAAAATGATTTCAATACAAACCAATTATAAAACATTAGTTCAAAGTATATGATCTCACAGTTTTGATTGGCAAGGGATAAACCATTGTTTTAATGGAAACAGCTGCTATAAACCATTGTTTTTGAAGCTACTACAATTCCAGATTTTCCCCTATGTAGGATTTAATATTTATCATGTAATATCAAATGCAAATCATTCTCTCAAGTGTTCATATTTCGACGTTAAAGAAATAATAAAATAAATAAATAAACTGAAGAGAGAAGGATTTGAGTCCCGAAATTACATTATTAATCACTTGGCTGTCTTTAATCTAACTCGATAACAAAGAAAACAAGAGTAATCTGAAGACAAAATCTTGATAGCAGTGCTGCAACACAGTATCTCTGATCAATTATTTAGACTGCTTTTGCAAGTTCAAAATCAAGTAAAACGGAAAAACGAAAGATTATCATAACAGCAACATATCGTGTTTGTTCCGGGAACAAAAATTTTGCAAAATTAATTTCTAATCATATAAAATTAAAAGAAGCTAATTGTATATACAGTATCCGAACTTTACAATGCTTGTTCCCTCCCCATGTCATCTTCGATAAAAATATTCAACCTCTGTCATGTTAGGCTCTCCTCTTAGCACCAAAAACCATCTCTCTTTCCCGTCCTCCCACAATGATATTGATAAATTAGAGGAAAAACAAAAAGTGGGAAAAGAAGCATGGCCAATAATGGAAAATAAAAATTAAACAAAAATTCTACAGCTAAAATGAGTCAAAATTTTAATTCTAAACCTGATATGTACATTTTGTACAGGTGAGAAGTAAGGGGTCAGCCATTGAGCTTTGCTAAAAACTGGTTCAGATTGTATTCTTCAGTGTACTGTGAGTGATCCCAAAGCTCTTCTAGTCCACCAAGGATGGCCTTTACCCCCTTCCCTGTGCCCATTAATTTCGGGTCTCCATCCACATCTGAGCGCTTCGAGGCCATACCGCCCTGGATGTCAATGCAAATAAAATTTGTTAGCCACAAAAATAAGAACGTGAGGAGAGGATACAAGAACAAGAAATATTCATCAAATTCAGGACAAATGTCTCAATAAATATAGAAATGCAAGTTGAAATTGAGTTTGGCATTTCAACTTCTACTTATATGCACGGTAGTTACACCCTTGCAAAATCTCTGGATTTTATTAACTGACCATAGAATGACAAGCTTGTGCTATTGCATAAATCTAGAAAACATTACTAGACATGTGAATTCAACCATCAACGTGAACTTCAAAACGAAAATTGAAAGAAATGAACTTATGATAAAAGAAATGAACTTAATGCCATGCACTCATTGTAGAATTGTTACATGCTTAGAAAACATGTAGGAAACCACTGTTAGCATTACCTTTTTTGGAACTTCTGCTGATGCAAATAAATCAAGCAATTGATCTGTATTCATTGTTTTAAGACTGGCATTCTCTGCGTTGATGACAGCATTGGCAACTGATAGTTTAAACTTCTGGAGGCTCATAACTTTCTCTTCTAGGGTTCCACGCATGATGAGACGATGGACATTTACAACTTTCCGCTGACCTAATCTGTGCGCTCTGTCCATTGCCTGCAAGTGCACATAATCAGAGATGCTTAAACTTAGATGTAAACAAGAAAATAATGGGTGAGGGGAAAAAAAAGAGCCAGAAGTTTAAGGTCAGAATTCTGTTTCTTCTTTTACTATTCACGATGGTGATCAATATCAAAGCAGTAACACCTCATAGAAACGAATAATGACAATACAAATGAAAGAGAGAAGAATGAGTCCTTGTCGATCAACAAGGTCTAATGACATATTTAAGCGAAAAATGTTATAAAGCCGGGAAGACATTGTAACATCCAGCTAACCGAGTGCCCAGCAAAGCAAAAATATCAAATTATAAAATAACAGAAATCAGGTCAACAGGAATTGGGCTAGCATTAAAAGTTGCAACCAGCCATAAAAAATTAGATGAAAGTTTGACACCTACATTTGCAATGGTGCCTCAGATTCCTTGAATGGCCCAGCTTTAGATAATATTAATAAAAATTAAAATTAAATGCAAAAAGGTAATATTACCCATCCCATTTCAATAGAGCATCAAAATGTGCTCGTAATTATTTCCGGTATATGCTACTTGCATGTATACAGAAAATGAAAATAAGAAATTTCCATCATTGCTATTAATGACAGTTACAATTAATCAACAAAATTATAGGAACATTTGCATGCACTTCTGAAAGCCTTCCATGGAAATCAATACATTATAGATTGATTCAACATCCTATTTGGAGAAGAAATGTAATTTTGCTCCCATTAGACAACAAATTGCCGAATACAAACAAAACAGATAGAAACAAAATATGTCAATTACCTGATGGTCTCGCATTGGGTTCCAGTCATGCTCCATGAAAACGAGGGTATCAGCTGACGTCAGGTTCAAACCCAGGCCACCAACTGCAAAGAGCACTATAATTTCAGTAAATGAAGTGAATAGTCTACTTTCAAAGAGTTAAAAATAAATAATACCATGTGTTGTAAGCAGCAGGGCATCTATAGTAGGGTCTGAATTAAAAGCCTTCACAATCTCAAAACGTTTTTCTGCTGCAACCGATCCATCCAACCGCAGGTATGTAACACTGTAGGAAGAAACATTAAAAACCACTTGCAGCAACAGTACTTTAATACATTTTTTTCTACATATATTCATTGCTTAATTACTTGCAGAATGAATATACTCAGTATCATCAAAATCTTTGTAAAAAGACATATCAAAGTTCAGAAAATACCATGAATACTACATTAAACTTTCATACCATATTGATCACATGTCCATAATCTTGAAGTCATATGAGTATTCATAATATAAATGACAGTTATTCCAAAAATAGTACCCGTTTTCCAACAGACAAACGTGTCCAACAATGAGGTTATAAGATCAACTAAGCAACAGATACCATTAGCACACAAATGCTTGCAGATAATGTGCATCAGTAAGAACAACTACCTCACCTAATACATATCCCTAACAAACTCACTGGAATCCCTGTAAACCAGTAAATCACGCTATGTCATTGAACAAATTCCATCGGTATTTCAAATTATCCCTTGGGTGGTCAGCAGAGAAGAAATCATTGCACCAAAACTTTCCATCTTCACATGGCTAAAACCACGAAAAAAAAAAAAGGTGCGTTCATATCATCTTTTTAACCTTTCAACAAATCAATTCTAGGGCCATCTAACTTCTTGATAACACTGCTAATAACAAAAAGTTATGCAACATCAAACAGGGCCACTACATATATCATTCATCAAACCACCAAAGATTCTCCTTATTTAAGAGTAAAAGCACAAGCAGCAATATCGGGCAAGGTTACCAACTGAGAAAATGTCCACAACATATTAAAATGATGTGCAACAAGAAAATGTGTCTTTTATTCCAAGTTCCAACTAAAAATTTTCAATATCTTGGTCATCCCAAATCATAAGATCAATCAAATGCAAGTCTCATTAGGAAATTTGGATCCTACTTCTTATTCTCTTAATTTGTGTGTACAAATCATATATTATTGTCTATCAATTGTAATGACATCATTATATATCTTTGCCCCTGTGGCAAAATCACATGCATCGTTGGTGTTTCCTAGCATGCTTGAAAATTTCTATGAAATTGTTACTTTTATCCATCTAATCTGTATTCAAAGCACAACAATTGTCCTTTCTAGTCCCAGTATAAACTTCAATGAGTTCGGGTGGTGAGAGGATTATATTAATAACACTTGCAATCATGAGAACTTAGAATAGAATCAAAGAAGAAATAAATAGATTAAAAAAGCAAAAATTATAAACCAATAAAAATCAGCCACATATATCAAGTAAAAGACAGACCAAGAATATGTGAATAACAATTACCAGAAAACCTACATGTCCAGGCTATAACAAAACATGTAATTACCTACAATGTAAAACTACTTTTTTGATAGGATTGTTTGGTAATAGTTTTAACCAACATCAAAGATAGGGAGATGACAAGAAATGGAAACATATTAACAAGCATGATAACTGGGACAAATCTTTTTTCAATAGCATTAAAGAATTTGTGCACAACAATTCAACACATCCATATAAGCAAATGATGATTTGAAGATCAGCAGAAATAGATCAGTAGACTCACTTCTTCATACTGGTCTGAAACAAGTCTCTTTCGATAATGTCCAGAAAGGCCTGCACAATATGCAATTGTAAAAATAAGAACATGCAATTTTAGCTCTACAAGAACATCATAAGTTGAGCACAGAGCAAGTATTACTTTATGTTGTGCAAATATCAGAACTCTGTGCTGCCCGACATTAACAGCACCGTCAGAACTAGAAGCATCCACCCCTATTCCACACTCCTCCATTATCTCTTGAAGAGCGATTAATTTGGGAGAGTGATGAACATTATGTAGTTCAGAAATAATGTCAGAAGTTGAGGGGAATAGTTCTGACAAATGGCATAAAAGTGACTCAGGAAGCTTTTCACCAAGTACAAGTAACGGATGACTACAAAGTTTTAGCAAGTATTGCAGAGCCTGAAACAAATAGAGAACAAATCAGCTAATGCAAATCCACTGCATAAAGAGAGTAACAAATAAATAATCACAATACCTGGAAAACATGTGTAGATGCTTTTGCTGAAGCACCATTTCCTTCTCCTTTATCTTCTAACTCATCAACTCTTACCATGCTTGAGATCTCTTCTTTTACATGTGAACCGGAAAATTTTTCATAAAGATTTAATTGGACAGGGCTTAAGTCACAGTATCTGTCCTGAATTATTTTTTCAGGCAGGTCAGACAAAACTTCATCCTTTGTTCGCCGGAGAAGGAAAGGCATGACCTATAAGAAACAAAAGCTTTGTAAGAAAGTGAATATACATCACATCTTACAATTTGCTGAACCAGTCAAAATCTGCTAAGACCATAAAAGTTTTGATCAATTTTTTTTTCTGGACATCAAGAATGTTCTCCCTTTAATACAGTAAGGGAATGCTCACATGCTAATTACTCTATGTGTGTGTGTGGGTGTGGGTGTGTATGTGTGAGTGAAGTTTACCTGCTTGTGCAAAGCTTCCATAGCTAGAGCTCCGGCCTCAGCATCCTTAGCAGAACATTTGGAATCTCTAGCTGCCACCAGTGGCTTCCCATAAGTGGCTTGGAACTGCCAAAATAATACAATATCGACAGTGAAAAGAACATGAGACAACAATGCCAAGCAAGACCAAAAACTGTAGCAGCCAACAAATATGCAACTCCACCACACAGTTGATCAACTAGAAGCATCATTAAAAGAGAACCAATGCCGGTGAGAAAAAAAAAAGATCATTATGATGTGCCCTTTTTCGCTTTAAAATGATATGCTTGTCATGTAATTTACAAATATATGTCTCATTCACATTTCCAACAAAGCATCTTCACATAATGGCATAAACACCACGCACAGCAGGTAAAAACTTTCCATTCAAAAAAAATTACATTAAGCAAACAAATAAGAAAGCAACTATAACTGAGAATCAGAAGGTAGCACACTTACTTGTCTCTCTGTACCAAGAAAACCTGGCATTAGGAAGTCAAAAAGGGACCATAAGTCCATAATGTTGTTCTGCAAAAAAGAGCAAACCACTTATTAGGCATTAAATTTTTTTTAATTCCGTGAGTTATTAAAGATTGTATGTAACCTGGATTGGTGTTCCACTAAGTATCAGGCGGTGCTGGGCTTTCAGTTGCTTTACTGCAATAGTAATTTTAGACTTAGAATTCTTGATGATATGCCCTTCGTCTAAAATACAGTAATTCCAAAGACATTGTCCAAGATAATCAACATCTTTGCGGACCACATCATATGATGTAATAATCACATTATGCTTAACAAATTGTTCTCTGAGAGAAGTACGGTCTTGAGCAGAACCAACATATTGAAGAGTACTCATCAAAGAAACATCAATAAACTTTTCTATCTCAAAAGCCCAGTGTCCAACAAGAGTTGATGGGCAAATAATTAAAGACGGATGAATAGCCTCGCTCTTATTTAAAGCATGATGTTCAGCTATGTCAGATGCTACAATTGCAGATGCTTGAAGTGTCTTGCCCAGCCCCATATCATCACATAAGATTCCATGAAGCTTGAAACGCCTTAAGAAAGCCAACCAGTTTATACCTTCCTGTTGATACCTGGAAGCACCAAATAAAACCATTATGCTAAGAAGCAACAAATCAGAGCGTTCATATAGGAAATAATAAATTATTCTGAGTAAATTCAATACAATTTAGTGAATATAATTGACCAGTGACCAAAAACCTTAGACAATTCAAGACATTAACTCCTAAATTACAAATTGACTTCCCACATACGTTTTTAAATCATCTCTTCTATTAAGAACAAACAAATAGATTTAACTCAATTGAGAAAAACAGAAGTCCTTGATGTTAGACAACTTTGTAAATTTTTAAGTTTAGACACATAATACATATAGTTTAGGGTGGATGTGTCCAAGAGTATCGAAAGCAAAATTTTTTGATGATGAAAAATATGAACTATGAACAACTTGATTGTTGTAAATAGTAACATTTATAGTTATTAAATCAGCAACAAAATACAAAGGTGGGTTTCCCAAGTCATGTTCTGGAGAAAATAATCGAAACATACTGTCCAACTACAAGAACTATTAGAAACTTACATTAGTCTGGACAATGGAAAGAAAGAAACATATGTGGAACTTAAATATTGTAATCAGGAGGCTTGAATAAAAAATATTACCTTCTCAATGTCACTTTTAATTCAGTGCAGAGCTTGTAATCATCAATATGGGAGTTGTCAAGTAATTGCTCCAAAAACTGTGCATCTTCAGCATTTTTAGATAAACTTTCACTCAGTCCAGTCGGTGGAGGAACACCCCGTGCTAGTGGTAGCAGAGGTACAAGAGATGCAAAACTACGAGTCACACTCTGTCTAACAGAATGATCACAGTCGCTCATACACCGCAAAAGAGGAACCACCAACAATGGAGCATATGGCACTAGCTCCACACCCAGTCCCTGAACTAGCAAACTGATAAGCATGCCAGCACCTTGTCTAGCATGAACTGATGTCACATCCCCTAACAATGGAATCGCATTTTCAATTACAGCTGCCATTACATTTACTGTCATCGACTTTGCCATAGAAGTGATACATCTGGAAGCAGCTAATCTAACAGCAACATGGGAATGGCAAACACATTTGAAAATGCATGGAAGAAGTATCAGGAGTTTTAGTTTCAATGTCTCATCCAGCAAAGGAGCGACAGAACGTACCAACTACACAAAAATGCATAAGAAGCAAAATGAGAAGAAACGAGATAAGTACTGCATGAACTAAAAGTAACTTCACAGATTATTGCAGTCCAAGACAAACAAATTACAGTAGAACCTTGCATTTCTCATCAAATCTGCTAAGAATTCAATTTCTCACAATTTCCCCTAAAATCCACTTGCACAAGTAGATAAAATAACTACAAATAACATTCTCCACCACCTGCCGGATTGTCCGACCATATTAAAGACATTGAGGCTAATGTAGATTGGAATAAAACAAAAATTAAAATACTAGGTATAAATAATAACATAAGAAAAGTAATAACCTGAATATTATTTATCAAGATCTGAGGATCTTTAACAGATTCAATAGCGAGAGTAATTTTTTCTTCATCTAAAGAACTTGCAGGAACGAGAACTTCAGTAAGACAATCCCAAAGTTTTGGAAGCTTATCAAATAACGAAGCACCAAACTTCTCACACAAATGCCTCAACGCAAATTCAGACCCTCTTCGGCTAATAAAGCCTTCAACTCTTGACCGATCTTCACCACCAGCTAGAATGTTAACTCTTGATTTCTGTTTTCCTGTATTACTTCCAAAGGATAAGAAATCTTGATAATCAATAATCTCCATGGAACTGATGACTCCAGCTTGAGGTGTCTCACAAGGATCCATACATGTCAAGCTACAGATGTTCTTTACTAACTTATCATTCGGACCAGGCTTGCGAGCAATACAATGATGAATAAGCTCTGCAAGGGCCTCTGCAGCTTTCTGTTGCAGTATGTCCTCCTGAATTAAGAAAACAAGATAAATTACAATAAAGTCACATGCAGGACATCAAAGGTATTCACCTTGAAAATACCACCTGCTCTCTTTTAATTGAAGCCATCAAAGGCAAAATGATTGGATTAAGTCGAGAAGGAAGCTCAGACATCCAGATGACTGCAGCGGCAACTAAGGCGGTGACAGTAACATGCAAATTACTCTGAAAATTGTACAAGAAATCAAAGTGAGCATGTTACAAAGGTTAAACAAATGTTGTTGCCTTGTAACCAACACAAGAGTCGCAGAATTTTCATCAAAAGATAAAACTTAGTAACAACAGGTAATGACATTCCATTTGCCAGATTCCACTGGTACCAGATGCGAGTGCACAGGAGAAACTCAGAACAAATGACTATCCAGAAGGAGCAGAACTTGATATAGAAAGAATATGGAGATTATTAAGCAACAGATCTGACATTGACCACCAACAGAGAGACAGATAACACCATGTGGATTGCAATGCAACAAAAAGAGGATTTGGCTGCCTATTACAAATACATAGGGAGAGTATGTATAGATTTATGAGACTAAATAAATATTTCAAACATAAGATATGAAAAACTTAAAATAGATCACACATAATAAATTAAGAATGAAGCATATAATCTGCATAACAATTTCAAAATTCTTTAACATCTCCCCTCAAAACTAAAGATGGGAGGTAAAGTAGTTTAAGTTTGCAAAGTTCCCATTACAAGGTAATAAGTTCATTCAAAGTTGATGGACAGACTCAATAGAGATGCCAACCAAACAATTTGACAAAGATGCCAATAAAACAACATGATAGGGATGCTGACAAAAAGCTTAACAAGGATGCCGACACAATCATTGTATATTGATCACTATGTCGATCAGGCTGTGGAATCTTGAAATTATCAGCCAACGAAGAATTTTGAGTGTCACCATCATCTACGGTGCATGTTGACACAAATGATATTTTGTAAGGTTGTGTTAATAAAAAACATCTTTATTCTGATCCCAAGTGAAAAAAAAACAAAGAGAATTTTATTATATCTGGCAGCCTATTACAAATACTTAAGGAGCCTATTATAGTTTATGACACTAGATAAATATTGCAACATAAGATATGAAAATCCTAAATGGTAATAGTACTAATAGATCACACATAATAAAACAAAAATGATATCATATAATATACATAAAAGATAGCAAACCTTCTTTAATATGAAAAACCACAAATATAGCTCAATAGTGCAAGCAATTAATCTTTCCAGCAGATAGCATATACAAATTGAACTTGGTGATTATCAAGTTTAAACACACCACATCATGATAGTATGCACCTACCTGAACACATTTTAAGTAGCCTGCAGTTGTCAACAGCCGCTGTTTTAATGACTCTATATCCTCTAAAATATGCCTATTCGAAGAATCATTCCCATTATTATCACCGCATAGTGGCTGCAATTTTGATGCAAAATTTATCGCATCATCTGCACTCAAGCTTTCCACATCAACTTTAAAAGTTGACAACATATCTGTAAATATGCCAGATGACTCAACAGCACGTAATAATTGACTGGCTTCATTTCTCATCTTGGTGTACGTTCTTGAAAGTTCAGCATATGGAAGAAGTGAATCTTTTGTTGGGAACGTAGGGTCAGAGCATGCTAACAAATCCAACAGCCACTGTTTGAGATGATTGGGAACATTAGGCAAAAGCCCAGGGGTCCCAGAGAATTCCTTGCCTTTGACCTCTTTGAAACAAGAAATTAGAACCATGGATGCCACCTAACAAAAAATACACAAGTAATTCAGAGAGGGAGAAAGAGAACAAGAATAGAGTGATCAGGGCATGATAGCATTTCCGATCAAACTAAGATCCAAAGCTACCTGACGCTGAACGCCAGACAAAGAGCTAAGGGCATTCCACAGTGGATCAACCACATATTGTATAGAACCTTCTTGCAACTTAGAAGCAAAAATTCCCAATGCTGATGCTGTAACAACTCGAGCGTTGGTCACTGACATTTCCACATCAGCACCAACAATTATCTTAACCGAAGAAGTGGAAGCATCTCCATTCCTTTCCTGTTGAAGAGCTCCTTTCATATAATCCAAGCCAACATTCCCAGAAGACTCATTTTCAAGCATCACAGCTCTCATTTTAGCTGCAGCTTTAAAATGACTTTTTCGAGGAGGAGCTACTGGCCAAAACATTTTTGTGGCATCTAACGGTGAACCATAAGGCGTAGTAGCAAGCTCTATCCAAGAAGACATAAATGAACTAGCAGCAGCTTCCAAATCTCCAACCGGGCACTAACATCAAATTAATAAACACATTAGAGTAATAAACATTTAACAAATAATAAAATAAGAGTAACTAGAAATTCCGGTACAGAAACAAGATAAAGCTAACTGTCAAAGATGATAATTCTTCTATAAAATGAAAGAATCGCTTCCTTTCATTACAGGATACAGGATCATTTGACTTTAAGGAAATGAAAGCATTGTTTCCTGTTACTTTATCCTGTGAACTTCAAGATAATGAAAGAATTTGCAGTAAATAGAGAAGCAATAAGCTTATAATAAATAGAGAAGCAATAAGCTTATAAATACACAAGTGACTGGGCAAGCAAGAGCTTTATGTCCTTGTTGGAAGAGAGAAAATTGGGTGTAGAAACATTTCACTTAAACACATATTAAGCAACAACATTAATATGTATGCAAAAGAGATTCTTTTTGGTATTCTAGAGTTTGTTAAAATCATTTCACATAATTGTAAGCAAAGTTTGATATAATTAAGTTAGACAGTCACTTGAGTTTATCATTAAGAAAGTTAGAAATCTAAAATACAGCCTACATCACCAACTTACAAGACATAGCAAAATCTCAATTAAATCCTCAACAATTCCCAGCCTAAAACTAGATAAATAAACAATGGCACTCATCAATTATTCTTCCACAACTTAATGTCCTTTGACAATATTCCAGTAATTTGCTTCCTTGTGTCATTATTGACATCATAAATTCAATGAAACGAGTAAAAGACCAAAAGAGAAAACAATTGCAAATCATAAAACTATGTACTCTGATCAAATAAGACACCTGAACAAGCAGTCTCCAAACTCTTTCTGAACACTGCAGAATTTCCTCATTTGATTCCAGCAGTAGATTCTGGAAAACTATCCGAAGGGTATCACCCAAAATATAAGATGGCCAAAAAGGATCACTAGAGGACTCAGAAATCTTCCTTTTGTACACAGCTTCAAGAAGACGCTCCTGCATGTGAATTCACATCATTGACACCATGAACTTCAGTTAATAAATAATTGAAAAACAGCACAATGTCAAATCAAACAACATAAAAGATCAAAAAAATGAAAAAGATAACATATAATATTCAGTGCATTAATAGATTAAATCAAATAACATAGAATTTTCAGTGCATTAGAAGATAAAATCACCAGTTCACCACTTGCACACCTTGAGACTCCTAATCGAAAAGATTGAATTTAATAGGTTCAGAAAGAAAAGAAAAACAATCACCAAAGTACTGATAGCAGAATGTCTAACTGAGGTGATACTATGCCTCATAAATGGCCATAACCGGGGTGCCAACATCGATAATGTGCAAGGATTTTCCTGCAAATCTCTTCCTTCTCCAATATTATCTACACGAACTACTTCATTTAGATCAAAACCGTCTTTCTCTTTAGATGTAGCACCAAACATCTTTGGAATCATCCCTTCCTGCGAATAGATTTCCGCCAACAGATTCATCACACTGCGAACAAATAACAACTTTTAAAAACAATTCCTTCACACTTCACTGATTTAAACTAGCATAAAATTCAGAATGTGACTCAATTACTAGACTTAACATATTAAACCAAAGTACAGATAAAACCATCAAAAGTGATGCAATTATGGCATTTCTGCACTGGTACAAATTAAATGCATTCAAAATCAAGATGCAGAATTTTTTTCTTCTTTTAATTGTCAGCAAAAATAAAAGCCTTGCATTCTAATAACAAATAACAATCCACAAAAAATGGTTGACTAGCTCACTACCTATAGCAAAGGAAAAACACAGGAAAACTCCAAAATAGTTGATAAATGGAAGGCATACTTATACAACAGAAGCCTTCACAGAAATCTCAAAAAAGAAGAAAAAACAAAAATACAAAACAAAACAAATCATGGAAGCCCTAAAACCTTGCAATCAAACCCCCCTTCAGGCCACACCACAGTTCCCAAAATATCAATGATAAAAACAGAACTTAAAATTCAGCAGTGATGAAAGCCCATAATTTTTTCCTCGATAAAGATTGAATTTCATAACCTTAATCGCTGCTTATAATGTTTGTAACATAGAGGCCAATTCCTTCAACTCGCCTTTCAAGGGTTCAAATTGCACAATAAAGTTTTGACACAATAAGAACAATAAATAATTGTTTTAACAAAAAAAAAAATCAATAGATTAAGAAGTTACAAAACATTTTAAGTCACAAGATTGTCAACTTGAGTATTTTTATGTTAATTTCAACAGTAACCAGTGGCCATTGCTCACCACAAGGGGCATTAGAAAAAGGGAAAGAGAAAAAAACCAAAGAATAGAATTCAAAGTTAATAATTAAAAATAAAATAAAATTGGTAGGTTTGTACTTTGTATAACTTTTTCAATAGATCACCAAAAAAGGAAATCTTAACATTATTAAAATTCTTATCACATTTTCAAATTCAATGAACATTCAAATACCATGCATTACTATTTTGTACACACATACATATAAACTATAAATTCCCCAACCCTTCTTTGTTGACCAAACTCCAAACTCAAGAATACTATACCCCTAATCAGTGGTCATTGAAAAAAAAAAAAAAAAATAGTAGGTTCATATAACTTCTTCTAAAGATTACTAAATAAGGAAACATTAACATGATTAAAATCCTCTTCACATTTTCAAATTCAAAGAAGTTCATAAACCATGCATTACTGTTTTATATACATATATATATATATATATATATATGCATACCTATAACCTAGATCACTGCAGCAATTAGCCTACTACTAAATAAAACCAATAACTGGACAAGAAAGCACAAATACTTACCTACTGGTGGATGGGCTTAGATCATCCAAATCAAGCAATATATCCCAAAGAAGCATAACAATGGAATGCAATGTCTGACCATCTAATGCAACAATTGAAGCTGCAGCAGGTATTAAAGCATCTGCAGCAACTGCTCGGACATCATCATCAGGGTCCTCCAACCCAGCTTTACATGCAGGAAGAACATAGCCAAGCAGAGCATGCAGCATCTCCTAGTATCCAGAAAAAAAGAGCAATAACAGCAAGATAAGTAAAAGAAGAAACCACATGAACGGACAGACAACTTAAAGAATTAGTAACTGTATACGAGATTATAGCATGCTTTACAGCCAAGGAGGCAAACTGACACTTAATGCTCTCTACCTAAAAGATCTGAAAAGGTAAAAGTGCATGAAATTAAAATTTTTATCAGAAACAAAAAAGAAATTAACTAAGAAGAAGGGTATACCAAAAAGTGGAACTAGCAATCCATAAAACCAAAAACTGTCAAGCAAGAACAGAACAGGACAACTACAAAAACAACAGGTGCAGGACCTTCAGAAAACAGTCTGCCAAAAGAGGGGAGGAAAAAAAAATGCAAAACAAGCTATATTTGAAACACCACCCTCATATTGAAAACAGAGATGTGTATACAATTAAGTGGAACATGGATATATTATTTTAAGACAACACATCATAACGACTGGGAAAATACTTAAAGCACATGAGGTATTACCTGTCGCACAGCAACCAAGTACTTAATGCCCAAAAGGCTACCATGACGAATCTCCCATTCTGGTCTATGCTGAACATAGAGAATTTTCAGTGCAAGGAATAACCAAGCAGCAATTAGACTACACTGAACCAGGAATCCCAAATGCGATAAAGAACTAAACAAATGAACTTATTACATATTTACCTGCATTCGCAGCAAGATATACAACGTCTCATGAACTAATGAGGGATGCATATACTTAAAAGCAGCACCTAAGGCTTGAGCACAGGTTTCACGTACTGGAGCAACAACCTGATCAGATACATAATCTCCAAAACTGAAAGAAAAGTGGTAAACAGATAAAAGCATATTAGACAGTAGACAGATTGCAGTTCATTATCATTTAACAGGAAAGGAATTGACATACCGGTCTAGTGATAATACACATAAGAAACGAATTGCACAATCCTGAAGAAATTCACAATTTTTCTGCCAAGAATGCCTAGCTAATTTCAACCAGTTCACCATCTCACAGTTGTCAGGAAGATTTTTCAGTACATTAAAATTTAGACAATCCCCCTTCTCCTCACTGCAGACCTTAGGCTCTGCTATGTCAACAGTTTCTTTAGAAGGAAGTGATACATTATCAAGATTAGATTCTGGCTCCAACTTAACAGAACTAAGGTTAAGTTGGCCGTTGACCTCATGGGCAGGTAAATTGCATCCACTGTCTTCAACCTTTATGTTGATGTTAACGCTATCATCACATTTCACAGGATAAACCATGCTATCAAATGAAATAGATGATACATCTTCAAACTTAATCTTTTTCAGACTCGGTTCCGAATCATCTGCTGCTGCTGAAACTTGCATATTTAAATCAATTTCCCTCTCCCTCTTCATTGTGCCTGAATAGTCTTGGTCTTTAAGTTCAACAGAGAGTGCACCATCCAAGCTCAATTCAGGCATTAACACTCCAGCAGCACCACCATGATGAGTTAAAATTTCTCTTAAAGCCATAACACTACCATGGCGAACCTCCCAAACTGGCAAAGATGAAGTAAGATAAACTATCATCCAGATGAAAATTTCGAAATTAAATAGTTCTAAATTTTTCTAAATATATAAGGCAGTTTTACCAGGATCAAACATATCAAGGATGAGTTGCTCAACGAAACTACGAAAAGGCCACTGCCCATCTCCATCGTGCTCTAAGCTGTCTTCATCTAGAATAGTGTCTACCTGCACAGGATAGCAACATAAAACTGTAACACTTGGTACTTCAATGTCAAGTAGGAAGAAGGAAGATACTAAACTAAGCATTTATCTTGGGCAACACGAAAAAGGAAAGAGAAGTTTGGCCCAGGCTGAGATGAGAAACCTTTTCTTGCACAAGATTGTAGATTGTGGCATAGAAGACAATTCCAATAAATGAAATAAAATAAAGATTAAAAAGTCTGGATATAAAATACTCAAAATCAACTCTGAGAACTATCCACTTTAACTGGTAATGCCTCTTGTCACCATACAAAAAATTTTGAGTTCAAATATCACTCACACCAAGAAGAGGTTCATTTTACATTAATTGTAATAAAAAATTACAAGAAATTATAAATTGTCTAATGAAAAACTCAAAATCAGTTTAACCCTATCACAAACAAAATTTTAAACCAAGGAAATACAAATATGCACAGAGAAGCTAAGGAATAGAAATTGTTTAAGAAGTGAAGCACATTGACACAAGAACCATGCATGTGTGATATGAACACAAGCAAGCACAAATAAACAAAAAGTACTTCTTATCATAGTAAATGAAAATTGTTCTATTAAAGTAAAAGAAAGCACAAGAGATAGTCATTCAAATAGTACTACTTTATTGGAGTACCAATTGCATTTGAGTAATATTTTTCTTTTCTTTGCCTTTTGTTCTTGATAAGAACAAAATTTATTACAAAAAAGATACAGAAGCTGAGGTCCACAATAATATTCATTCTTGCACACATGCATTTACCACACATATGTATGAATTAAACAAGCATATGTATACACCGATGTGCATACACACACACACATGCAGACACATTATATAAGTTCTAGACAAACAACAAATGAAAATACTTTAATACCTTGTTGGAACTCAAAGGATCAGTCCGTGAGCCCTTAGGAGTCGTCACATTATGAGCATTAGAGACCTCCATATCTCCTTCTTCAGACCAACCTTTTGCCTGGTCTTTTGAATTTATTTTTGCTTTTCGCTTTAAAAGATTCAATTCTCTTGCACTTGGTCTTTTAGGAATGACACCAGGAACCATGCTGGAAACTAGATGCCGGATATTATGTACAGATGGTGATGTGTAAAATCTATGGTCTAACCCATTTCCATGGGATTGTAATTTATGCACAATCAGATCTTCATCTTTGATCATATCATTAACATCCATGAACTGCTCACACATATCCAAACCTGTAAAAACAGATCAAGTTACTGTAAGGCATCCATGAAAATGATATTCATCAGTCCATTATTACACATGGAAGACAACTCAAGAAAAGTTCATCACGCATGGAAAAAAAAAGAAAAAAATCCACCATTTCGAAAATGTGAAACAAAAGATTAAACCTGATAAGTACAGAGAAAAACTAAATTGCAAAAAGATGCACTGACCAAGTCCCACCCTTTAAAGCACTAAACACCTTTGCAGTACTAGTACAGAAGACAAAACAACCCCTCCTTCTAGAAACAAAACTTAAAAACCAGAAAAGAGCTAAAGAAGATGTGTTCCATGACCAAATTCAATTTCCCTAGACCATCATTAATTAGAAATATCCTTCAATATAACATTATTCTATACGACCTAGAGCAGCCTACAAATAATTAGCATCTGCCAACTGCCAGCCTGCTTCATTTGACTGGTCAATAGTGCAATAACTTCCACAATCATTCATGTAAAAAGTAGTGCACACAATATCAAAAAATCTAATCATTCTACACCAAAAAGAGGAATATTTGTCAAGGAGAATACTATAGCATCACATATATAAGTGATAAGCACTACCACCCAACATGCATTTCTCCCAATAATATAAAAAGACCAAGATTTACTGCAAGGTAATATAAAGCTTGTACTGCCAGCTTTAGCTTTAAGCCTTTAACATCAACATCCCCTTCTCCTAATAAGTGGCACTGTCATTGTTTGTAAGAAATCACCTAATCCTGGGCATCTATCAAATAAAACCATCAATCCGAAGCTTACTCTTCTAAAGAAAGAAAGGCTGGATTTTTAACTATAACAGTATAACCTGATAATTAACTAGTCGTCAGATAAACAGCATCCTAATTTTTAACAGTAATGCTTTTGCCTACCTAGGGAAACACAACTAACATATTACATATAAACTATTATACTGCATTGTAAAACAATATATCTCTGAACAGCTATAAGCAAATTTATAGCAATTCCAAAGCAAGCCTCTTTTTAAGCCAAAATAACTCTTCAACTTAGTGAAATCGAAAGAAAAATCATTAATAATACCACCCACACAAAGAGGCTGGAAAACCTGCACAGTGAGTTCATCAAATTGCGCTTTAAAATTTCAAACACCATAATGTAATTCATCATCATTTAACTGACAGAATACAACAAGCACATCTGAGAATTAACATTCCTTGCAATTACTTACCAGAAGACCTCCTAGTCCCACAATCCAATATTCAAGCCTTATAACAAAACCCTGCCTAAGCTGATAAGGCCTCCTGATCTTTCAAATTTAAACCAACTCAAAACTCCTCACCCAAGCCTTCTAAATCCCTCACAACCTAAAACAATCCTAAAATAAAAGGTAATTCCTCCCAATCTAATATCAAAGTTTTAACCAAAACTCCTGCCCTCTGTTTCCAACAGAGAATTGACAGTAACAAGTACATCTTAATACCAACCAAAACACCTTCCAGTCCCTCATGTTACCAATACTTATCTTCCAATCATAACTAGCTTCTCCTCTCACATCGCCACAATTGTCATACATAAATAGAAAAAAACTCAGGCTGTGTTGCCTGCAAAACCCAAAAAAGTCCTCGTCTCACCTCTCCCTTCCTCCAATTGGTAGAAAATCTAATTTAACTATAAGTCAAACAGTAAACTTCTTAACATCACTGACAACCACTCTCTCTCTCCCCCAGACCCCAAAAAATGAGAAAAGAGACAGAGACAGAGATGAACAACATATGTTACATATAAGGTTTTGTTTGCCCCTCCCAAGTCCCAAAACCCATTAATGAACTCTATTTTCAAACATGCATTAAATTAATAAAGCATTACTAACCCAAACGCCGTTTAAGATTTTGCTTCTGGCGAGCCAAACGCTCCCTAGGATTCTTTGAATTATCAATTGCAATATCATACTCCTGTGTAAAAACCAATAACAGCCGCTCAACACATAGATTATTAGGTATAATTCAGCAATAACAAAATCATCAGATTCCAAAATATTTACATAGAAGAAAAAGCATTACCTGTCCCCCTGATGCTAGTAAGGCACCAAACTCCAACACTTTGTTAATATCAAAGCTGTTATAATTCAATAATTAACAAAACCCAAAGTCAGTTAATATTAATTAACACAAACAAATTAATTAGACAAAGCTCTGTTTCTACCAATAGAACTTATTTTATCACTGAGATTAATAACAACCTTCTAAATGAAACACTTGCTACAATTTTTGAATGAAAATCAGGCCACGCCACCACATCTTGAACAGTACCAGATATCCCTGCCTCAGACACCTTCGTCTCCACACAAGAAAATAACTCATTCAAAGATGTGTGCTTAACATTCTGAGCGATAGCCCCAATAGCATGAGCAGCAGCTACCCTTGTATCCCAATTTTTGCTACGCAGATACTGAGAAACCTGATTTCACAAGTTACAGCGCTCCATTAAGAGGGGAAAAAAGGTTATACAAGGTTTAAACACATGGCAGCAATCCAGAGATAATTTAGTCAAGCTAGTCTCTACAGTCGTGTATAAGGTAGCATTAATTCAGTTAATAGGTAAAATAAAAAAATAACTGATGACATGTAGCAAGCGGCAGTTACTACTAGTCACTGAGTAAAAATAGAAGTGATAGCTAAACAGATAAACAGACCTTACAGCTAAAGCAGCATTTTATGGCTCTCTCAAAGGTTTAACAAATAGAGAATAATTCTAAAGACAAGAAACAATCTCCAGCTGATAGCAGTCATGCACACGGGAGTATGTGTGTATGTGTATGAGATAGAGAGAAAGAAAACTCCAATGCAAGTCAAGGCTCAGAAAAGCTTTACTCTGTAAAAATGCAGTTCTACTCAAGCCCAATTTGAAAGAAGGAAACCAGAATAATCTTTCTGCTGAGTTATTACTTTTCAAGGAAAAATTTGGTATCCTGAACTAAACATGCCAACCAATTAGACTCTAAGAACCACAGTTTAATAGTTATGAGTTACCACCTAGCTTTCCAACAGACGAGAAATTTCTATCCGGACATCCCAGGATGCCTTTAAACTTGCACCTAGTAAAGCATAATGCGGGGTCACACTTTTCTTTTACACCTAGAAGATGTGAAGATCAGAGAAACTAAGAATGTGAGATGTAAATTTTCATATATGCAGTTGTTTTTTCTTATAGGAAATAAAAGTTTATAAAAGTATTGAAAGCACATAAGTATGTGAACTTCCACGAAAGGGAAAAACAACCCAAAGGACAACATATATCCCATGGTATTACAGTTAAGCTGGTAATTATAGAGGGGTCCTACTTGATTTCCTTTCTTTCAGGAGCAAAGAGAATGTCACACAATTACAATTCTTGGGGCTAAAGACACTTACAGCTTATTTTGCCCATCCCCAATGAAGGATACTGAATACAATTGGGTTTGGATGGGTCAACAGCACACACTAGGGACGTGGCCCTTTTGGATTTGTTTAGTTGACACATCAAGTAATCATTTTAGCCTCAACAATTTTATCCTTCCAAAGGTTTTTTTTCAATTAGGCAAAATCAATTGTGGTTTAAAGTGGGACGAGCATCAACATCTCTACCCCTCATTTAGTCTTTCTCATTTCTTTCTACTTTCTAGTTCTTTAGAAGAGAAAAGATATTTCTTCATATTTTTGAATAATCATTGGAGATGTCACAAGGGTCAGATTGATCCAGCCAAAATTCGGTTTCATATGATTTAGCTTGCATAAAGGATCAGATTTCCTAAAATATTCTTCTTTTTCTTTTGTTTAAATTAATTTTTTTTCCAATAACCGATTTATAAGAGACACTATAGTTGTTTCACAATTATTTTCAAAAATAAATAATATTAAAAATTGGGCTGACCCAATACGATAGCATTTATTGAAAATCTACTAACAGACCATATAAGTTTCAGGGACATGAGCACAAAATCTTGTAATTAAATGACGTAAGTCATACATCCAATTTTGAATCCACCAAACTACATTAGAAAGGAAGTCATACATCCTAAGTCCAATATAAGTTAAAATCGGAGATGAAGTAATCTAAACTGCAGTGGTCTAGTTTACCTATTCTAGAACAAGCAACTCCAAAATATATTTCAGAAATAAATCACGGGAATTACCAATAGACATTCGCACAAAAAATAATCAAAGCATGTTTGACGACAAGTACCCACTAATACAAGATTTGATAGCTATCGAGAAAGAGGAACCAAATTCTTTACACATGAAGATTGCTTTTTGACATATTTTTTTCCCACTCTGAATCTTAAAATTATACTTATATAGTGCCCCCTCTGCTAACAGTTTGTTATTTTTTTTCTGAGGCAACCCCTCTGCTAGCATTTTCAAACAACAAAACCCTCAAATGCAGTTTTGATTTTCATATCTAACTGGCTTAGAAACAGTAGTTCATCACATTGTCACTTCTAACTCTTATAATTGTCCCTAACAAAACGTTAGAACTCAAAGACAAATGTGAATCCCCTACAAACATCATTACAGCCACTTCCACACTTATGATAGTCATAAATAAATCATACCATTAAAAAATAAATAAATAGCCAACAAAATTATAACTACAAGCAAAAAGTCGACAAACATGAAAAAACAAGGACTCCAAATCATTTACCTTCCTCAACAGTGAATTCAAGTCCTGGGGATGTGATTTGGCGATATCACCAATCTGCCTAGCCGCTGTAAATCTGGTAGCTTGCGTGGAGCCAGCTTTAAAACAATTTCAGTCAAGAAAAACCCACAATGCACACAATATTCAAACAAAACACAACTATACATCAGATCCAACAACTCCAAACAAAAACAAAACCAGAGAAAGGATACTGTCCAACAAAGTGAGTAACCGATTGAGTCGCGACGATTGCTGCTGAGCCATGACAACAACATCAATAAACCAACTCTTTCATCAACCACAACAACAACAATTCACCATCTTCTTCTTCCTCTATCATTCATTCAATCCATCAACCAATCAATCAATCAATCAATCTACTACTTTCACTACTCTGTAAAAAGTCAATTTCACGAATTAGCTTCACATTCAACCTTTTTTTTTTTCTGGAAGCAAATACAAATTAGGGTTACCTGGAGCGGGGAGCGAGACCTGCTTTGACGATATAGAAGCAGGGAGATAGAGAGAAAAATGACGATGACGACGACGACGACGACGACGGAGACGACGGTGCCTCCTACTGCTGCTGCTTTTTCGACCAAATTCACGAAACCCTTTTGTTTTTTTTATAATAATCGATTTATCTGCGTACTAACGTTTGTTTTAGATTTTCCTTCTCTTGAATTTGCAATTTCGTCCTTCTACTTTTGTTGTCTTTTCGTTTTCTACCACCTTTAGATTTGGTATTTTTGTACACGTCATATTTGCAGATCTTTTTTTTTTTTTAATAAATTATATTCGCAATTCTGTGCTTCTGTTTTTGTTGTCTTTTCAGTTCTTTTACCATCTCAACAGAATTGGTATTTGTCAGGAAGTATAGCAACCCCTGACCCTGAGATATGTTTAAAACCAAACAAACACTTCTACCATGTTATATCATCAAGCCCCATACCGCCAGTTACTGAATTTTTGAGTAAATATCTAAAATACCCTTAACATTGTGAACTGACCAAATTATCTGAAAATAAGACAAAAAAATAATATTAAAATAATTTATATTTATTTTATAAATAACTTTTTAAACTTTTTAAAAAATAAAAAACAAATAGATTTTTGCCGTCCATCTTTAAGATGGATAGTCAAAATCAAAATAATTAACAACCCAAAACAATGAAAAAAAATTTAAAAAAAATCCACTAATCCATCATCTTCTCCCCTTCTCTCTCCTCTTCTTCTAGTTCTCTCTTTTCTCTCTCATTTGCTGGCATCACTCTCTTCCCTCTCTCTCCATTGCTGACACTTTCCCTCTTGCTATTCCATTGCAACACTTTCCCTCCCTCTGTTTCATTACTGACATCACCCTCGCAATGTCTCTATTCTCATTAAACCAAATCTTTATGGGTCTTTAATTTTTTTTTTTTTTTTATATTGGTGATGGTGGATCAATGTCAATGATTATAGTGGGTTGATATTAATGAGAGTGGCAGTTTGATGATGATAGTAGATTGATGTTGATGATAATGAGTTTCAATTGTGACTGATGAATTTTTTGTAACTTTTACTTTCTTTCTTTTTTATTTTTGGTTTTTTGGAAGATTTGGGTTCGATCAATATTTTTTTTTTTTTTTTGTTTGAAGATCTAAATTTCAAACCTAGAATTTTAATCAATTTTTTTTTTATTTGAAAGATTTGAGTTCAAAACCTAGATCCTCAAGTTTGAATATCTAATTTTTGAACTCAGATCTTCAATCAATATTTTATTTTTTATTTTATTATTTTTCTTTTTTGGAAGATTGAAGTTCGAAACTAAAATCTTCAATCAATCTCTTTTTTTGAAGATTTGAGTTCAAGTTGTACTTTAGCCCATCTTTATAATTTTTTTTCTTTTTTAGCAATGTTTTTTATTTTTATTTTTAAATTAATTCACACCATTCATCATTGATCGATAGTGGAGATTTCCTTTTTTCTTATTTTTCATTATTTTTAATTCTTTTCTATTTTTTATTGTAAAAGAAAATTTAAAAAATATAAAAGATGAGATTGACCTTAAGTCCAATAAGTTCCAATAACCTTAACAAAAATTGACTAACAGAGTGGAGATATTATATAATAAAATGGTAAATATGTTTCCATCTTATTTTAAAGATACTCAGGGGGATTTTATGCAATTTGTTCTTATCAAACAGATCATATTTGCAGTATGTTGTTGGAATCAATAAAGTTAGTAGGATGGATCTATCATTGGATTCTAATCTAATGGTGTATAAAACTCAAAGATTTAAAGAATGAAGGAAAGTTTGTTGTGGTAACTATCTATTAATGTTACTTGTAGTCTTATATTTGTTTGTAATAGTTTTGTTTTAAAACATATGATAGGAGTAACTCGTCCTAAAAAAAAAAAAAAAACTTTATTTTAGTTTCTCATATTTCAAAAAATATCATATTTTTAAAGTTCATTTAGAAACAACTTTTTTTCTCTCTAATTTTTTCAAAATTCTTCAAAAAAAGTTTAAACTATTAGCCAATTACTAGCCAACGGTAATTTTAAATAATTTAAATTGTAATTTAACAACTTAAATTTAGGAGCATTTCAGATAATTTAACTTATAAATTCATTGGTTTATGAGAGTAATCTGGTAATTTATATAGCGTTAACAATCATCAAAACAAAAAATATTTTTTAGTACATTCTGTTAATGTTAATCGTTAGTTGACTGATGGTTTAAATTTTTTTTAAGAATTTTAGAAAAATTAGGGATGAAATTAGTTGTTTTTAAAAAATTTTTAAAATTTTGATATTTTCAAAATCTTAAGGACTAAATAAACTTTTTCCAAAAAGTGTAACTGGGTCAAGTCAATGGCTGACGTTGACCAAACAAATGGGGAAAGGCTATTGGGCTACGATAAATTCAAATTTACAATGACAATGATTTGTTCTGATTCACAAGTTGAATTTGCAATATGACCCTCTATTTAGGGATGGCCCGGCTCCAGCAGGTTTAACGAAATCCATACCCAAATCAATAAAATTATTTTACGACTCACACCTCCACCTGCACCACAATCTACAAAATTTTGTAGATCAAATGCGAGTTTTCAACAACAGGTTTGGGTGAAATTTATGTCGCACTCGTGAGCTTACAAACTTTAAAAAATATATAAAAGATAATTTATGATAGAATATTGTTAAATATAATCAAAAAATGAAATTTATTTCATTTTCAAATCGTAACAAAAATAATAAATGAAAATACAATTAAATTTTATATTTTAACAGAACAAATTTAATAAACTTTATGTTACAATATAACAACTCCAATAAACTATGTATATGTTCCAACATAATAAAACTGTTAAAATTTAACCAAAATTCACAATGATGTCATTTTGAGTGTACATATACCCATCCATAGACTCATTTATTAAATTCTACACTTGTCAGTTGCAGGTGGAAACCCATTTAGTAAATTCTACACTTACGAATTACGGGTGGAAATCGTCATGTAGAATTGCCAACCTACCTCTAATATTGGTGTATTTTCAATTTGAATGAAATATAAAATGAATATTTGTTAAATATTTGTATCCTCATCATCTACACTCTTTATGTTTAAATTGTCCAAATTTTATATTCAAATGATGAGGCTATCTGAAAAATAGGAGGTCTAACTAATCAAATTTGAATTTGTCAATTTCAATTAGTTAGTCTTTCTAAAACCAATTTAAGCAAAATAGCATTACTATTTACTAATGTTTAAAATGTAAAATTACAAAAATTTAGTTCACTATTAAAAAAAAAAAAACATGTCCACAATAAATGACAAAAAAAATCTCAACAGCCATTTTCTCTATGCACTTATATATATAATGTAATGTTTACTTTAACACATATTCAAATGTCATTAATGATGGGAGTTAGTTAATGACGTGCAGGTAATCCCATTGACTTGGTGCCTTAAGTGCCTATTCAACTCTCACCAACGGCAAAAAACCTTTCTCTTAACATATAAAAATGTATGGATTGATATTTTCCATATAGGAGCTGCTTCTTAGGCCGTGCCTCAATGTCAAATTTTGTTTCTTCCAAACAAAAAAAAAAAAATTGTCATGAATGATCTTTGTTGTAGTTAATCATTTTAATCTCATTATTATTTTACTTTAACCCTATTTCTTATTTTCAACACCCAACAAAATTTTATTCATTGCATATATTTGACTTCCAACTATAATGAAATCCGCCAATCTAATCTAATTCAATCACACGATGGAGCAAACATATTTCATTTAATTAACTAAAGTAGGTTTTTTTTTTGGTCCAATTTTATCTTGGTCCACCGATATATAAATAATTGAACACTTAAGCCATGATACCTCTCTCATTCCTTGTGACTATGAACAATCGAGTTGTGTTGGGGAGAAAAGCTTCAATGCACCTAGATATTGTTTATTTTTTTTATTTGAAAACTAATCAATACTGAAACTTACTGATATCTGGATAGTGACTAAAAACTAAAATGTAAATGATATGTTCATTTTTTTTCTCATCCTTTAATGTACTATAAACTTGTTTGTTCTTTAAATTTAAAATTGTTTACAAACTAGTAATTTGACATTTATATATTTTTTATTATTAGTTATGAAATTTTATTTAATATAATACAAACAAAAAACATAAATAATTATTTGTAATATTTATTTATAATTAAAATATGATTAAAAAGTATAATAGAATTAATTATATTTATATATTTAAATAAAATAATGAAATTATCTATGGGTTGAATTATATTTGAAACACAACTAAAAAAAAATGAATATTTAAATTGTAAATTAAAATGCATTAGTCCAATTTAAAAAAAAAAAATTGGGATGAGAGGTTTTTTTTTTTAAAAAAAAAAATTACGTCATCTAAATATTAGGGAAAAATATTTATAATATAAAATTAGAATAAAATTGAAAATATACTAGTTTGGAAATGACAAACTTGTAATAGAATATCTTAAATATCATTAATTGATTTGCAATTAAATTAAAAATTAAAAAAAATTCTTAACTTTTAATTTAATTGCACATCATTAAATTATATTTAAAATATTCTATTTCAAATCTACTTTTCCCAAAATAGCATATTTTCAAATTTATGCTATTTTTAAATGATACAAATGTCCTTTTTACTTTAAGACACTTATAAAAAAATTATTTTTTTTTTAAAAAAGCTAAACACATTTCATCCCACCTTTTTTTTTTTTAAAAGAATTAGACTACTATTTCTTTTAGTTGTTTTATAATTCAATTCAGATGTCATTTTCATTTTTATTTGACTATATAAATTGTAGTGGTAAAAAATGAGTCAAAGCCAAAGGCCCAATTTTAAAGCCCACTTTAAGCTCGATTAGTGTGAACACATAACCTAGCCTAGCGTCCAAGAATAAGTTTATGAGGCCAACCATATTAAACATAAACATAACCTAACCCAAGACCAATAGTCGCCTCATTGACTTGATCTCCATGACCAAGTCAGCCTTAATTGATTATGTCGGAGTCAAGTGCGGAGGATCCCAATGGAGGATCCTTAGGACATGGGATCCTCCACTCAAAGCCTTTAACAACTACCTGTTTAGGTATAAATACCCAAGTATAGCCAGTGTAGAAAATCTATAACACTTTGATTCTTGAACTTATATACTACATAACCATTCTACATAGTCGCTCGACATTTTTCAATGGTTATCCCAAGCTAACTTTGTAGCATTGTAGTCTATTTGACATAAGTACCAGGTCTACTATACATAACCTCACATTAGCCCAAAATTCACCCTTAGCACTCTAATCATCTTACTACTATCGTACAACATTCCAAGAAGTATTTCTTATTCAATTTTTATTTTGTCGGTTGTTAATTTTTATTTCACAATCTCACTTGAGTGATATAGTGTCTTCGACTGACACCTCCTTGATGTGAAGTACACTACTTTGCTTACTTGGGTTTATTTTCTAGGTTGTTAGCAACCCAATAAAAGTCGGTGTAGAACTCACAATCTATTTCAGAAATTGTAGAAACTGACATCTATATAAATATCATTAATTATACTATGTTTTTTAATTATATTTTAATTATGAATAATATTTACATAATGTGTTTTTAGAAATTGTTAAATTATTTGGTTTTAATTGTTTACATCATGTTAAATAAAATTTCATAATAACTAATAGTAATAAGGAAATAAATATTAAATTACTAGTTTTCAGGCAAATTTAATTTAAAATACCAAACAAACTTACGATAGACTTAGAGGTGAGGGGAAAAAAATAAACATATTATTTAAATTTCAAGTTTCAATCACAATTCAACTTTAAGTAACTTTTAGCATCATTCAATTTTCAAACAAAAAAACAAACAATCCCTTAGTATGAAAGGTATATTATGGTATCAAACTCATCTTGTCTCATTACACCAATTTTTAACTATAATTTTTCTCTCCAATGTATTAGCTAAATCCTTCTTATAAGTTACAATTAATGGTGACAATATGGATTATGGTGTCATGTTTGTATAAACCCAAATAAACCCGTTAACCAAACATGACTGTACAAGATATCATATCACATATACGAACCTAAAGATGGCCCAATATATAAACAAGTTACCCAAATAAAACCCATATCATAACCCATTAATTAATAGGTCATGTTAAATATAATTCAATTAATCCATTTATTTATGTAAAATTTTGAAATAATTTAGACCTTTTAAAATTTTAATTACACAATTAAATATGTTTAAAAAATGAAAATAATTAACTACAATACAATATTTATCAAAATAGAATTTAAAATAATATATATATATATATTTAATCATGTTAAATGAATTAACGATATTAAAGAGATATAACTCAAATTGAAATATTGGATATTATATAGCAACTATCACAAATTTGGGAATCATAAGAATACAATCCTAAAATCAGCCAAATTTAGGGTTATTAGGAAAGCATAATCACATTAGATCTTATCTCATTCAAATGATCAAGGAAGCAAGACCGGTTGAAATACTAGACAATTCCCAAATATAGGAATGGTCAGACAACACTAGATCTAGCAATCATAAATATTTAAACACAAGATTAAATAAAGAGCACTAACATGAATTAAAATCAATAGCCCCCAAAATAAGCTATATAATACAACCTCTAAAACCTGAAGACAGCAACAAAGGATGACTATAAGGAGATAAGGTATGACGTATTAGACGAGGGATCCTTATGACAATCTGATCTTCCTCCTGAACTTGAAAACTTCCTTGAAGCAGTATAAGATTTGTGATTGCAACGCGAAAATCTTCAGTAACCATCATTGCCTTGAATCCCCCAAGAAGGCATGCAACCACTGATTTTCATTCACCATCCAAAAGATATACAAAACCAAAAAACAGTAGGGTTTTTAGAGCTAGATTCAGTTATCAACTGGATCTAGCCCTAAAAACCTAAAAAAACCAAAGAAAACCAATGAGATACCAGAGCAGGAAGAGCATAACAAGGACCAAAGAAGGGAAGGAGCAAGAACACGTTAAAAGTCTACCCGGATCTCGTCGAAAAAAGCTTTCACGAAAGGTTTCTTTCTCTAAAGGTGGAAGATCTTTTTTCTCTCTTTAGAGAGAGAGCTTTCGGGGAAGAAGACTCGGTTTTTTTTGAAGAAAAAAAAAAGAATCATTTATTCAACGGGGATTAACGTATTGACCCATTAATGATCTGATCTCAATAATGTCTAACTGGATCGTATCAAGTATCAACCATTGTCATCCATATTTAAAAACTTAGACTAACATGTTTAAACTTTTCTCTGCATTATAAATGTAATTTATATTATGCAAGCGGTTAAAGTTGGTTAAGTTTGGCAATGAAAGTTAGCTAGCATCATGTGACCCACCATAATCAGATTTCAAGGTGTTTAAGGGGTGGGGGGGGAAGGGTAGGGTCAGTTGTTATAAAACTAATATTATTAACACCACCACCAGCCTCGCATTCGCATCTAATACCAAATCTCTCTATTTAGTTATCATTTCCCTTCCCATATATATATTTTATTCTTTCCACACAAACAGCAAAAAAAACACATCACCCCAACATTCTTGGAAATCAAGTAAATGGTAATAACTAATTGTCAACTTATTCCAGTTTGTTTTTCATTTTCCTCATTTCTTTTTTCTGGTTTTTACATTGTCTTCTGTTAATTTTATATGATATATTAACATAACTTATGATATGATCAAATGGGCATATTTTAAAATTGAAGAAAATTAAGTTGTGTTTACCTTTTTAGTTCATCCTGATTTTAATAAAAAAGGTTAATTATGACCCGTCTGGATAATATGAATTAGAAATGATGTTTTAGAATCATCAGGATGGTTTGGACCGGATCGAAAGAAATCATGGCAGTATGTAAATTCATTAAAACAGTAAAACAGAATCAAAAGCGTATTCGTTTATGCGCAACAGAAATTCTTCTGGATCATTTGGATTGTTTAACTGATCAGAGTTCAGTCACCAATTACGGGACCAAACTCTCAGATCACAATGTAAGAACCTTACCGTATATTCTCTCTATATTTTCATTCCTCTATTTCTCTAAGTGTTTTATATGTTAGTAAGTTTTTCATCAGCCAAAAACCGAAAGGACCACTGTCATTTATATAAGCAAACAAATCTTTGGATAATTTCTAGTATAACCACCAAACGGTTATTCGTTCTTATCCAAATCCATTTTATTTTGGATCGGATCATGAGTTTGGATTATCTTGAGTCGACCTGACCCAACAACTCAATAACCCAACATGGATAATTTTTATATGGCAAATTTTTATGCTTTGATTTGATTGGATAACTTTTGTGTGGCAAATATATATATATATATATATTTTTCAGTTTGAAATATTTTTAGGGCGATTCCTAAACATAGGAATGGCCAAACAACACTAGATTCCACCAACCACTAACATTTAAACACAAGATTAAATAAAGAACACTAATATGAATGAAAATTAATAGCTCCCAAAATAAACTATACAATACAACCTCTAGAACCTAAAGATAGCAACAAAGGATGACTATTGGGAGATAAGGTATGACGCATCAGACAAGGAATACCTATGGTAATCCAATCTTTCTCCTGAATTTGACAATTATAAGATTTATTATTGCGATACCTAACTCTAGATGAAAATCTCCACTATCCATCACTGCCTTGAATCCTCAAAGAGATATGTAACAATTGATTTTCACCTATCACTCAAAGGATATACAAACAAAACCAAGAACAGTCGGGTTTTTAGAGCCAGATCCAGTTATCACCTGGATCCAACCCTAAAAACCCAAAAAACTATAGAAAGCCAACGAGAAACTAGAGCAGAAAGAGCACAACAAGGACCGAAGAAGGGGAGAAGCAAAAAACGTAAAAAGTCTACCTGAATCTCGTCAAAAAAAGCTTCCACGAAGGCTTTCTCTCTCTAAGGATGGGAAATTTTTTTCTCTCTCTAGAGAGAAAGCTTTCAAGAAGAAGACTCGGTTTTTAGGAAAAAAAACAATTCATTTATTTAACGAGGATTAACGTATTCGCCCATTAATGATCTGACCTCAATAATGTCTGACTGGATCCTATTGGGTATCAACTATCGTCATCCATACTTAAAAACTTAGACTAACCAGTTTAAACTTTTCTCGGCACTATAAATGTAATTTACATTATGTAGGCGGTTAAAGTCGGATAAGTTTGGCAGTGAAAATTAGCTGGCATCGTGAGAGCCACCATATTCAGATTTCAGGGTGTGGAGGGGTCAAACACCCTAAAATAATATTAGAAACACCACCACCTGCCTCGCATTCGCATCCAGTACCAAATCTATCTATCTCGTCATCATTTCACTTCCCATATATATATTTTTTAATCATTCCACACAAACAACAAAAGAAACACACCCAAAATTCTTGGAAATCAGGTAAACAGTATTAACTAACCGTCTGGTTATTCCACTTCTCTTTTAATTTTCCTCATTTCTTTTTTCTGGCTTTTACATTGTCTTCTGTTAATTTTATATGATATATTAACATAACTTATGATCTGATCAAATGGGCATATTTTAAAATTTAAGAAAATTAAGTCGTATTTACCTTTTCAGTTCATCCTGATTTTAATGAAAAAAAGTTCATTATGACCCGTCTGGATAATATCAATTAGAAATGATGTTCTAGAATCATCAGGACGGTTTTGGCCGGATAATTTTTATATGGCAAATTTTTATGGTTTGATTTGATTGGATAACTTTTGTATGGCAAATATTTTTTTTTTTCAGATTGATTTGCCATTATATGGTTGTTGAAAAATTTTGATTGATTTTAGGTGAATTTGGAAGGATGTCTAGCAAAAAGTTGAGAGGAGAAAAAATCGTATCTCCTGAAGAGCAGCAGGCCAAGGTATATAGAGATATGCATTAATAATGTGTTGGTTACCTATAATTTTCAATTCAAATTACATGCCTTTGTTTAATATGTAAACCCAGTTCATTTTGAATAATTATTATCATACTTGTATGTTTATTTGTTGATGGATTCATATGGGAATAATTGTTACCAAATTGTAAGTTTATATGTTGTTGGATTTATATTTGGTGTGGAGGTAGATGGATTTTTTTTTTTTTTAAATGATAGTTGGAAAGCATTGGTGGGGTTGGTTTGAATTGGAAGAACTGTTAGGAGGTGAAGTAATTGGCATTTTGTGTGTTTGCAGGTAAACGAAGTTAAAAAACTAATGGGTCCTATTACTGATAAACTGCCAGTTCTTTGTTCGGATGAGTCGATACTGAGGTACCTGAGAGCAAGAAACTGGCATACAAAGAAGGCAACCAAGATGTTGCAGGAAACCTTGAAGTGGAGGTTGCAATATAAGCCGGATAAGATTAGATGGGTATTTATTTTATGCTCTGTTTGTTGTTTCCTTCTAGGAAATTGAATGTTTAAATCCTTTGAAAAATGAAAAATGAAAATAGAGATCTTTAGTTGGAGCATAGGATTGTTTTTCATTTTTTTCGAAAGCTGACCGAATGTATTAGAGATCTGATAAGACCTATCAAAATCAAACACTACTTCTGCGATCTGGATATCTATACTTATGAATGGAGACTAATACTCACACAAGTTATAACATGTACTTGGTAGAAATTGAAACCCATCTCTTAAAGGATGGGGAGATACATAACCGTTTGTGCTAGTGTAGGACAGTTATATGCATAACCTGTTGATGGTTTCACTGAATTTATATTATTGCCATTGATCTATCAATCGTGGATGGCTTATCACCACACCTGGAAATGTAAAATTTTGGCAAATGGACATAACATAGCACTTGTGTTTGTAGTAATGAACTATTGAAGTTTGATTTTGGTTCTTTTTCTGTTCCTTGGAGATTTTGCTTTTGCCTTACATAAAGTGAACGATTATGCCCATTTTTTTTGCAGTTGTAACACTTTGTCACTTGTTTGTTGATTGGAATAATCTGGTGAGCTGCACATTGAAACTATCTATGCTCTTAATAAAATCAATTACCTTTTTATCATTGCCTTCAGGAAGATATTGCACAAGAAGCTGCTTCGGTGAGAGTTTACAGAGCGAATTATTCTGACAAACTTGGAAGGCCTGTACTTATCATGAGGCCAGGTTCCCAGGTACATCCATCAATGTTGACAAGTAGTTCTTTTGTTCAGTTTTTATTGTTGTTGTTATTAGTTAGCATTACAACTTGGATGGTTACAATGAAGATGATGATAACTTTGACAATTACACTCTTATCAGGCTGCAACCCCAACAGAAAAACAGATCAAGTATTTGGTTTATTGTATGGAAAATGCAATAATGCATTTGAATCCCGGCATGGAACAGATAGTGTGGCTAATTGATTTTCAATTTTGGACAATGTCTAGTATAACAGTTAAGGTGACTCGGGAAACAGCTCATGTCTTGCAGTCTCATTACCCTGAAAGACTAGGGATGGCAATTCTCTATAATCCTCCGAAAATATTTGAATCTTTTTGGACGGTATGTCACTATTTTTCCATTCCTGTAAGAATTTGTTGATTGGTTCAATAGGACAATAAAGTTTATCATGTAGTGATATTGTAGAATGTGCTTCCTCTGAGAAGTCCATTGGAGATGCTGTTGTGCGTATAATTTCATTGTCTTTTATTTAGCACTATATGGAAAACCATTTTCTGCCCTCTATTTCTATGCATTACTTTTCTTTTACTGAATTTGAAAGGTGGACTAACACTATGAAAAAGTGAGTGATTTGTGAAGAGTATATAACAACTTTAGAAGGGGAATTATTTCCTGATATCTCAACTTTTCGCACTAGCTCACTTTGTGTGAACTTTGATGTTATATGCATGGTTGAACTTTATTTGTTGCAGATGGTGAGGCCATTCCTTGAGAACAAGACACACAAGAAAGTGAAGTTTGTCTATTCTGAAGATCCTCAGAGCAAAAAGATAATGGAAAGCCTATTCGATATGGACAAGTTGGAAACTGCATTTGGAGGGAGGAACACAGTTGGTTTTGACTTTGAAACATACGCGCAACGCATGAAAGAGGACGATAACAAGAAGTTAAACCCAATGAACTCCGGATGCTCTTTGAAAAGTTGTGAATCATCTCCATCTTATTATTCGGAGATGTTTGAGAATTTACCTTCTGAGCTTAGCTCTGTGGTTTCCGATGAAGGCGTATCATCTGGTGATGAAACAGCTTCAAGCATTTCGTGCCCCAACTCAGAGAGAGTTGATGAGAAAATACTAGGACTGACTCTTGGCAATTGTGACGCTCCAAAGAGCGAATCAGCAGAGGTAAAAGAAGTGCAATGTGATAATGTTGCCAGGAGTGAAGCAACAACTGTGGCAAAAGAAGTGCAATGATTGAGTTGCCCTTAATATTTACATGGTTTCATTCATAGTTTTCACTTTTATGTATTCAAAATGGAACATGCTTTGTTGCACTTTATTCAACAGTCAGTTTCTTGAATGCAAGAACTGGAGTTTCATAACAAAATTGTACAATCAGGTGCAGCAGTATCCTAAACTAATGAATTAATCACATCAGTTAACATTATTTATGTACCAATACAAAACTGCCAGAGAAAATGGTAAATGATGTTAGAGATGTTGGATGTATTAACTGGTTCCAAAGAAATGTGTCTTGCACAGTATTCACTATGTTGCATCATTTCTTTAAAATCATTTGTCAATTATTAAGAGAAAAATAATTATAATATTCTCGATTAAATTGAAGTTGGTTTAATAGTAAACTCATTGTATTCACACCAATAAGATAGTAACTTAGTGAGTTCAAAACATCAAGTTGTGCCTCTTTTTCTCAATTTTTAGATTTATAGTAGTTCGAGGAAAACCAATTTATGAAGTTTTTATGCGTTTAGTAATTTGATGGAAAAACTTATATTTTAACCAAAGGGACTAAGGTCCACATCACCTTTTAGAATATATGATTTCATCTCCCCATCCATCTCAGTGGTAGGGATTTGAGTCTTACTATATGCATTTTATAAGCTTGCTAAATAGTTTTTTCTCATTATGAGAACAATTATCATTTCATTATAAAAGTAGATATTCAAATTATGTAAGTATGATTACTTTTATTGAATCCGGATAGACCTCTAACTCATTCGATATCAGTTTGAAAAAACAAAAACTAATGAATTAAGGTAAAATTAATCATATCAGAGTTGCCTAAAGTGGATCTTGGATCTCATCCTAAGATAAAGAGATGATGACCCACCCTCTTCAACTAAAAATGTTAAAGTTAAATGAACTACATAAATATATATAATACTTTTATAATCAGTGTATTCTAACTTTAAAAAATTAAGATAAATCAATCTAATTCATCCATTATATTTGATTAAATATGAGAAAGAATTTATTTTAGGACAGAGAATGCAATTGATTATATATATGTATCATTTTCAATATTTAATTCCTAAAACAATCAAAGTGGTTCCGTTACAAATGGTGTAATTGTAGATATATATATATATTTTATATAGATTCCCTTCAAAGTGCCCTTAAAAATTATTACTTTTGTAAAATGAATTTGTGAGTATTTTTCTTTTCTCAATCTAAAAAAACATTTTATCTATTTTAATTAACAGTAAACATTAGAGAATTAACTTTGGGATTCACATGACCATTTAATAATTTATACAGTAATTACAAATAAGCTCTCATACAACCAAAATGTAAACCCAAAAGCCCCAAATGTTAATGTGAATGAGTTCCATCGTTTAATCTTAAAATTTTTTATACAACAGTAAGACGCAAATTTTGTTCGAAGTCTAATTCCTAATTTTAACCATTATTCAATTATTCCACACTGATGCAGCTATCAAAGAGGGTCTAAAGTTCATTGGTGTACAAGCAGTTATCAGGGACGATCTGGGAGGGATCAAAGCTGCCATTTTCGAGACCATCCCAAGTATTTTCTCTACCGAACTAGAGGAGTGGATTGCCTTAAGGGAAGACATGTTGTTGGCTCAGAAAATAGGCCTCTCGATTGCAGTGGCTGAAAGTGATGCAAGAAACGTTGTTGAGGATATTTTTTCTAGGTTACCCTCTAATAATGTAGCAAGTTTTATTCGTAAAAATGTTGTTGCATTATGTGATATTATAGGTCGTTATAAGCGTCAGATTATCTCCCATAAAGAGAATAATATGACTCATAGATTGGTAGGTTTGACTCTCTCCACTCAAGAAGACTTATAGCGGGAGGATGTAAGCCTCCATTGTATCTTTCCTGATTCTTGTTAATGAATTATTGTTTAGTTTATTAAAGAAAAATATCTAAATTATTTTCAGGAGCACGAGAATGGTGAGACGCCAGAGGCGGAAAAAAAAAGTGGGATGTGTTATTTTAAATTTTTACTTAAAAATTGTAAAGGGGCACTTTTGTCCTCATGGAAGTAATTATTGACAAAAATAATAAAATTATTAAAAACGGATAAAATAATAAAATCCCTTAGTATAAAATCATTTTTGAGTATTTCCTCTCACTTTTCTCACTATATATATATATATATATATATTGATAAGTAACTCGAAATATTGATTAACATTTGTTCATCCTTTAATTATACTTATTACTAGCAATAAATAATGTCAATCATATATGTATATATTTATACCTTATCAACATTTATTAGAAGGATTGACATTATTTATAGTTATTGATGTTTTCTTTTTCTTTTACCATCCCCATCAACCCGTCTCGCTATATAACTATGAGACAATCTTATGAAAAAAAAAAATTATAAGTGAGATCTCTACCATTAATACTATTTATAATGTTACTAAAATTGAGAATGGATATGATCGTATCATTGTACTAAGCAACATTGCTCCTATTGCAAGAATTGTTATCTTTTAAGTATTGGAGTAACTTTCAAAATTGTCCCAAAAAAAGGATGATCTTAATAAGTTCTAGTAACCCTGTAATCTGTTTAAGTTTTTTTTTTTAATTACTTTTTAAAGATTCATATAAATTTTTAACTATTAATATTAGTTTGTTGTTTTTGACGTTATCAATACATAATATAATTGTTGGAACCATTTTAATGTGACTTTACGTTATGATCCGAAATACAATACTTATTTACTATCCTCTTTAAGAATTGGGAGAGAGGATCCTACCCTATGAAGGAAAACTATCCTACCATTTGACGGGATTTAAACGTAATTTATTTGTTCATAAGCGAACTATGTGATGATTGTCTACACTTACATCGATTAGTGCTCTAACCCTACTTTTAAAGTAACGGTAGGATGTGATTGCCATCCTGTCAAGGAATTTTTGAGTTAACATTAGATTTTTATTCTTTCACAGAAAATAAATTAATAATTTAAAAAACAGCTGACAAATGAAATAAAAGTAGAGAAAGCCGTGTTGGCAGGGTGATGAAAAGCTATAAAGTCTAAAGTCTATACCGCCAACTTGTGAAGAAAGCAAGAAAAGAATAAAAAATAATTGTATCTTAATCCAGCAAAGCAATGAATAGTATCATTCCCACAAATATTCAAAGCACTCACCGCAGTATCCATTCAATATTATATATTACCTCCCCACTAGGACTGCTTTCATTTTTTTGTGAACGCAACATGCACTTGTCAGAAGTTCTTAAAGTATGATGCTTGTACCTTTATAATAACAATCAACTTAGGGGTGGCAATCCAAGTTAACGGGTTGAGTTGAATATGATCCGAATTCAATCCGATAATTTTTTATACGATCCGAACACGATCCGATAAGAAAACGGGTTGAACCCCCTCAACCCGAACCCGACACGGTTACTAACGGGTCAACCCGTTAATAACCCGTTTAACCGATGTGTTAATGACCTGTTTAACCGACACGAATAATAATCCGTTTAATCAACCCATTTAATGATAGTTAATACATTTAAATTTTAATATAAATATAATAAAAAATAAAATTAAAATAAAGATACATAAGACCTAAAAAATACTATCATCCACAAATACAATCTAAACCATAAAAATACAAATGTTTACAAAGATGATTATAAAAATATCTTTGCAAATATAGTCTTTCATATTAAAAAAAAAAAAAACAATTTTTTTTTGATGTAGTCTTTTATAATAGAAAAACAACATCAAGCGTTGATTACATCCGCCAAACTAAACTTGTCAAAAGATAATAATTAAAAGTTAACTAATTAAGAAATTATACATTTATACATGAAAAAAATAGTTTAACAAATATTTTATCAAAACCAATAAAATTTTACCACTACATTTTGTGATGAGATGAAGTGTAGAGATGAAGTTTGGAGACTTGTGTTTAGGTTAGGGTTTGAACTTTGAAGGGTATATATATCTACCACTAAAATTACATGACTACCCCTCTAAAATAAAATTACTTTTTTACCCTTATTTAACGGGTCAACCCGTTACCCGTTAAATAGAACCCGAACCCGACACGATAATTAAACGGGTTAGATGGGTTGACCCGTTTATTTACCTAACCCGTTAATACTCAACCCTAACCCGTAATAATTGTGTCGGTTTCGTGTCGACCCGTCGTGTCGGGTTTCAAATTGTCAGCCCTAATTCAACTTATGATATATACATATAAATATGAAGTTTTAAAAATTTTACCAAAACTCATAATCAAGGCACTATATATGTATATATATATATATATATATATGAAGTTTTAAAAATTTTATCAAAACTCATAATCAAGGCACTATATATGTATATATATATATATATATATGAAGTTTTTAAAATTTTATCAAAACTCATAATCAAGGTACTATTTGGACTTATCAAGAATAATACCGTCTACTATCCAAAAGTTTAGTCTTATAAAATTAGGTCATATCTATTTAAAGAAAATGTATTAATCAATTAAATTATAAGTGAATATGTATTTATGACGTGTTAGTTGGTTTATAAATAAAGCCAATGATGATTTATTTCATTAGTTATATGCTTAAATTAATATACTGTAAATTATGATATAATTTAGGATATCTAATATCATTGTAGCGATTAGGCTATTCATACAATTCCGACACTCGGTTTACACCCAACTTAATAGATATAGTATTTAATGAAAAAGTTCAAATGATTTCAAATTTGTAAAGTACTTTTAAATTATACAGATTTGTAAAATAAAAAATTATTATAAGTAATTAGATTTTTTTTTTTTTAAACTAGACTTCCAATGTACTAAAACTTTGTCATGACCCACAAAAATCAAATCTTATAAAATGCACTTAATGGGATTAATGTGAAGATGCACAATTACTTTAACTAGAAGGGAATGTGCAATACTAATTTACTTTCATTTCATTTTATTTTTATTTTTGAGAAAACACCAATTTACTTTTATTATCACATAGGTTGTATAAGTAAAAGAGAGGACAACTGGACAACCCACACTAATGTTTGTTAAGAGTAATGTTAGGCTTTCAAAATATTTTACCCAAATGATATAACATATGAGTTATCAAGATCTTCTAAATATAAAATGATGTGATGTTTAATAGGATCTTTAACACATCATTTGAACATGAATTTTGATAAAATATTTGAAAAATCTAATCTTATTCGTTTGTTAATATTCATTAAAAGGAATTGAACTCCTAATCTCATATGAGGTGGGAAAGTAATCAGCTAATTATAGATGGTACATCATATATACTCTTTAACAATATGCTATTGCTCGTATTAATATGACTAACATCTAATCAGCTGGCATAAATTGAGTTAGCAGGAGATTAATATAATAACCGAGTACACATTATAATATCCTTCATGTCTGAAAAAAGCTAATAGATTGATTAAAATTAACAAAAATATAAAAATTAAAAAACCAAAAAACCAAAGGAATCAAAAAAGAAAAAAAATAAAAAAGAAAAACCAACTTTTCCAGCTTTTATCGTTGTTTCATTTTCTGTTAAAAGGAGGAGATGAAAAAACAAAAACATGGACGTAGACACAGAGACAGAACACAACACAACACAACACAACTCTCCAACGCTGTTGCTAAACCAAAAGAATAATAAATAAAAAAAAGCCATCAATCCATCACCTTTTTCTTTTCTTTGCCTTGGTTATATTCTGATCTCTCCTTCATTTTCAAAACAGAAGTTGTACTCTTGTATTCATTGCTTGTGGCTTTTCAGGTGATGCCTTGATCTTTTCTATTTTATATTTTGGTAGCTCGGAATCTCATTTGATTGTGTTTCTGAGGTGGGTTTATTATATGTTGAATTATGTGTGGATCTAATGGTGTGATGATTGGTGTTTGAAATGAAACAGGGGAAAATGGGCGTTGATGCAATGGAAATTGGTGTTGGAATGAGGAAATTGGTGGTGTTTTTGGTAAGAAGATGTTATAGAACAGTTAGAAATCATCCATTTCTTGTGGGGTTTGTTTGCTTCTCCATGTTATTGTATAGATCATTTCCTTTGTTGTTTTCCCTTTTGGTTTCTGCATCTCCTGTTTTGGTTTGTACTGCTGTTTTGCTTGGTACCCTTTTGTGTTTTGGGAAATCGAATGTGCCCGAAATCGATGACAAGGAAGACAAACTCACCACTTATGAGGTTGCTTCTTTCAAAACTGGGGTTGTAGGGGATCATACTGTTGTTGAGAGAGGTGAGAATGATTGTTTTGGAAGAGTAGAGAGATATGTAGGAGGGGTTGAGAGAGATGAGAATGATGGTTTTGGAAGGGTAGAGAGATATGTAGGTAAGACGAGGGATTTTGTAGATTCTGTGGATGGGGTCGGTTTGGTAGAGAATAGAGTTGAGGAAGATGCAAGTTCAGTTGAATGTAAGCCGTTGGTTGATCAAAATTCGAGGGAAATGAAGTTTGAGAAGGAAGGGATTGAGGAAGTGGATCAAGGATTCAATCATTTGGAGAGGGAAGTCCATGAGGAGGAGCCGAGGATTGAAGAAAATTTGAAAAATAAAGAAGGTGCGGTGTCTTTGTCTTCTAAGGATGGAGATGAGGATGTTGGGGTGGAAGACAATAAGTCTCCGGGAGAGTTGATTGATACTAACAAAGAAGATCAGCTGAATTCTTGGAAACGGGTTGGGGAAGAGTCTGGTGATGATGATGGAGATGATGGTGACAAGTCCTCGGATTCTGGATCTGATGGGGCAGAGAGTTCTTCACCAGATGCTTCGATGGCTGACATTATTCCGATGCTTGATGAACTCCACCCACTTTTGGACTTGGAAACTTCACAACATGCTGTTCTGTCCCGTGATGCTGCTTCTGGGAGCTCTCATAAGAGTGATGATGATAGTGGTGATGATTCTGAGGATAGTGATAATCAAGGGGAGGAAGGAGAAGGTGAGGATGATAATGATGATGATGAAGATGAAGGAGAAGACGCGAAAGGAGAAAAAGAGGACGAAAGTAAATCTGCAATTAAGTGGACAGAGGTTGACCAGAAGAATCTCACGGATTTGGGGACTTTGGAGCTGGAAAGGAACCAACGTTTGGAGAATCTCATTGCAAGGAGACGAGCTCGTAAAACCTTGAGACTGATGGCTGAGAAGAATCTAATAGACTTGGAAAGTTCTGATTTTCCTTTCGATATCCCTCCTATCGCAACAACAAGGCGAAACCCATTTGAACTTCCTTATGATTCCTATGATGATATGGCCATTCCTGGTTCTGCACCATCCATTTTGTTGCCAAGACAAAACCCTTTTGATCTTCCTTATGACTCAAATGAGGAGAAACCTGATCTCAAAGGAGACGGTTTCGAGCAAGAGTTCTCAGTGTTTCAACAGAAGGAACCATTATACCGAAGGAATGAAACCTTCAACATCGGAACATCAATGTTGGGGGGCCCCAAGCAAGAGAGGGTAGACTTTAAGTGGAAACCATATTTTGTACCAGAAAGAATGGCTTCAGAAGAAGGAACAAGCTATTCCTCATTCCAAAGGCAATTAAGTGAAATTAGTGAGTCTAAGGTAAGTTCTGTTCCTGATAGTGACTCGGTGAGTTCCATAGTTGATGATGAAGACAAGAAGTATCATGAACAATCTGCTTCAGAAGGAACAAGCTATACTGCAATTCAGAGGCAAACAAGTGAACTTAGTGAATCAAAGGTAAGTTCTGTTACTGATACTGAATCATTGAGTTCAGCAGCTGATGAGGAAGACAAGAAGTTGCATCAACAATCTGCTCCGGAAGGAACAAGCTCTCCCACAATTCAGAGGCAAATAAGTGAAATTAGTGAGTCAAAGGCGAGTTCGGTTCCTGATACTGCATCAGTAAGTTCAGCTGTGGATGATGAGGACAAAAAGCTGACTGAGCAAGATGTTTCTCAAGAGACAGAAGCGATCTCCAACATAGACCATGTTGCTGACCTAGTTAAACATGGAAGCCAATCCTCTGAAGATTTAGATTCCATGGATAGTGAACAAGCAGAGGATAGAGATGTTAGCCATGATGAGGTTGAAATTACTTTAGGTGCTGTTGAGAATCACCAAGAATCGGAGTTGAGCTTGTCTGGAACAGGAGGGGCATCTACTCCAACGGAACGTAATACAAATGAAATTCAACTAACGACACAACCAGGTGAAGAGGAATTTGGCAGCACGTCAAGCTTGTCATCACTGTCAGAAGGAGATGAAAAAAGTCCTGATATGAGAAAAGAAGGATCAGCAAGTGTGGAATCAAAAGCGAACAGTATTGACAGAACTGGTTCAGCACAAACTTCGCTTGGAGAGTCAGAATTTCAGTTTATGAGTGGGGTGGTAGAACAAAAGGAGCCTGTTTATGATTCTAGCCCCCCTACAATTGAGAAGTTCCTCTCCTTTACCTCCATTTCAGCCGAGACACAACTAGAGATATATGAAATGGCTTCATCTAATCCTTTGCCTCTGCCCAGCTTTAAACTTAAAGAATCCAAATTGCTTAGCAAGGGCATAGAGAATAACAACTCTGGTTCTGATGACATGAGCTTAGCTTCCTCAGAAGTCCGTGCAGTAGATGGAAGTGAGGACGTTCATACAGATGTGCCCTCTGATGTCAATCCGAATTTTGACAGTAAAACAGTATTTACAGAAAGTTCGTTATCTTCAGCCATCAGGCCAGAGGAAGAGTATACAGTGTATAGGGGAGAACATTTTCTCCCTGAACTGGAACAAGTGGGTAGGAAGGTAGATTCTGAAGGTCATGTTGACCAGAATGCTTCTGCAAGTTCAACTGTGTCTGCACCAGAGGGACAACAGCAGTCAGTGGCTGTAGAGGAACAGGTAATGGATAAGGAAGCAACTTTTCGGGTGGAAAAGGATCTAGGCCAATCATCTTCTGGGGAAAAGAATGATTCTGAGCTCCATGAAGATAAGGATGTGAAGATGCTTTCTGCCGATTCTTGTCCTAAAGATGCAACTTCTGTAGAAAAATCTCCATCCAAATTGGAGAATCAGTCGGCAGACAAATCTGTGGCTGAACCATGTTATGACGATCGTAGTGAGCTCTCCCAGGTGCGTAATGCTACCATTTTGCTTTCCCTGTTCTAGTAAGTTTTGATGCTACATGTATATATATTTCATGTTGGGCTTTCATAAAAAGAATAATCATATGTTCTGTTGTTCATTAATATTGCCTTCAGTGATGGAATTCAATTAGTGAGAAGTCTATATTACTTGGTCTCGTCCTCTGGTTTGGAATAACTGTCTATTAAGTCATTGTAATGTGCTTTTTATTTTGACTGAGAAAAAGGTAAGAACTCCTTTTGGGGTCGTGGCTTGTCCTTAAGAAAAAACCATTAATGCCAGACTAAATACATAAGTATAGTGTCAAGTTGAAACCGAGAGGTGCATATATCCTGGGTAAACAACAGACATGTTAGTAATTACTGAACATGTCTGGAATGCAACGATAATGTATTTGTGCTGAATCTTAAAGGTTGTATGATTGATTTATCCCACATTCTCATGTTTTGATTGTTTGGCTTCCATTAGATTTGTCACATCTCTGGTGTTCGTGAATCATAACATGAATAATAGATTGATTCTCTCCATTTGTCTTTTTCTTTTATTTGTATCAGTCAACAAATAGTCATCTGTGTTTGGTCAATTGACTTCTATGATATGAGAGTCCACATCAGGGTTACATAGCTATTCATACAGGACTAAGAATGGCTGCTCTGACATTATGCAGGAAACACCTATCATCCTGACAAAGTCTGTGGAAGTCACAAAGAAAGCACATGTATCAGAAACTCATGATCATAGGGACAAAACTTTAAAAATTTCCTCTTCCATGAATTCTGATACAACTTCAACTACATTTGAGAGTCCTGACTATGGATCTCCAGATGCAGAGGATGTAAAAAGTGGAATCCTCAATAGAATGTTATATGAGGAACGTGGACATGGCAGAGAATACTTCAATGACTCAGTAGAAGTGTATGGGCCTCATGATGACAAGGAAACCATCAACGTAGAAGCTGATGAGATAAAAGAAATTGACGAAGGATTGTTGTCAGAATTGGATACAGTCGGGGACTTTAGTGTCACAGAAGTTGTCAAGTCAGGCCATACTGGACAGACATTAGAGGCAACCAATACTTCAAGTGCTGACTCAAACTCGACAAATACCAGCCTCCAACTACCTGTTCTTGAAGTAAAATCAATTCTAGATATAGACATGGCTTTTAAGCAACTTCATGAAGGAGCAGATGTGGAGGAAGTCATCTTACCCAGTATGCTTGAGGATCAGGTAGTTTCGGATGGATCAAAAGATCCAGTAGCTCACATACCGGTTGTTGAAGCAAGGTCTCTGGAGGATATACATGCCGCTTTGAAGCAAGCTTCAGAGAGTAATCCAGGTGAAATTCCGAAACCAGTGGATTCAGAGGATGGCTCAGTGAAAACAGAAGTGGTATCAGCAAAGCAAATCGACTTATCAAGTAATTTGGCAGAGGTTCCAAAACCGTTGGAATTAAAGGATGACACAGGAAAAGTGGAAGAAAAAGAAGTGGTTGCTGCCGAGGAAATCGAAGCATCAAGTAAGCTGGCAGAGGTTTTGGAACCATTGGAATCAAAGGATGGCACTGCAGAAGTAGGAGAAGAAGTGGTTGCTTCCAAGAAAATTGAATCGAGTGATCTGGCAGACCTTCCAAAACCGCTGGACTCAATGGATGATGCTACAGAATTAGAAGTGTTTTCTCCCAAGCAAAATGTTTCATCAAGGAATCCGACAGAGCTTCCAGAATTGTTGGACTCAAAGGATGGTGAAGCTGAAGTAGAAGAAAAAGAAGTTGTACCTACAATGCAAATTGAATCTTCGAGTAATCTGGAAGAGCTTCCACAATCATTACAATTTAAGGATGGTGGAACAGAAGTAGAAGAAAAAGAAGTGGTTTCCACCAAGCAAATTGAATCGTCTACTAATCTGGCAGACTTTCCAGAACCATTGGAATCGAAGGATGGCACAACAAAAGTAGAAGAAGAAGTTGTTCCTGCAAAGCAAATCGAATCATCAAGTAATCAGTCAGAGCTTCCAAAACCATTAGAATCAAAGGATGGTGCAACAGAAGTGAATGAAAAAGAAGTGGTTCCAGCTAAGCAGATTGAATCATCAAGTAATGGAGAATCTGCTGTTCAGAATAGTGTGATTGCAGCTGATGGATTAAAAAAAGTTTCTGAAGGAACATCTGAAAATTCTAGTCTCAGCCTATCTGAGGACGACGAGAAGGGAAAAGAATAGAAACGAATATCAAGTTCCAGCACCCTTCCAAATCAAGCTTGACTAATTCTAGGGAGGTGGAAAGAATTTGGGTGGTGGTGTTTATTTCAAATGGAGGTAAAAAGAATTTGGTGTTTGGATTTTTGCTGATTTTTGTCCATTATGATGGGCTTGGTTTTTGATAGCAGTTGCATTTTGGTTGAACCTTTTTTCCATTGATTGATTTCTTCAAGAATGAGTTTTGGATTTTCTTGAAGTGTGCAGTTTTCCTGTTTTTGTTTCCCATTGAGAGTGAGCAGTTTGAAGCTTGATGAGAGTTGTTATTTAGTCCTTGCATATTGTAAATTTTGGATGTATATTTTATCAGTTTTGAGTACATGTGATGACTTTTGGTGTTATGTAATATCATATGAATTTTGAGAAACCTTTTTTTTTTTTGGACTATGTCTAATGAGTGTAGCTTCATCACAAATATCGAAAAGCAAATGTGGGTTGTCAACTGCCTTAACATGGAAGCAATCTCAAGTTTTTGCTCCCCTTTTTTTATTTGGGGGAACAGTCACAATAATCTGGCACAGCATTTGGTTTGAAAATGTTGTTGATGTAATTAATTACTGAAAATATCAGTAGGTAGTACTAAAATCAGCATGAATTTTCATAAGAGTAATACTAGGTACTCAAAAACTTTTGTTTAAATCCATGTCCAAATTATATGACGTGTAAATTGTTAACATACTATATACCATGATATGATATAATAATTAATATGATGTTGATAATTTACATACCATATTATTCGGATATGGATTTGAACAAAAAATTTAAGAAACCTAACAATACTTATTTTAGAAATAGCATCAAATTTTTCAAATGAGTTTCTGTAATGTCATTAATGTTTGAAAAACTATTGTTCTTCAACTATTGTCTTCCAGGTACCCTGTTCATAAGCAATGATTTGTAAACATAGATATTTTCAACAAAATACTTATTTTAAAAGTTTGTAACTAATTTCAAACTTCAGATTGATTTTACTGCTATTAGAAAATGAACAGCCACCTCCTTTTCACTACTATTCTTTTTTTTTTTTTAATACGCCACCTTGATTTTGGAGTTGATCATTTATAACATTTTTAGAAGCGAATTGTAAATTATGGACTTGTAGAAAAATAAAAGTTGAATAAATGTTAGGTTAACAAGCAATGAAAGCTATGAAGTAAAGAATTTGAAAATTAGGTCCCAGACCGACCATGCCTTTTTTTCTTATCTTTGCGTAAATCATCCATAAGGTCGGCAGCCGACCTCACATCATATATAGAAATTTTGTGAACAATATACTAAATAGAATATCTAAACCTCATCCGAATTAAATTCCATCAAGGTCCATGTTTATATTTTTTTAACATAATTGATTACTTGTCTAACATGATGCTTGTGTTGTCGAAAGTGTTAGAATTTGAAGCCATAATGGATCATGCTACAAAAATATTAGGATTTGAGCCCATTTTCCTATGGTAAACTAAAATTGATTCAAAGTAGTTCGATCAGAATATGTCATATGAAGTACCTTTGGAAAATTTAGTTCAGAAGAAATCAAATGCCGCAAGGCCTCATTCTTCTCGACAATTGCCCTTATAGAACAGGTAAAGATTTAAAAAAGATGAATAAACAAACATGTATTTTTCGAAGCACGGAAAGCTATGTATTAATGTATTGAAAGAATATTTATAAATTATTTAATTAAAATTTTCAGTTGTTAATATATGCATTAAAAGCCTATGTTAACACTACTTTACAGAATAAATGTAAATGATATAAATGGAGAAAATTCCTGATTTGTGATTTTTCTTCGATTTATTAAGCATTTTCTCAAAAAAAAAAAAAAAACTAAAATATAATTTGCTACAGAACCGTTTGAAATGTTTTCATGATCACATCCTTGGAATTATTGGAAGAGGAGAATGATACAGAAAATAATGTAGTGAATGTTGTCTTCATTTGACCACAACTCTTTGCCCACTCTCAAAATATAATAATGATGAACACTGCCATGATACCCAAACAATGATGCCACCACCACCCAAATAATGATACCCATCTTATATACCAATGGCCAATCTGATCTCCAAGGCTTTAAAGATTGAACTATAAAATCAAACAAAGCTAAGAAAAATAAATTTTAGCAAGTAAAACTTACCCTTAGAGACAAAGTTGTACATTGAGAAAATCTTGTGGTGCAAGAGACCGAAATCACTCTCTGGATTAATCCTGATCAATATCCAACTAATCAACTAAGACAGTACACAATGATGACGTTTAATAGAGTTTGCAACAAGAAGTAAAATTGTAAATTAAAAAATCAATCATTAATTTTAATATACATAATGATAAAATGCATTCATAGTTCAAATACAATGGAGTTCGCTACTTGTTCTTGAGAAGAAGACTGCGTCCTGAACAAGTGAACTGTATTTGATTATAACTGCTACAAAGAACTTACAAGTTAAGAGAGTGAGAGGGAATGACAATAAAAAAATAATGATAAAACTACTGCTTCTGCTTTTTCAGTGCCGGCCCTGAAGAAGTCCCAGCCTGCCAAATAATCGTCAGGATAACAACTTCAGGTTTATCATTCGGTCTAGATTCCAGAATGTTAAAGAAACATGCATACATATTAAGCAGGTCTCCACAAGCAAATTTGCCCTTAATTATCTGATTCTACTAAACCTGATTTTTCTCCAGGATAAGTGCAGGACCAGGAGAAAGCAAAGGTAAAGCCAAACAAAAATTACAATTTATTGACATTTCCAATGACAAAAAAAGCAAAAAGCAAGGCTTCTCAACTCGACCGTGTTACATAAGTGTTCACCAATCACTAAGTATCAACCAAGGATCAATAGTTTTGACACAAGATCATGACTGATGAAGGATTTCCATTATTGCATCTGGAAAACATCAATTATGAACAACTGGAAAACAAGACTATTGTCATTGCCATAAGTTCGTTTAAAATTTTATAGTCCATATCTTATTGTCTACTAAGCTTTGATTTCTTTGAAGCAAACAATATAATTATTTAAATTTATGTAAAAGTTAAAATTTAATTTTATTGCACAAAGCGAAACAGGAAAATATTTTTATTTGTTTTCCATAGTTTACTGCAGCAAATTCATAGCCAGTAGTCTTTGATCTCCAACTTTTCCCCATGACCACAACAATATGGAGAAGGGCACGCTTACCGCATTTGACAGTTGTTCACTAATGTAGGCCATTGACGTCAACATGGCTTCAAGTGTGTCTTTAGTAAGCTGAAATTTCACCTCAATTTCTCCAGACGGCGATTTGGTGTGATCTTGTAGCTGCAAACAAAGATAAGTAGTAACATTTGATGAATTTTAGAGCAACATCAAAATGCACAGTTCAGTAAATTTTCACACTTTTCCAAGTAGAGGGCAATGTTTGAAACGGCGAGGTGAGGCGGCGCCTCTCGCCGCCTCACTGCCAAAAGCGCCTCAAGGCGCCCTCCAGAGGCAGGACAGTGAAAAAACCTCGCCTCTGGAGGCTGAGGCGGGGGGTATTTTTTTTAAGGGTAAATTGGACATTTCAATGGCTTTTTTTAGGTTTGAAAAACCTAATGAAGACCGACAGCCTCCATTCTGCCGGCACTCATGTTTTCTTGCTTTCTCTCTCTATTTCCTTTCGTTTTCTCTTAAAATCTCTCAAATCCTCAAGTCTCCAAACACTCTCCATCACTCAAGTCTCTGAAATCAGCATCTACAGTTTGTCTCCATCACTCAACTCTCTGAAATCAGCATTTACACAGCTCGTCTCCTCCCTGCAGCTCGCCCAAGTCTGAAATCCAGCTTTGTCATGTAAGTTTTTCAATTATTTCAGCTTTTTACTTATTAAACAATGGGTTTTGGTTGTGGTTTTAGACTTTTAGCACACTACTTTGAAATTGTTTGTGTTTGTATGTATTGTTGCAAGTGATTATCTATTCTTTTCCTATATAGCACGAAAAATGTGTTGATTGCATGGTATGCACGAAAAATGTTAAAATAGATTTTAGATTTGGATAAGGTGTGAAATTTATCACTTTGAAACCGTATTAGCTTTTTATTGTATCAATTATTGTTTGTGGTTATATATATTGTTGCAAGTGTTTATTGGTTTCAATCTTGGTTTTTGTTTAAGTTTAATTAGTGTTTATACATGATATTGTTGTAGATTTTGTGTGGGATGTCGAACCGGAAAGATCCGGCTTGGAAGTATGGGGTTGAGGTTGAATTTGGAGAACGGAAAGCATACAAGTATGTTCGCTGCATTTTTTGTGAAAAAGTAATCAAAGGGGGGATGTATAGATTAAAATGGCACCTTGCGAGAACTCATGGGAATGTTGCCCCATGTGAGAAAGTTACTCCAGAAGTTTAGGATGAAATAAAGAAGTATATTGCCAAAACTGAAGATGTTAAAAAGTAAGCTCAACTAGCACGGGAAGAAAGACTTGATAGCTCTATCAACTTTAACACTCCTCCATCTATAGGAGATTCAACCTCAGCTTCGATGCCCCAAAGAGGAATAAAAGGGCCAATTGATAGGTTTTTTATGAATGTTTCTGAGGATGATGTGTAGGTGGAGCGAGAGAGACCATCTACAGGAAGTGAGAAGGAAGCACGCTATCGAACGTGTTTGGATATTAGTAGATTCTTCTTTGAGAATGGGATTGTATTTAATATTGCCCAAAGTCCTTTGTTTATTAATATGTGCCGATCAATTGGCAATCATGGGCGTGGTTTAAAATCTCCTACACCATATGAGATTCGCACTAACTTTTTGAATGACAAAGTAGCCAACGTAGTAGCTGTTGTTGATGACATAAAGAAGACATGGCCAGAGACAGGGGTGTCAATATTGTCGGATGGCTGAAAGGATATGAGAGGAAGGCAATTGGTGAACTTCCTTCTAAACAATCTGCAAGGTACAGTATTTTTGAAATCAATTGATATAAGTGATGTGGTGAAAGATGCAAAGTTATTGTTTAAGCTACTAGATGATGTAGTTGAAGAAATTGGTGAAGATCTTGTTGTTCAAGTTGTGACAGATAATGCGTCCAACTATAAAAAAACAGGTGAAATGTTGATGGAGAAGAGGAAACGCCTATAGTGGATGTCGTGTGCTGCTCATTGCATTGATTTAATGCTTGAGAAAATCGGAGAACTTCCTCAACACAAAAACGCCTTATTTAAAGCAAAGAAGGTAAATATAAATTATTTTATCAATATTTTTTTTACTATAATTATTTTGTAGTTGTTAATATTTTTATTATTGTTCTATAATAGGTCAGTAACTTCATCTACAATCACGGGTGGGTGTTGGCTTTGATGATGACCCATATGAAGAAAGATCTGGTTCATTCTGGCCCTACGAGATTTGCGACTACATACTTGACTTTACAAAGTATGTACAGTCTGAAAGCACAATTGCAGGAGATGTTCATTTCACGAGAGTGGCGGGAGAGTAGTTGGGCTAAAAAACCAGAGGGAAAAGCAATTAAAAAAATCATATTGATGGATGGGAGCTTCTGGCATAGTATGTCTTATGTATTGAAGACAACTAAATCCATTGTGAATGTGTTAAGGATGATGGATTCTAAAAAGGTTCCTACAATGGGATTCATTTATGGTGCAATTGATAAAGCTAAGGAGAAAACCTTTGGAAATGATTTAGGAGCTTACAAAGAGATATGGAACATTATTGGTGACAAATGGGAGTTTCAATTGTATCGTCATTTGCATGCAGCTGCCTACTTCTTGAATCCTCAATTCCATTATAGTGAAAATCCTTCCAAGCATCCAGAGATTGATCGAGGGGTCATTATGTGTGGAGAAACTAAAAACCAATGAGATGGATAAAGTTAAAGCTCATTGTCAAATGGATGATTACAGGCGGAAAAGAGGGACGTTTGGATATTCATTGGCAAAGAATACTGTGTACAAACGTAGCCCTGGTATGTGAAGTTATCGTTTATCATTGTTAATTTGTTTATGAAATTTATAGTATTCTCCTAATTTTTAAATGCTTATTTGTAGTTGATTGGTGGCTTGCATTTGGAGTTGACACCCCAGAACTTAAATCTTTTGCTATGAGGATTTTGAGTCTCACTTGTTCGTCCTCCGTTTGTGAAAGGAATTGGAGTGCTTTTAATATGATTCATACAAAAAAGAGAAATCGATTGGAAACCAAGAGATTGAATGATTTGGTGTACATCATGTACAATAGAAGACTCTAACATAGATACTTGAAGAAGCAGACACTAAAACATGATGAGGATCCCTTGGTTGTTAGTGATGATGTGCCTTCTGATGATGAATGGGTGAATGATGAATTCTTAGGAGTTAACATGAGTCAACCAAGTGGTAGTCGACAATTAACTATAAGAGAAAGAGGATTGGAGGTAAGTTATTCCCTAATTAAATGTAGTAAATTCTATTAAAGTTAATGATATAATCACTAAAATATTATTTTATATTATTTGTAGACAAAGAGAAGAATATACGCCAAGAGGCTGAAGAACCCGAGTTGGAGGAGGATGAGAGTAGTGATGAGGAGGGTGATGCAAGAATTAGATATAATGATGAGGATGATAGAGATGAAACTTTACCTCCAGATTCAACCATGCCTCCATATTTTGATCCAAATTTTAGGCCACTAGATTAAAATGATTCTTTATTTAATAGTCCCACTGATCATTAATCATTTGATATCTTGTATGTTAAGATTTTATATGGATGATTTTGTGTTTAGGATGATATAGATGATCCCTATTTGTTGTGTTGGTTACTTGGTTTTATTTTGTTTGATATTTGTGATTCTAATATTGCTTTTCACAATATTTTAAAATGTTATGAGTGATTTTATATGTTAGGTTTTAATTTTGAATTTTTTTTTTTTTGGCGTCGAGGCTATATCCTTGATCGCCTTGCCTCGTCGAGGCCCCACCGCCTCGCCTCGCCTCGCCTCGCCTTTCGCCTTTTAAAACATTAGTAGAGGGTAGGAGAGATACTTCCAGAATATGAGTGCAAGAATGGAGAATGATAGTAATAATGAATCTTAATATTTTACAAAATAGAATAACCCACTAAGAAAACAAATTTTCTCTAAAAAAGCTTTCCTAGGATGCCTGAGCATACAAATCAAAAGAATACTCCACATATTCTCTGCAAGTTCTTAGAATGAAGCAGGATACCTCATGTTGATCCAATGCTTGTAGCAGGAAAAAACTAAAGGTCAGTAATTCTGTGAAAATACTGATTGTTAAAATATTATTTGAAAAAAAAAAAAATTCTTAACGCAGATGCTCCTTCACAGTAAATGTAATTTTTCGTTACCACTGTACTTCATCACCTACATCACTTGAGAATTATGATATCGCTCTTGGTCACACTCTGACATTAGGGCTGTGATCCACAAAATTACAGGACACTAATTATAGACCCAGTAATGAAGGTGTACCTACTCTCATTCTTAGTATTTGTAATTGCCTAACACTAAAAACAAGACAATATTTTATTACAGTAACAAATCAAAACAGCCTGAAACTTCAAGTTAACAGCATATGACATTTTTTTTAAAAAAGAAAAAAAAAAGAAATAGCAACCAGTCAGAAGAAAGATGAAAAGAATGCATCTCTAGTCTCTACTATAAGTGTCTAGAACACTTTCTTAATATCCACCATCCATGTCAATTCTCACAGAAGGGAAAAGGATCATAAATGTCACCCACTTCCGATTTTTAATTATTTACTTTTCATAGACCGTAAAAATATCAGGACTCTCATAACGAGATCTCTAACAGACTTATCTACTGTATTACCCAAGTGTCATTATTTCTTTATTACCATTACAGAACATCCTTTCACAGACTCAGGATTTAAGCTTGCTTCCATGTCAAGTCAGATTGTTCTTCCAAAAAGTTTCCAACTTTTTAAATTTGACAACGCCACTCCTCTAGTTTGATAACTTTCCGTGTAACAGAGAAAGCATAATTTACATGATATCAGCAAGCAAATCACCTAATACTTCTCTTATCATAGAGATCCAACGTAGTTTTAGAAAGTACAGAATATGAAGACTGTCTTTATGAATTATGACTACAAAGACCTGCCCTGTAAAGACTTTTCATTGTTTCAAAATTGGTTCACATTTAACAAATATCCAACAGTGATTAATTGCCATCCTTAATTATTCTCCCTCCCATAATTAACCAACTTCTATTATGTCATTTCAAAACATCAGTGTTTTAACATGACAAAATCCTTCAACAAAAGCAGAAATTCAAAAAAAAAAAAAAAAAAAAGGGGTCCATGATTTTTCAATCTGTCAAGAAATTTCCGACTCCATTGAAATATAAGCATATCTACAACAGAAGCTGCATTCAAAACTTTTAGTTACTTCAGAAAATCAAATTATATTAACCCTAGTTCTATAATTTAAAAGAAACCCATTTGTTCTTCATAATCTTACTCAGCTCATTGATAATGCTAATAAATAGCACTTATTGATGACATACCTTTAAGCTGATTACAGCTACCCGATCACCTGGCGCTGACTTGCTTTTTTCCATGGTCCATGTCATAGACTTGAGGCTTGGTAGATTTCTCTATATATCAATAAAAGCCAGTAATAAATGAAAATTTCCAAGCCATTAAATATTGCAACATATAATATGATGAGTTTGCTTCTTGCTTTTAATTCAGATCTTAAAACTTGTTAAAATACAAATATGCCTCCATGACAAATCCTGAAGAAACCTAGTGTGATATAAATTTTCAAATGCAGATGTAAATTTTTGTTTGGTTATTGCAACTAACAAACATTGGGAATCTTCACCAGAAACAAGTGTCTTTTGGGGTATATACCTATACTACCTTTTTATCGTGTTGCTAAGAATGTTCCTACAAAAAAAATGTCTGATTGAGCACATTTGCATTATCATCATGATCATAATATTGATTGGTGAATGACACATCATTTCTCCTTATACAAAGGAAAGAAAAGATTAAGTGAAGCAAGAGGTAATATAGAATGAACAGTTAGAAATTGTAACTTTTCGTAATCAATCAAATCACAGAAAATAAAGAAATGACTACCATACCAGGTTGTTAGGATGGCTAACATCATGTTGAAGGAGCATGGGAGACAAACAAGTGACAGTATTATCAGCAACGACTGGTGTAGAAGCCCCAAGATCATTGTGATTAAAATTGATGACTGGGTCATCTTGATGAGGCCACAGTGGAGTTGAAATCACAGAAGATGGGAGAGACGTGAATGATGGTGGCACACTAGTTTTTACATTATATGAAACACTCATCCTTGGCACTGCCTGCTGGATAGCCTGGAGAGTATACAATGAATATTAACAACATAGTGGTTGAATGACAACAGAACAAGCAAAAAGAATACCACATGAACAAACTGAAATGACAACAAATCGAAATAGAGGAAAAGTCAATATACAGAATAGTAAACAAAATCGAGTAATGACATAGAATTTTACAGGTTGCAGAAAACCAACACAACTAATACAAGAATACCGAGTGTGGCTTTCATACAGACAACAAAAACTAAGTAATTAAATAGAAGGGATAAATATCAAAATATAACAAGAATAGCCAAGAAATAGATATAAAAACCAGCAATTAGTACTTTCCTTTCTCTTCCAAAATAAAGTGATTCAAAATTATGTCTCGTATTTTCTAAGAGGGTTTAGCTACCATACTGGTTGAGTAAGATTACCTATCAACAACCTTTGGATATTCTTCAATGACCACCTTACAACCAATCCAAGATCCAACCAGTAAGTTAGCAAAGCCCTTTGCGCAAGATATATAGATAACTGCTTCTAAGGAGTTGCAATATATGTGTACATCTACTTAGTATTTGGGCATTCTTACCCTAAAACAAAACCTTCGATTCTATAACCTAAACACAATTCAACATGGCCACATAAGAAGTTTGACAAGTTTGAGAGGGGCACCTGTGCCTGTTCCTCGGAGAGTTGGTCCTTCCAGTGATTCTGATGTTTCTGGAGCAGCAATACAAGAAAAGTTTGGACATCAAGAGAGAGATGGGGTGGAAAAAGCTTCAAGAGATCATCACTAGTCAAGTTCTCACGGACACATTTTCTGATAAGTGATCGAAGGCATGCCAACACCTAGATACATCATTTGCATGTCCAACAATCACAAACTAAAATCAAACACCTAAAAGCAATTACAGAGAGTGTAGCATTATTATTTGAAAGAATTTGAAAAGTGAAGATTATGAGAGAGAGAGAGAGAGAGAGAGAGAGAGAGTAAGAAAGAAGGAAGTTAGTTACGGGATCGAGGTGGGAGGGAGAAGGGAGGTTGAGGAGGGACTGAATTTGGGATTTTTGGGGGGTTTGAAGGCCGCTTTTTCTGGTGTTCCATAGAGTTGTCAGAATCTCTTCCAGTGCTTCCGACGATTTGATGGATGACAGCTTCTCCAGTTGCAAGTACAATGTCTCTCCCTCCATTTTCAATCCCTCAAATCATTCCATTTTCTTTCTCTTTCAGCTTCTCTTTCAGCTTTTAAGTTTAACCTGGGTTTTACACTACCCTCCCTTTTTCCCTCTTCGTAGCCAAAATCTTTCTTTTTTTCCCGGACAAAAATGCCCCCAAATCAGGTTTTTTTTTAAAATAAATAAATAAATAAATTTATTACGTATACATATCACGAATATCATATACCATATAACTTACCAAACACTTTTGATTAGAGTCTCTGAGATATAGTCCGGAACTGAAACTCCCAAAAGGAGAAGAAAAGGCCCACATTATATGAAAAAATTGCTCTCAACTCAAGGGCTCTTTGTGGTGCAACGGAAGATTTTGCTTCAAAACGAAACAAATAAACTTAGATAATGATAGAAAACTATCAAGTTTTATTGCTGAAATCAAAACTGAATAACTTACAAAACATAAACAACATAAGTCTATTTATAATAGTTTAATCCTAATCCTTATAGAAATAAGAATCTTAACTAAAAATTAAATTTTAAACTAAAAGAATTAACAATCCTAAACTAATAAGGATAAAGATTCCTAAACTAATGAGGAATCTGAAAACTAATAAAACTTGTCCTACATCACTTTGTATATATCGAACTATAAATGTCTGACTGGCCAAATTTTATGGGCTAGGTGTCACTACACCAAATAGCAATCTACTCTCCAAAATAAGTTAAAATACAAGAGAATAACTCTTTTTGTTTTTTTCAAGGGGAGGGGGGGGGGGGGGGCGGCGAGGCGGAGGGAGATGAAGCTGGGGGAAAAGATTTAAATTCCTTGCCCTTGTAAGATTAAAGGAAAGTATTCAACCACTTCTATTAAAAAGTATATAAATTTTCAATCAATTGTCTAAATATTAAAAGTGAGTATTTTTAGCACTATTAGCATCCACAAATTAGATTTTATGAATGTTATGTCCGTCTTCACGACATAGGTAAATGGGCTGCTGAAAACCCAAAAGATGAGTATAGTAACAAAAGGCCCAAAGAGCCCAGTCATCAGGTCACGATAATGAGCTTACTGGATTCTCCAACTCGCGTCTATGTCAAGTCTACCTTAGTGTACTCTCAACTCGCCCCCATGACAGATCTACTTTAATGCACTCTCAGCCTATGTCTATACCAAAGTCTATCTCAACATATCTTCAGCTCACAAAGATGAACAGATCAGATCACCAAGCTCGCCTCAAATAATCCCTCAGGAAGCAAATGACAGATCGTTCTTATTTCCTAATTTCGCGCCGGCACGATCTCTACAGTTCCCAAGAGGCATTTAATGCGGTGACAGCTGTGCATTTAATACAGTAAAGACTTTATATGAAGTATTTAATGCAGACATGGACATGTAAGAATGATTAGTGTAGTAGCAATAAATGCAGTATGACCAAAGTCAGATTAGTTGAGAATAATGATGATTTTTAACGTGTGAAACACTCAATTGCAACCCCCCTTTTCTATAAATAGGGGAGATATTAATTGTAAAAGACAAGTTAACACTAGTATTACCGTCACTCTGCTAAAATTCATTCAGAGTGACCCGTAGACGTAGGCACACTTGTCGAACCACATAAAAATCTTTGTTTCTGCTTTGTTCTCTTTCACTCTTCTCCGTTTTTTATTTGCCTATTTACTATCATTTACCTACCTTAACCAACATTTAATCTTCTTTATTGTCATTTACCAACCTTAAACAATATTAATTCTCATTTATTATCAGAGTTGTAGTCTGGGCCCTTGAATCTCCAGGTTGACCAATTCCAGACGTCGACAATGAATAAAAGTAATAGTTTGTGGACGAATGTTATGAATTATAGTGTTTTCTTTTTTAATCCTTTACTTTCCAATTATCCCATTTATTCTCCATAAAGTGCCAAAAAATCTCAATTTACTCTTTCAATGTTAATTTAAAAATTCTCACCCATTTTCAACTTTAAAAAAAAAAAAAAAAAAAAAAAAAAAAAAAAAAAAACTCACCCTCGTATCACAACTACAATATAATTATACGAATTCTACTATTTTCTTTTTGTATTTTATTTTCAAATTTTTCATTTTTGAAACCATAAATTAGAAGTCAAAGATTAACAATAAGTTAACAATTCATTTATATTTCAAGCACACACAAGATGAGAATTTTCCTAAATCTATTGGTGGTTCCAAAAAGTTGAAATGCCGTGGTGGTTTTAGCTTTTAAAATGACAAACAAATCATTTTTTTTTTAATACAATTTTAATATGATTGAAATTAAGAAATCTAGAAAGTATTTTCAAGTTAGGACTTAGCAAATCAAACATATAATTTTGTTTAAAGGCTGATAAATTATACATCACACAAACAACATTAACTAGTACAAAACAACACCATACTTGTAAGCTAATAAAGTAGCTATCATCTATTAACGCCAGTGAAATTGAAAAAGACGAGTTCAACTTTGATAGGAAAGTGTCTGATCACATAATAGAAATTCAGTCTCTACTGACATATTCGAGTGTCCATTCTGACCGAAATAATATGATGTAGCACCTACTAACATGCTGCGGATCCTTCATGACACATTCATAAACTTAGATGTTTCAGTCATATAAAGCTTGGGTAAACTGGTCCCTTGGAAAGCCCTAGGTGTACTTCCATTCCATGATGCATGTCAACCGGACGGAAAGTTTCAGATTCCCGAGGATCTGTAAAACACAACCATGAAAATTCTAAATAAGCACAAATCAAAATCAAAAGCTAAAATTCATGGATCAGCAGCTAACAAGTCATTTGTCAGCATTACACCGAAATTTATTCATGAACATTTCCACTGGTCCCTCCTAGATCTCACTCTCTGCAAGAACTTGAGTACTTGACACACCACACCCACACCCACCAATATATACAAACTTTTAAATATCCTTTGTCCTTTACATAAACCATAGTGCAAGTGTGCAACTAACGCTTTCTGATATACGAGGAATATACATAACTGTCTTAGCAAGCAAACAAGTTATGTTACCTTCTAATTCTTTTTTTTTTTTCCTTTTAAGTATGTTACCTTCTAATTCTACAGAACCATGAAGGCAACAGAAAAGAAAAACGAAGTTATATACATTATTATCTATATAATCTATTTCGTAGCAGGGAAGTTGGGGAAAATTGTAAAAATATATACCAAGTGAAAATCACTATTTGGAAGAGAAATGTTAGATTAATAGGATATGCAGGTTGCTTTAATTATTTTTTAAGAGCATGGATGCCTAGCATTTTCTTTCTCATGCAACTCTTTCTCAAAATCTGAAGTTACTGCTCACAGTCACAGAGACTCATTATACCACGATATACAAAAAGTAGTACTTTTAGTATTCAATTTCACAGACAAAATCAAACCATTTATGAATCCCTTCTTTTCTCCCCATCTCAATTATAATCCCTAATTTGCAAATCCTGACATCAAAAGTTTTTCAAGCTATCAGTGATGGCAGCAGCCACAGCATGCTCATCATTCAATGATGAATAAAACAGTCCAAAATTTTCTAATTCACCTGACAGAAAAACACAAATGTCAAGCTAGTATCAAATAGAGCAGTCTGCAGTCCAATAAGTTCAGATCACAAGGATGGTGATGATAACTACTATTCACACTTCTTATCTGAGTAAATTTGCACACTTATGGTTTTAAGCATTGAAAATAATTAAATGATAAAATATTCAGGATAAAATAAGGAAAAAGTCAATAGTCAATTTAACGGCTACGAGGATCTAATAGTACAACAGCAGAATAGAGTCAACACAGTCACTGATTACTGACACAAAAGGATAAAGAGATCAGAGGTTCTAATCATTATTAAAAGGGATAAAAACCAAAAGGAACTCTACTACAATACACAGTAACATGGTAAAAAAAATCACTTTGGTGATGCATCTCCTACGCCGTATATCAGATTGGCATCATTAGTCCGAAATAACTCAGGAACATTATTTATTTATTTTTTTACCTCAAATCATTAACATGATTAAAGTGTTTAATCTCATACGCTATTATGCACAACAAAAAAGGCCTATACCCTTCACCATGTTCCTACCTAAAAGAAGAGATTCATATTCAAAGCCAAAGATTTCTACTGCTATAACACTCGATCTTATTTTTTCCAACCAGGGAGAAGAGAAAGAAAGGGGGGACAATGATATTTAAAAGACAAACAGCACAACAAAGTTACCATTAAGATAGTCCTCAAAACCAAAGTCATCCAAGCTTCCTGTGAGAGCCTCCAAACCTAGCATTGAAGATGGAATTGCTCCTGGAGGCCTCTGAAAACTGCACAGTTTCAAAGCAATTCATACATAAGAAATAAAACACTGTATTCATAAACCCTAATAAACCCAATAACTCACATTATACAAGACTATATTTCTGCATACATGTGGAAATACAAAATTACCACCAGTTTGTAACACAACTTGCCACGCACAACTACAAACTTCTTTTACCTAAAAACTCATTTGCAAAACAATATTCAAATCATATTTCTGCGTGCACATACAATAAAATGACTAGCAAGCAGCTTGTAATACAGCCTGCAATGCACTAATACAAGTTTCTTGCAAACAAAAAAATGCTTAACATTCCATATGGATACAGCCATCACACTCAATCAAACATACCTATCCTTTTTTATTATTATTATTATTATTTTTTATTTTATTATGGGTTAATGAACTTTTCTCAACTAAAAAACATGTTAATCTTTTTCAAACAAAAACCACTTTGTTGTAACCATTCCATACATGTCACAAGCAGAGCTATCTCGGGCACAATTTTCAAGCAAACAAGTAGGAGGCATCATACCGAGAAAGAATTTGCCTATCTAGATCCATCTTCAACGGAAAGGCTGTCCCGTATGTATTAGCAAGGACTCTTCTCTTCATGTCCTCTTGCGTCTTCCTCGCCTAATATTTTTTTAAGAAGAACCCAAAATTTCATCAAAATCAAAACCAATTTCCTACTTGTTTCTTCAATTGAATCAGTAAATAAAAACAGTAATAGATAATTTTAATGGAATTGAAAGCAAAGGCAGAGCGAAGGGAAGTTAGTTACGGATTGATAGGAGGTCTCGAGAGGGTGAGATCCGACGATGTCACTTTTCACGCCTTGCAGACCAAATCGAAGCGCGTCGTTCCGGGCTCCTCCGATTTCATGTGCTATCGTCTTTCCTGCCTCCATTGCTGCTTCGTCACAGAGAGAGAGAGAGAGAGAGAGAGAGAGAGAGTGAATTTGTTACAAGCTTTGTCAACAAGAAATCGAGTGTGTGTCTGAGCCTTTTGTTGGTGCGTGTTTAGTATAAATACGTGGAATGGAATGGTTACTTCCAAAACGACGATGTTTGGGATATTCGCATATCTACCCCTCGATTCAATACTAATTGTATGCCCCAAATAACACGCACTTTTCTACTATTAACCACCGTCAAATTTGTCGATTCTTTTTTATGTACAGCCATAAATGAAATCCCATATTATTAACTTCAATAATCAGAGATCTACCAAGAAATTTTATGATTAAGGTCTCCAAAATTTATGAATAATTTTGCTTGATCTTAAACACTATATATTGTAAAAAAGCCCTCTCCACATATATTAATAAATACACATATTGGTAAAGAGGAAATGTATTAATCATTTGAAGTATGACCAAATGCATTGTTAAATAGGAAATTCTCTTCACTTTCAACATGTAACCAGCTTTCATATAGTTTGATGCATTACCTATCACCACTTGAACTATAATGTCTTCTCTAATTTCTTCAATTAATTTATCTAGAAGCTAAAATAATAATGTTGCATCCTTCATTACGAGGATCAACCAAGTTTAATAAAACTATGTCATGCAAATAATTTACAAAAACAGTTTTTGTGAACAACCTTCCTCTCATATCCTTCCACCCATCCAACATTTAAACAAGTTTATCAAACTCCATATAATATTTAATAGCTTTATCCCGTACTTCTTTTTCCATCTCTTCCTCTAAACAAAGTCATATAAAATTGTTTAATATTTTTTTTCTATTTTCTTTATAACAGGAAACATAAATGATTTATAAAAGAAATCATCATACTTTTCATTAGTCAACAACACATAGCACACTAACATAATTAATAACATAATATATTTATATATTTCACTACGTATACAAAAAGTGTCTATCTCTTATGAAGAGAAAACTTTTATCGAGACAGTTTTTCACAATAGATATGACAAAAACAACATAGGTCAGCATATAAGCTTAGTTCTTCACTGAAAGCACGTCAATATATATATATACAAAAGTGACATTTTTCTTCAATTATTCATTGCCTCCCTTCTTCGACATAAACATCATGCATTAGCATATAAGCTTAGTTCTTCATGAAAGTGCGTCAGTAAACAAAAGTGACTATTTTCTTCAATAATTCATTGCCTCCCTATTTAGATTGTTGACCTTTCAATCATTAAACTTGGTATTCAGCTTCTTTTTAAGCCACAAATATCTGCATTGCTTTCTTTATAAACAAGCTAATTTCTAACTTGAAAGAAGAGTCATTGATTCACATTCCGGAAGAGTTTTCAACCTATCAACAACCTCTTAAACACTATATATAGGTTGACAAATATGTATGTATGAACCACTGTTTTTAGTATTATCATAAAGTTTCTCAAGTTTAGAGCATAACTTGAATAAAAATGAGAGTCCAATGCGGGTCTGGGCCTGGTGCGGGTCCAGACCCGCATTTTGCCAACCTTAACTTTGATGTAGCAACTTGAGTGTTTTTTTTTTTTTTTTTTTTTCGGTTGCTAGATTCTTCTTCTTCATCATGATTACCTTAATTAGAATCGAAATTATCAACTACATTAACATTATCATTATTCAAGCATGCTTGTGCAAATGAAAAAGGCATTAAACCTGAATTTAGTGCCTAAGCGTTTGCTCTTTTTTCTATAACATCTTAAAATAATTCATCTAACTTGAAGGTATGCTCTAAACCTTTCACATGAAATTTTAAATCTAAATTAAATACATATAAATTTTAATGGATTATATATAAATATGAATTAAATATATTTAAGCGGGGTGTTTTCAACTTTGGAATTTATTGAAATTTAAAGGATTTTAAAAATTTGGGTGTATTCAATTTAAACTTTTTAAAAATTAATTAAAATCTGGGTGTATTCAATCCAGATTTATAAGGATTCCAATGAAATTTTAGTATATTCAATTTAGACTTTTAAGAAATCCAAATAAGTCAAGGTGTTTTCAAAAAATCAATAATTTTGTAGGAATTGAATTTTTATGGATTGTGATGGATTTTTTGAACTCTAGGTATAAATCAAAAACAAATCTTGCCCTACCCCCAAAGATTTCATAGGTTTTTCATACGTTATTATTATTATTTTTTTCTCTTAGAACAGGTGGTGGTGAATTAAAGATATGTTATGTGTTTTTCTCTTCCATATTGAATCAGTATTTTCTACTATATTCAATTGTTATATTTTGGATTTCGCTTCACGATTCAGTTTTGATTTGCTTTAGGATAAATGATTATAGAGGTTGAGTACACGAATTGTGTAAAGAAAAGTCAGATGTAGCTATAGAAAATATATTAATAAAGAGCAGATGTATCTGCGTAATCATGAAACCTGATTTATTTGGATTTTTCATGGCTATGTGCCTGTGTAATCATGTCAAATCATAGTAATATATTAAAGAAAAGTCAGGTGTATTCAAGAATTTGTGTGATGCTGCTAGTTGAGCCATAGAAAAAATCATTAATATATACATATTAATAAAGATTTGGTGTATTCGCTGAGAGACTGTACATCTTGGATACATAGCTATGATTACTGTGATTTGATATATATAGATAACGAATTTGTTCTTTTATGTTTATTTATAGAAAAAATCAATAATATATAGCCATGAAAAAATTAGTAATATAATTTATTATTCTTTTATGTTTCACAGAGTAGGTATTGTGGCTTGCTTCATTTATTTGTTCTGAGACTGGGGTTTTTAAGGTGCTGTTTCTTTCGATTATTGTGGGCTTTTTCTATTTTAGTTGTCACAAATTGATAATATTTGCTCTGTTATTATTTTAAAATCTCTTGATTATTCTTTAGGTGTCACAATATACCTATGCATAAGGTGCTGCTTATTATACATAGTTCTATGTCTATCTATGTATTCAATCAATGACTTTTAAAATCTCTTGATTATTCTTTTAGGGCGCTGCTTCTCTTCATTTGTTTTAGGGTGTTGTTTCTCTTGATTGTCCATAATCAAAGTGGATTTGATTTGCGTCACTTAGGAATACTATTATAATTGAATGTTTTATATGAAAAAATCAGTAGCTAGTAGCCATAGAAAATCAGTAAAGGTGATTCAACATATATGTAAAAAATCATTAGTTGTTATGTACTTTTAACATAACACCAAATTGATAAGTGTATGATTGGTCAAAAAGTAGACTTATTTAATGAGAAAGGCATAGGAACACAATTAGAATAGTAGAGTTCTAAAAATGCTTTTAATGTTATTTTATTTTTTGATTTTATGTTGCTTATGTCGTAATTAAAATTGCATTAAAAATAAGTGAGGCCTTTAAGTTATGGTGGATGATTATTACCTATTAGTTGTCAATTGTTTTATTTTTTAATTGAACTTTGGGATTTCCATGTGTGGTTAGTATACTTACAAATGGAAGAAATACAACAAGGAAATGAGAAAGGGAAATGCAAAGTTGGAGGAAATTATAATAGTTGGAATGTGGTACAAAACAATTTATTATTACAACTTATAATTGAAGCCATCAATCATGGATGGCGTGATACTAATGGATTGCTAAGCAAGCAAATAGTGAAAACATCGATGCTCCTTATTTTCAATGAAAAACTTAATTGTAATAAGACCTACGATAATTATTAAAGTCGATTGAAATGGTTTAAGACACAATATCAAAGATATATTGAATTTATGCGTCATAGCTCTAGCTTTGGATGAGACCTAATTATGAAGAAATTCATTGGTAGCAAAGAAGTATGAGAAGACTATTTTAAGGTAAGGTTCTTGAATTTTTGTGTATATATCTATAAATATAGTTTGATAACTACTTAACTTTTTAGGTTTTTTATATTAACTTTTTATTTTTGATTTTCTTTATAGTTTCATTCAAAAAAACGACAGTTTCGTATAGAAAATTATATAGATTATGATGATTTAAGAGTTGTAATTGGGAATACAACTACTTCAAGGAGATACGCAATTGGATTAAGTGATAATACCAACGTAAGAATATTTGAAGTTTGTCAACGTTTGAATTCAGTCGACCTAAGTTATTAACCCAGTACTGCAAATAAAGTAAAACAAAGACAAAAAACAAGAGAAAGAGAAGAGGAAGAATAGTGAATACAAAAGAACTTTTACGTGGTTCGGCCCAAAAATATGCCTACGTCAACGACTATTTCTCTGGTTATTTTGGCAGAGTCACAATATATTATTGATTGTTTCATGTTACAATGAGTTTTCAACCCTTATTTATAGTATAGGGTGTTACAATTTGAATAAAAATAGAATAGGAAAAAGTTTTACATTAATTACACTTCCAAAACCAGTGTCAATTAATTTAGGGATAGATTTCACCGAAATAGGAGTTTAATTTTACTTCCAATTCAGGTAGTTGACTCTTTCTCAATTCGGGTTATTGCCTTTTTGAAAAAAACTCTTTTAACGAGCATTTCGAGCTACGAGCTGAACTTTGCTCTGGACGACCTAAAACTGAGCATAAGACAGCTTTGACTATGATTGACCTGAAAATTGAAACAATGATATGAGAGCTCGTTCCTACGAGCTGGGTGTTGACGAACCGAGCCTTCGTCTATTGGGTCAATCTATTGGATCAGTTTGTTGGGTTTTTACCAGCTCACTTATACATTCCCAAATATACCCACAACAGAGTTCACGATAGATATACCAATATTGAAGATTATATGTATGATGAGAATAATAATGCATTTATGCTAAATCAACATGAATCATCACACCAGGTTTCACCACTTGAATGATCTACTTCACCCAAATACTATTAGGGCATGAGTTCAGAGGTTTCTTCAAAGAGCATCGGTAAAAAAAAGAGGAATGGAACTGATTATGAAGGATCTAACTCATTTGAGAATAACCAAAACAAAGTTATAGAAAAAATTTCTCTCATTATTGATTCAATTGCTACATGAATTTATGATTCTCATACAAGCTTATCATATTGACTGTCCATTAACTCGACGACTAATAATTACAACTGGATACAATTATATATAGAGAGTATTAAATGAGAATTCTCAAGATTTTCGACAATTGTATCGAATGTATCTAAATGTGTTTTGCAAGTTATGCAACGTTTTAAGAGAAAATATTTTTAAAAGATACAAGATATATTTGTGTTGAAGAAATGCTTGTCACATTTTTACTAACTGTTGGCCAAAATAGTAGATATTATCAAACTCGTGATACATTTAACCGATCACATTTTACTACTAGCAAGAACTTCAACAAAATTTTGAAGGAATTGGATACAATTGCATCAGAGTTGATGACCAAACCTGAATTCACCGTGTCATCTAAGACAAGGGAAAGTACAAGATTTTGCCCCTACTTTAAGGTAAACGTTCCATTATTTATATATATTTATTTAATTATTAGTTATAATAATATTGTTATTTTTATAATTATTATTATAATTTATTACTATGTAAACCTTGATTTTTATTTCAGAATTGTGTAGGAGCTATTGATGGCATACATATACCAACAATGGTAACTGAACACGATGCTAGCAGCTATCGCAATTGTCATGGAATAATATCACAAAATGTACTGGTAGTTTGTAACTTTGATTTGGAATTCATATATGTGCTTAGTGGGTGGGAGGGGTGAGGTCATGATTCACGAGTACTAAACGATGCTTTATCAAGGAATAATGGACTTAAAGTGCCACATGGTAATAATTTATTATTCATTTTAATTATATTTTTTTTTTGTTAAGAAATTAATTTGACATTAGGTTATACATTACATATTAATTATTTATGCATTGAATCAGACAAATATTTCTTAGTGAATTGTGGATTTCTAAATCGACGCCAATTCTTAGCTCAATTTAGAGGCATTCGATATCATTTCCAAGATTTTGCTGGTCAAGGTCGTGACCATGAAGTTGAGTTATTCAACATTCATCATTTTTCCTTAAGAAATGTTATTGAAATGATATTTGGTACATTCAAATCAAGATTCACAATTTTCAAGTCCGCACCTTCATTCCTTTATCGGACACAAGCAGATCTAGTATTAGTTTGTGCAAGACTACACAATTTTCTTCGTAAGGAATGTCAGTTTGATGAATTTCCTATTGCATTGAATAATGAATTTTCTTCATCTTCATCACCACCAACTAATGAAGAGGAATTTGAAGTAGTTTTTCAAACGCAAGAGCAACAACAAGAAAGTGCAAACCAATGAAGAGCTAGTATAGCCACAAATTTGTGGAGAGATGCTAGGGAGCAGAATGACAACAATGACAATTATGGAGAATAGTTTCTTCGGACTTCCATAATGCACATCATTTTATAGTTATTATATTTTTCAATTTAGGATTTTTTTTTTTTTAAAAACATATATATAAGTTTGGGATTGTTGAAACTAGTAATTTTTTTTTTTTTAATTTAACAACTGACCTCGATAAGTAGATGTAAAAAAAATATATTTTTTTATAATATATATTTTTCTCATTAATGTGGTTTATATAAATAAAATAATTATATAAAAGTGAAAGTTGGGCCAAGTTTTACAATATACTACTCATTATATGAATTTTTTCTTTTAAAGATAAATCATTAACAATTTCATATTAAATATATTTAATTCCATTTAAATCTATGTAAAAAATTTAACAAACTCTAAATAGAATTCTTATAAAATTTGATGGAATCTATTAAATAATCCAACAAACTTTAAAATAGAATTCTAACAAAATCTAATGGAATCCATGAAATCTATAGAATTCATCAAAATATATTATTGCAAAATACTCCAACAAACTTCAATTAAATCTAAATTGAATACACCTCTCCTTAAATTTTAATTGAATCCATTTAAATCTGAATTAAATATACATAAATTTTAATAGATTCCATATAAATATGAATTGAATATATCCAGATTTCAATGAAACTTATTTAAATCTGAATTGGATACACCTAAACTTTTAAAATATTTTAAATTCTAATAGATTCTATATTGAATATATCTCCTTAGAGCATTTTTAAGAGCATTTTCAATCATGTTAACTATTTATTATCCTTAATTAAAATAGTTAGTGACGTGACTTTTTATAAACTTTAACCATTCTTTATATTATTAGCTATTTTTGTAAAAGATGAATTGCCTTATCTAAATATATAGAGAAAAAAAATTCTAGCTAAATTCTTATTTCTATCACTCTAAAATTTTGTTCAAATGATATGACAAGTTTATGTATAATTACCACATAAGGAATACATTATCCTAAAATTAATGTGATAACTACAAATTAGTTTACCATATCATTTAAGCAAAATTTTTGGGCAAATTTTTTTAAAGTATAACATCATCTTTACACATAAGTTTGCTACGTCATTTGAACAATAAATTTGGATAAATTTATGGGTAGTGAAATGTTACCCAATATGTAATTATTATATCATTAATACATCATCCTAAAATTAATATGACAGCTATAAATCAGTTTACTAGATAAAATTTTTGAATAGTATAACATTATTGATATTTTAATATTTAATTTAAAATAAAATAATTTAAAAATCCTAATCATTAGCTAAAATAGAGATAAACTTTTATTTTATAATTATTTTAATATTAATATTTAGTTAAAATAAACATAATGGTTAGATTGACTGAGTCCTACTGATTTCGTGTCCTACCACCACATCGCATCGACAAATTACCGGCCTACCCTGAACCATTAGGGAGGGTCGATTTACAAGACATGTCGAATTAGAGTCCTAATCTACCATAATAAAGAAGGAAAATTGAAATTTACAGATAGAGACAATCGGCCCTACCCTACAATTGATCCACGGTCCAATTCTCTCCACCTGTCTATTCAATCTCATAAATCAGAGGAAGGAAAAAAAAAAAAAAAAAAAGAGCCCCCAATTAGTTTCTACGACAGGTCTCCACATCTGCCTCTCTCTCCCCTGCAAAATCTTGAAAAAACCGAACGCATAAATTTTTTAGGGTTCTCATTTTTAGGGCTTTGCTCTTTAAACCTTCCCTTTTAGAGCTCGCTTCCACCAATATCAGGTACCATACACATGGCTTTATACGCTATCGTGACTCTTTGGATCAATTTTATGATTAATTTGTTATTTCAATCATTTTAACGTGATGTATATCAAAACTTCGTTTTTAGCTTTCTTGATGTTTGATTGGAAATTTTTGTTCGTTTGTGAATTTTCAGTCTCTGTTCGGTTTTTTAGACGAAATCTACTGGAAAAGGAACCAACCTTCTGGTGGGGGTAGAGGGTTTTTATAACTTGGGAATTGTGGGTAAGAACTAAAGCTTGTTAATTTGTTGTGATTTTTTAAGAATTGTGTTGTTTACTATGTAGTGTTGCGGTTGTCAAGTGTTGTACTATGGTTGATTCGCTCTATTTGTTGTTTTGGTGATGTTATTGTTTTGTTTTCTTGATGGGGTTTTAGCTGGGTTGTTAATTTGTAGTGAAATGAGGGTGTTTTTGTTGAGGATTGTGAGGAATCTGTGACTGGGTTTGCCGGTCTATTCTCAATGTGGTGATGCTGTGATGGGGTTGGTTAGTTATTAGGTGGTTTTGAGGTTGGGAGTTGTTTTGGGTATATTTGAGTTGACATAAGCAGCTATCATAAATTTTGTTTTGAACTTGTGATTTCTCCTTGCTTCCAGATAATCATATGATTATATAACTTGATGTTCAATTCTATATTCCTTGCATTTCTGATACAAAAATATTTATATGTAGGTTTGTGTCTTTGTGAATGCTTGTATACACACACTTGAAGGCATACATATCTTTGTTCTTTTTATTTTATTTTTTAATTGTGATTCTTTGTTCTTTCCTGTACTCGCTGTGTCTCCAGTGTGCTTATTGAATGATACGTTGCTGAATGCTTTTACGTCCGTTGAGAAGTGATGTTTCACTTTCTTTTTGTTCATGCTATGCTCGTACCCTAGTTTACCATATGCCCAAGTTTTTTTTTTTGAAATTTCTTATTATTGGATATGATGTTCTCACACGTTATTTCTTAGGGTTAATACTTGTAACAATTTTGAAAAGTAGAAGACATTTAAGATTTCTGAATGGAAATATTCAGTTCAGTTTATTTTCAGGTCTAATGTCTACAAAATAGTTATAAAAATTTATGCATGTGATATGTGTTATTGGAGTTTACATTTTACATGTGATTATCTGACCTTCTAGAGCTTTTTTTTTTTTTTTTTAAAATTATATATAATATATATATATTATATATACATTTTTAAAAATACATTCTTACAGTTAAGTGTATGTCCTTAGTCTTACTATCTCTCTCACTTCCTCTCTCTTCACCTCTATAGAGATTTTTCTTGCCAGGCTTCGCTGGTGAAGGAAAGCACACGGAGAAGGTCAAACTATGTTTTTCTCAGGTAAGTTTACAAACTTATGTTGAATTTCCCATTTTAATGTTACGTGAATTTAAGTTTTGAAGGTTTTGCTGTAATAATAGTTTGTAATGTCATTACTATGTGAATAAAGTTACTGTCAATCCTTCTCTCTTGAGAAAAAAAAAAAAAAGAAAAGAAAAGAAAAGAAAAAACGTTGATGAGTATCCTAAAAAATTTAACATGTTCCATTTGGACCCTTCAGATATTATTCATAATTTGCATTATGCAAAATTTACACTAAATTGTGTTATTTCTTTTTTTCTTTTAAATAGAAACCACTTATCACCTCCGTAGATGTGTAATGGGAAGTGAATGTGTGAGCAAGAGTGTGTAAACATTGACTTTCTAATTTTTCTGATTGCAAGCTTGTCTTTAGATTGCTGTCTGATGCAAATTCTTTCTGTTGTTGTAGCATTGTTATTCACTATTTTTGTTATTTACTGATAGGTGCACATTTTTAGGTCAACTATTGTTTGAAATGGTTTTGTATGTAATATATAAATATTAGCAATCCAACCAAAAGGGTAATATAAGAAAAGTGGTTTGTGCTTTGCCAGCCAGTTGAAGAACATTTTGTGATTTGTTAAATATGTGTCCTTGTGCATGTTCAGAAGTGCTTTCTTGTATGTGAGGATTTCCTGCATTTGAATAGCATTGAGACCTGGCTTTCACATGAAAATTTCTGTTATATTTTTTTTTTGATAGGAAACAAAACTTTATTATTAATAAAAAAACTAAGCAATTACAACAGTGAACCAGAAGTCCACAAATAGAACAACTAAAAACTAAAACATAAAAACTCAATGAACAACTGCCTTCTAGTCAAGAAGAATGAGAAATAAGGTATAGTCTTTGAAATCTTCACAAGAAGATGCCCAAAGAGAAGCTAAATAATAAGCTTTATCTCCTAAAAAATTTGCCTCCTCTTCAACATCCTCAAAGATTCTCTTATTTCTCTCTTCCCAAATAACCCATAAAATTGCAAAAACTCCACAATACCACAAGATGCTCGCTTTTTTTCCCCCTCCGAGAATTAAAAATTCTTCCAATAGAAAAGAACGAAAAGAATTAGGAGCAGCTCACAACAAGCCTACTAAAGAAAACAATCTACTCCATAATTTACCAACCAACGGACAATGAAGAAAGAGATGATCCAAATTTTCTTCCGAACTCTTGCACAAGATACACCAAGAGGGAGAAAGATAAGACTTAGGAAAACGCTTTTGAATAACATCACAAGAGTTTAATTTCCCATGAGCGATAAGCCACACCAAGATCTTGACTTTGATTGGAACCTTAGATTTCCAAATTATATTGGCCGAATCAAATCTTTGGTGAGAATCATCCTGGATTAACCACTCGAAATAAGACTTGCAAGAGAACAAACCATTAGAACTCAACTTCCACACTCTTTGATCCTCCATTCCCAAATTGGGAGAAGCTCCTTCAATAGAAGAGATAAGAGAAGAAAATTCTTCAATCTCTCTATCATTTAAATTTCTTCTAAAATCAAACGACCAACCTTTAGAAGAATAAGAACCATCCCATCTATTTGAAATTGACGCACCTTGAGAGAATGCAAGCTTATATAACCTAGGAAACTTTAGGCACAAAGGAAGCAACTCTAACCCACAGTCCTCCCAAAAACGAATCTTAACACCATTTCCAACAACAAACCTCAAATTACTAACAAAGTCGTTGAAGCCTTGCATGATAGCTTTCCAGGGACACCGACTAAAGCCTGTACAAGCCACAATGGAATCCCATCCATTTTCTTTAAGACCATACTTGCTTTTAATCACTTTATACCACAGGGAATTAGTTTCCAAAGGAAACCTCCATAACCATTTGCCAAGCAAAGCTAAATTCTTTTTCACTAGATTCCCAATACCTAAACCACCCTTATCAAGAGATCGAGAAACAATTTCCCAACTTAAAAGGTGGGTCTTCTTACCTTCACCGTGACTATTCCACAAGAAATCCCTCATGATCTTTTCAATTCTTTTTGCCACCCCAATAGGAATTCTAAATAAGGACAGATAATAAGTAGGAGTGCTTTGCAATACGCTTTGAATCAACACTAATCGCCCTCCCCTAGAAAGAAAAGCATTTTTCCACCCCTCTAATCTCTTCTCTACCTTTTCTACCACCGGAGCCCAAAATTCAGAAGATCTTGGTTTACCTCCCAAGGGCAAACCTAAATAATTCAAGGGCCATAAACCCACTTTACACCCAAAAACCTTGGCCAGTTCTGCTACCTTCCTTTCATCACAATTAATGCCTGCCAACACACTCTTAGCCAAGTTAATCTTAAGCCCTGATAAAGAACAAAACAAATGGATTAATTCAATTAAGGAATCAAATTTCTCTTCATTCCCCGAGGAAAAGAAAATAGAATCATCTGCGAACTGTAAATGGGAAACCGACACATTTTCCTTTCCAACAGAAAAACCCTCCACCACCTAACACTCCTTAGCTTTATCAAGAAGTCTTCCCAAACAATCTGCCACTAGAATAAACAGAAAGGGGGAAAGCGGGTCTCCTTGCCTAAGACCTCTAGATGCCGAGAACTTTCCTCTAGGTCTCCCATTAATCATGATTGAGAAATTGGAAGATCTTAAGCAACCCATAATCCAACTTCTCCATTTTACCCCAAAACCTTTAGCTTCCAAAACAAAGTCTAAGAAATCCCAATCCACATGATCATAAGCCTTTTCAAAATCAATTTTGAAAACCACACCTTCTCTTTTCTTCGATCTATAATCCTCCACCACCTCGTTAGCCACTAAGACAACATCAAGAATTTGTCTACCTTTAACAAAAGCAGACTGACAATCAGAAATAGTTCTATCTAACACCTCCTTCAATCTAAGAGATAAAACTTTAGCAATAACTTTGTACAAGCTAGAGACCAAACTGATTGGTCTAAAATCGCTTATCTTCAAGGAATTGGACTTTTTTGGAATGAGACAAATATATGTAGCATTGGTGATTCTATTAACTATTCCATTCACAAAAAATTCCAAAAATACTTCCATCAAATCATTTTTGACAATATCCCAGCACTTGTGAAAGAAATTAAAATTAAAACCGTCTGGTCCAGGAGCTTTCTCCTTACTACAATTCGCCACTGCTTTCTTTACTTCTTCCTCTTCAAAAGGTCTTTCCAACCAAGCTGCTTTGTCACCACCAATGCATCCCCAATTCAGTCCTTGGATTCTAGGTCTAGACACCCCTTCCTTAGAGTAAAGGTTTTGGAAGAACTGAATAATTTCTTGCTCAATAACCCCCTCATCCTCAATTATAGAACCATCGTCTAATTCCAACTTATCAATAGCATTTCTACTCATTCTTCCATTAACAACTTTATGGAAAAATTTGGAACTGCAATATCCTTCCTTGACCCATTTTACTTTAGCTTTTTGCCTCCACCAAATTTCCTCCGTAGACACCAACTTCTCAAGCTTCAACTTCAACTGAGATCTTTCTGATCGCAAAGAATCACTAAGCTCCCCAACTGCTTCTGCTTTATCCAATTCAAAGATTCTTGACTCACAAGCATTCTTTTCCTTGAAGATATCACCGAATACCTCCTTATTCCAAATTCTCAATTTCATTTTAATCCATTCCAGCTTCTTCATAAAACGGTAGCCCATCCAACCCTGAAAATCAACTTCTCTCCACCAAAGATCGATGTTTTTTGCAAAAGAGGGATGCTCCAACCAAACATTCTCAAACTTGAAAGGAATAGGGCCCCATTTCCTAGGAGAAGAGTCTAAAAAAATTGGACAATGATCTGAAATTGTTTGCACCAAGGCATCTTGTTTGATCTTCCCGTCGAAATATTGTTCCCACTCAACTGAAAAAAGAAATTTGTCAAGTCTGCAACAAACAGCATTAAGTCTAAGACTTGACCAAGTAAAATTCGAAAAATTCAAAGCCGGATCTATCAAATTGGTTTCTCTTATAAAACAATTAAAATCCCTCATGCTTCTAGTCTCCCTTCCCCCCGACGACTTTTCAGAAGGAAATTTAACGACGTTGAAATCTCCTCCAATACACCACCTTGGAGAGCATAACTCGAATAAACCAGTTAGTTCATCCCAAAAAGCTCCTCTCTCTCTTCTCTTATTAGGACCATAAATCCCTGAAAGCTACCAATCTTTGCCATTAGCTCCAAGAATATTAATCGAAACAGAAAACTCCCCAATAACCGATCCTAAAACTTTAACAACCTTTGAGTTCCAAACCACAATAATTCCACCAGAACTGCCCTCTGCAGGTAAACAAACCCATTGCTTAAATATTGCTCCCCAAACGCTTCTAATGATGCTAAAATCCAGCACATGCTTTTTTGACTCAATTAAAATAACAATGTCAGGGTTAACCTTCCTTATTAATTCCTTAATCATACTCCTCTTTTTCCAACACCCTAAACCACGAACATTCCAGCTTAATATCTTCATGAAAAAGATTGAGATCCCATTCTATCATTCGGTCTACTTCTCTCATAATTCAACCCCCATTGAAGATTCTGTAGTTCCCTACTTCTTATCTTTTTTTTACCAGAAATCAAATGAGAAGTATCCACATCTGAATTTGGAGGAAGAGAAAGGGATAAATTCATCTTATTGAGCAAAATCTTACACTTATCACTAACATCTACCTTGAGAATTCCCTTTGAATCTTTAACGCCATTTGACTCCGGACTCAAGCATCCTTCTAAGGAACTCTGCTTAGCGTAATTCTTCTTCCTGCTGTACTGAAAAAAAACTCCTCCCCTCTCACTTCCCTGTACATCTTTAGAACTGCTTTTATTGGCCAAAACCATCTTCTGCTCATCGAACAAACTAGACAGGTTTAAATCTGCATCAACGACCATCCTTCTCAGAGGGGAATGATCATCTTCACAACCTTTTCCATCTGACTCACTATCCCTCTCTGATTCATCGACACTGTCCCTGTCAACCATATCTACTGCCTTACCAGAAAAATCAGCAAACTCTGACGGCACATCCAGACCATCCTCCAAACTGACATCTTCATCAACCGGTCCAGCATTAGAGAAGGACTGATTACAGCACCGAAGACTGACAACTCTATGAGAATTCCTGTCTTCTTCATCCGAAGCTTCAGCATCCAATTTTTCTTCCACATCTGAAGCTTCTTTGTCACTATCTGAGACATCGTCTTTCAGAACTGAAGAAGACCCAGATCCACGCTCCAATCTGGAGGGACAAATCGAGTAGAACATGCTGGAACAGCCTGCTGTATTTGGGTTAAAAATAAATCTGGTTGGAGCCTTAGACTTAAAATGCCCAAATTTTGACATAAAAAGGCCCTCAGACACTGATGGGCCAAAAGACTCTTTATCAATAGGTCTTTTGAGCAGTACCACTGGAATTGAAAGCCCATTCTGCTCCTTATTTGAAAGCCCCATCTGTTTATTATCTCTTATAGCTGCAGCCCAAAGCCCACATGTTCTTTTAGGCCCAGGATTAGTACAAGACTTTTTCCCTCTTCCCTTTAGATGGGCCCGGTCACTCAACACCTTCAGTCCCCCCAGCCCCCCCAACAGACGACCATTTTCATTGACTTTCTCCTTTATAACCCGACCATTATCGTCAGACACCTGTGGACTCTGCATCCTTTCCTTTTCAGCGACCTGCGTTTTCTGCGTCTCCTCCCCAACAGTCCCGATTTCGTGTAAACTTTTGCAGTCAACCCCTACAGCTGTTGTGTCCTTGAAATGGCTTATATCCTGGTCACCGCCTTGTTTCTGCTTCAAATCTTCCAGGAAATCACTCTCTTCTCGGAAACCATCAGACCTAGCTGTCTTCACCTCTGCCCTCTCACTGCACCTGTTATCTCTTTTCACCCTCCACATCCCTTTTGTTTGCTTACTGAAAAGTACCCCATTTTGAAATTTTGAATTGTCCCGCCCCCATCTGCTGCCACGTGCACCGTCGTCAACCTTGCGTCTGTGCGCCGAGCTCGAGCTGCCTCTAGACTGCAGAAAGAGTTTTGACAAAGGCCTGACTCTGATGTCAAGAGTGCTTTCACCGTCTTTAATTCCTATTACGGCCGGAATAAAACCATTTTCTATCTTCCCCACTTTGATCCTTGCCTCACACAAAGATTGAAGAACCTCTGTTCTTTTATCAATCTGAATGAGTCCCCCACAAAAATCCGCTATTTTGCAAAATGACTTCCTATTCCATAAATGAAATGGAAGCCCTTCAATGGCTATCCACCTTCCACTAAAAGCCAGTCTCTCCTTGGCACAATTAATTTCAGGACTCCACCGCTGTAAAGAGACACAAACAGTTCCTTGTAACTGACAAATTCCCAACTTGCCAACTCTGTCAGCCTCCATAGCATCGTTGCAAAAGAAGACAGCTTTATCATCATGGAATGGTTTCAACTCAACCATGAAACCTAAGAAATTCGACAAAGCCTTTTGGATACAATTCCACTCAACCCATCCATCCACCTTGGTACAGACTACTGCTCTAATCCATTCCCCATACACAAGACTTTCCGCGAAACTTGCTCCTCTCTTAACTACTTCAGGCTTCCTTATCCCACTGTCATTCTTGCCAACCATTCTAGCGAACGCACCACTCTTCATCCTGTTAGACTTATTCTCCAACTCAGAACTTGTCTTGCTGCCTATTGAGAATATGCTTAAAATCAGCTTTGCAATATCAGACCACCCAACAGCATTGATTCCCATCGGAATAATGATATTCTTCAGACCTGATTTCTCAACAACTAAAGAGACTTTTAAGAAAACTCCGTTGTTGTTTTCAAAACGATTAATCCATAGCTGATACCTATTGAACCTACAGATGCGGAAGAATTTCCTTTCATTGACATTTCGAGCTGCTTCTAACAGACTGTTCCCTAACCAGAAAGCACATTCCAGACCCACCTTCAACTCAAAAACACCATGACTACTCCTCTCCAAAAGTTTGATAACACTTCCAGCCGACGGCTCATCAAACTCTAAAGAAAACAACTTGTTCTCGATCCTAATTTGCTTATATAAATGAGAAAAACGACCAGACCTATCCATCTTGATAACAGGGTGATTTTCTACTCATCACTACATTAGAACTATTCTAAGGCGAGATTTACTGTCTCTCATTCTGTGTTAGCAGATAGTATTAGAATCTAGTAATTTTTGTAACAAAAAGAAAATTCCAGAATATAATGCTGCACCTCAAAATTTCTGTTATATGACCCTTACAGGTATCTTTGGACAGGGTAGATTGTTGGCAAATTTCTAGATGTACTGATTCATAGTTCAAGAAGGCCTAGGAAATTACTACTTGGATGTGGTGATAATGATATGATACAAATAGAAGGTGCTACAAGAATTTGAGAAGGGAGGGAAAAAATATGAGGGGCTATCATTGAATGTCTTTTGATAGAGATTAGTGGTTGAAATAATTAAATCAGACCAGGGCTCAAGTCATTCTAGGATTTAGTTTATTAATAGTTGAAAGAGATTCACTTTTGCTTGTAGGTGAACTCCAGTTCTAGGAGAAAAATATTCTTGCTAGAGTGGTATGATACCATTGTTGGGCCATTTCTTGACAACTTAAGCTTTAGGGTGTAGAGGATACTAACAATTTTGTTATGTTTTCTCGTACAAATGAAGTGTGAATGACGGCGAGTATGCAAAAGTATTGCTTTAACATATACATTCTGTTAATAATTTGCCTAATGTAATTCCTAAGTAAACTATGAATAATGATTGCTCCTGATTTTAGTTGTGTTTGCTTATGACTAATATTATTAATTCTTTCTTTTTAGGATCTGCTGCAGGATATGTATAAACTTGGTAAGTAGCAGGATGAGCAACGAAGCTTTTGACGGACAGGTATTGGCTGAGAAGTTGTCAAAGCTTAACAATTCCCAGCAAAGCATTGAATGTATCCTATACTTTTGAATCCTCATGTTGTAGCACATAAGCAACACTCCATATCAGATTATCATTACCCTCTCTCATGAATGCTCAAGTTCTGTGGATGATATGCGGCAGTGATCAGGATAGCTTTACTGCTAGAACAGAGGACTTAAGTTCCTGGTGTGACCATTTTGTCTAGTTTCATTTTTGGAAGAAGTTATGTGACATACTTTTTGTTATTATTTTACTATTAGTTCACTTGAGTTGTTCCCAGTGAAAGAATATGTATTCTAGGTGATTTGTTGAATTTTTTAGACACCATATATTTATTTAGAAGTTCCATGTTACAAATGTAGAACTGTGGTGTGCTCTTATTGATGGTTGCTACAGTTATAGCAATATATGGCTACAGCTATATTAGCAGATAAGAATTGTATGCAAATCTTATTTTGCTGAAAATGGGTTTGTTTGCTGTGATTATTATAAGTCCTACACACCTAGATCTGATCCAAATAACACGAGTATTAATATTAGAGATTGTGTTCGAATCTATTTTCCTAATAAAAAAATTTACTTTAAAACCTTACTTTCACTATTAGTGCATTTCCTATACTCTTGGTGTTGATCACATATGTTATTGTGATACATAGTTTAATGTCCTCATTAATGTGATTTCCTTTTACAATCTGTGGTTTAGTTCTCACAGATGAGGTACCCACTCTTTGCATGCAGTTTATGAAGTTAAAATTTAGAAACCTTGGTTTAGTTCATTATCCATACACTCATGGCACTAGAGGTGGTTTTTTAGTGGGACTCTAATGTCAAGTTAGAAAATCTAGTACTGAATTCTCCACATTTTACAATAATTTTCTATTTATTATTGGCATTGCGACACACTTCACTATCAACTAGTTAAAACATTTTCCTCTTAATTATCCTGTGGACGACCAAATTTTTATAGGTAGAATGAATAGTTTTTAAGTGACATATGTGTGTCTGTGCATATTTGCAGTATTCCTTTTTCTAACAAGTACTTGGCTTAGTTGTAGTTGATCAATTTTGCCCTCTCTTTCTTTGCATCTTTGTTTCCATTTTTCATACTTGGATTTGTTTGGCGTACCATATATTTCTTTAACCTATGCTCAGCATTGTCTCGCTGGTGTATCACTCACCGGAAGAGAGCAAAACAGATTGTGGAAACATGGGATAAATTGTTCAACTCTTCTCAGAAAGAACAGTGTGTTTCATTCCTGTATTTAGCTAATGACATTTTGCAGAACAGTAGGAGAAAGGGCAGTGAGTTTGTCAACGAGTTTTGGAAAGTTCTTCCTGCAGCTCTCAAACATGTTTATGATAATGGTGATGAGCATGGAAAAAAAGTAGTGACCAGACTGGTAGGTTTTTCCAAATATGCAGTTGTCTCTTCTTTGTTGTATGATATGCCATATTAGGTTCTAGATGAGATTTTTGAAATTATATTACATTTTTCTCTGTATTAATGACAGCAAATATATTGAGAGATGGATGATTATTGCTATGATCTCCTAACATCTCTGCTCAAGTCTATTTTTATTTTCTGTTTCTCAGGAGTTCAATGACTTGACTGTTGTAAATAAAAGTTGTTGTGATTTGGGATGATCATCTTGTCTTTCTGTGTGTGTCCTGCTCGATATATGGTTGATATGTTTTGGAGTTTGATTGCTGCTTTGAAATGGTCGATGCTGATTATTTTTTCATGGATGATCCTAACAGAATACTAGATATGGTGTAAATATTTGTTAGTTCTTACATGGGTTCTTTCTATTTTCTGGATGGTTCTCTTATTGGTTCTTTCTGTTTTCTGGTTCATTACGCCAAATTTTGTACTGCCCAATCCCTTTTACGGTGTTCACTGACTTGAGGTAAGTTTTTATTGGTTTAGTTTTCATCATTCAAGTCATGCATTGTGTTTACATGTGATGTTTGTAACGATTTGTTTCAAAAGAGATGGCCAACCTATCTGTATTGCATACTTCGGAAAAAGAAATAAAAGGGGGCCACCTTTGTTTATTGAAATAAATGGGGAGTGCTATTAAAAAGTGGGCCCAGACTCCAGACACACTATGGGTTGTGCAGTACATTTGTTATCTTTGGCAAAAATAGTTTGGGTTTTGCTTCAATTAATTCCTCATAAATTAAGTATAATACCTATTGGAGGATTTTGGGAGTTGGCAAGCAGTAACATTTTATGGATGTGTGCTGTGAAAGCATAGCTATGGGTTGTTTGGAGAAGAGAAAGTAGAACTTTTGAAACTGAAATACGTTGGAGAATGATGTATTTTGCTTGATTATGGGCTTTATTTTGGACATACTTTTTCCCTGTTGTATTGTTTTCTCAGATATGGTTCTTGTTAGCTTAGGATGGTGCTACTTTTTCTACATTGTCAGATTGTCTACTGGTTCTGCTTCCGCTTTTTAACTTTATATTCTTTTACTGTTTTATTTTAAATAGAAACTGAAAATTGTGTCAATATAAAAAAAAAAAAGCTCAGGAAAAATCCTATTTCATCAAAGTTTTCATTTCCTTATCCAAAAGAAGGAAACAAAAACTTATTGGTATAACCTTGCTTCCGTTATGCAAATCGATCATTTTAGGTACATCCATAGGGCCAAAAAGAAAAAAGGAAAAAAAAAATGAAGAGGATAGAAGGCGAAGAATTGCTTTATAGGTAGTCTACTGAAAGTCATGAGAAAACTGTGATAACACTTCAGTTTTATTTGAAGTATTTTGAAGCTGTTTTTCCAGTATATCCTTTTGGATACTTGTATATCTTTCACGCTTTGTTTTGCAGTTGTCTTGGACATTATATTGTTTGAGGGCATACCATGGGCCAGTGGTGGCTTAGACCTGGACTATAGAAATCAATAATGGGGTCCCTAGTTGGCCATGTTAATTGGATAACTCTTATTTTTCTTTGTTGACAAGGCAAATCACTATTAGATAACTGGTTAACTGCTCAGCACCTGAGGACATCTAGTTGAAAGCAGTGCCTTTTATTATCACTTTAGGTGGCTTTATCTTTCTTAAACCTTTTCCTAGACCGTGGTCTGGGAAACTGCAGACCTACGCCATTGTCTGGAAACTCTATATTTCATTTCTCCCATAACGTTGTGGAAATAGTGATGATTTATTCAGTTCTTCTTCTTCTATGTTTTTTTCTTTTTTTTATTTTTATTTTTATTTTTATTTTTAAATTATTTATTTATTTTATATATTATTATATCCTATATAAAATAGGTTAAAGGCTCTGCAACTTATTGCAGGCAATGGCTGATTTGGGTAGAAAGTTCTTGATGCATTTTTTTTCCCTCTCTTTGAATGTATGTATTCTATAGTTATTAGAAACTGGTTCTTTGCATCTACATAGTGCTAAGCAATTTGTTTGTTATTAGTGCTGTTCGGCATTGTCAAGATTTTCTTGCTTGTGTATCAACTGGATATATTGTCAATTAATATAAGCTTGTTTATACGTAGTAAACACTTTCAAATGATTTTGGGTAAGCAAGTTGATGTAAATCAGTATGTTTAATTTATATTCATTACGTGTGTTTGAATACTTCAGTTTTATCATTAAGATTTCAATTTTCTTGATTTCTTTTACTTAATATAAAGGGGTTGGGTGTGTTTGTGCGTGTGTGTGTGTGTTCTACATCACCACCCTTAATTGTCAGAAGGATGGCATCTCACTTTTGGGTACAGTTACCTTCTTCATTGAGGCTTTATGTTTGTACTTCATAATTTATGAAGTTCTTATTAAACCCACTTGGTTGCTATTAGGACTTTGAACCTTGTTCCATACCTCTTGCTTGCTGTTTTTGTTCTTGTCTTTGTCCATTCTTTTTTCTTCATCATCAACTTTCTTTTGTTATCCCCACATAATTTATTGACCAAAATTGTGCTATATATATATTTGTCAAGGTAAGCAATGAGCCTTTTTTTTGTTAATAGTATTTAGTGAGTCTTGGTTGATGTTATTCTTTTGTGCCTCTTGCTTACCTTCATCACCTCTGTCTCTCTCTCTCTCTTTTTGCCTTTGTCTATTAGAATAGTTTTGACCAGGATTCTCCAAAATTTCCTCATTTCCTGTCTTTTCCATCTGGTTATGTACAAACATTAATCTTTGAGTGGAAATTTTGTTGCTTCTTTAAATTTCTGAATAATTTTTTGTTAAATCATTTTAAACAACTATAGGAAACTTGCCTTTGTTTGTTGGTAGTATTTTAAAGTTCTGGTTGATGTATATTTTCATATAATTTTTTTGGGTCTAATATTGAGCTTTGGTTGTGCATAGTGGAAATAGCTCTAAAGATTGAATTTTCTGTACTCAAAATTTGTTTTGTCCATGTAGATAATCCTTTCTCAAGTTGGCAGGTGCTGATGACTAGAATGTATTAATTTGTTTAGTCCGTTTGTTTCCATATATTGACAATACTAAATATTACTTTCATCATATCTGCTATATTGCTACTTTATTTGAACAATCATTTTTTCCCACTTTTGATAGGTTGACATATGGGAAGAGAGGAAAGTTTTTGGTTCTCGAGGGCAAAATCTTAAAGAGGAAATGTTTGGTAAGAATCCTCGTCCTATTTCAGTGAACAATGGAAAGAGCTCAAATCCTATCAAGATAGTGAAGAGGGATGCCAATTCTGTAAGAATTGTAAGTATTTCTATTATGTGGCAGTATCTATCTTTTATTTGCTCTATTTTCAATAATTCTCTTTTCTCTCTCTCTCTCTCTCCCCTTCTCCCTTTCCTTTCTTCCCAATTATTTTGTTGTGTGATCTTGTATATATTTCTCTCTCTTGGTAATCTCAACTTCAGAAATTAGCTGTTGGAGGTCCGCCAGAAAAAATATTGACTGCATTTCAATCTGTACTCGATGAACACCTTAATGAAGAAACTGCTTTAAACAATTGTAATGCTGCTGTGCACCGTGTCAGCAAACTTGGGGAAGATGTTGAAAATGCCGCAGCTCAAGGTATTGAATTTTGCTATGGAGTTTGATGCATTCTATCTGCATCCAGTATTAATGTCTATTTGTTGGATTTAGTGGTTTATCTTTGATGTTACTCATGGTTGCTTTGCAATAATTTTGCATAATTATGTAATTTGTGTATCTACTTGTGCAAGTTAGTTGCTTTTACTTGTTGGTGGCAGAAGTCAATTGTTCAATGCTTTGACTATATAGATTTCTATAACAGAGGAGACTTTTAACTGTCTTGATTCAACTGTGGTTTTAAGAGAGAGCTAAGCACTAATGGTCTAGTGGAAACTTAAGGTTTTTGTTTGATGCATTCTATCTGCATCCAGTATTAATGTCTATTTGTTGGATTTAGTGGTTTATCTTTGATGTTACTCATGGTTGCTTTGCAATAATTTTGCATAATTATGTAATTTGTGTATCTACTTGTGCAAGTTAGTTGCTTTTACTTATTGGTGGCAGAAGTCAATTGTTCAATGCTTTGACTATATAGCTTTCTATAACAGAGGAAACTTTTAACTGTCTTGATTCAACGGTGGTTTTAAGAGAGAGCTAAGCACTAATGGTCTAGTGGAAACTTAAGGTTTTTGTTTAGATTAAAATGCTAACTGTAGTTAGTTTTAACACCTTGATTATCTGAATTGTAATCATTAATGCTTTTGTAAATGTAAGAACTGTTGAACAAACATTTTCAAGGGTCAAAACATACAACTGCCATTTGTCACAGAGCTAAAGGGCTTCTAAGTGCTTCCAAACAAAAACGATCACTATTAAGTCACTATCTGAATAAGATAATGTGTAGGTTGAAATCCTAGCTTTAATTAATAATAATACTTACATTAGTGAACTGTAACTGTCAATGCTTTCGGAAGATAAACATGGTAGCAATAAATATACTGTAGGATCCAAGTTACTACATCAGGCACATGCTTCTGCAGCTAGAAGGCTTCTTTATCAATGTAGGGTCCATGATCATTGTCCTGGACTTTTATATGTGGTAAAATCCAGTTGAATTTATTGGAATGTAATTAGTGATATTCTATCTGTTGCTTGTGTTTCACCCTACACTTAGCACCGACTTCTTTTCTCCCTAAGGATACCCTTAGTATGTAAGCTTAAAGATGTGGAAAGTTCAAAGTTCTGGGATGCAAGTGATATATTTTATGTACTGCACCTGCCTTTTGCTCCAAGTTTACACTTCTAATTATTGCACTGGTGGACAATAGATATGGTGGATAATGTTAAACCTTTTTCATTTATGTCACTGAAGTCGGAGAACAAGTTACCACAATCCTGCTGTTTTCTGATATCACTTGTCTCTCAACTTCTTATACTTTTGTCTTTGTTAGGAAATCAGCATGCGTCTGCATTGGTGGATCAGCTGCAAGAGCAGGAAAATGTACTCCAGCAATATGTTGAACAACTTGAAAATGCTGAAACACTGAGGGCTGCCTTGGTTTTTCATCTTAAAGAAGCACTGCAGGACCAAGTACACTTCTTATTATTTATTTATTTATTTACATTTTTTTGGTTCTCAAGTTTATTCCTTGATGCTAAATTTTGTAGCGGTGTGACTGGCCTACTGATATAGATATCTTTCAGGAACTGAAGCTGGAGATTGTTTGTGCCCAGTTGCAAGTAAGAATACTATCTTCTTTTAGTTGCTAACGATGTTGTTTAGCTAACAAAGTAGTAAATCAATTATTTCTTTATATTTATCATGAAACCATTGTGAAGATAGGAGATGGTTATCCTGATTTATGATACACACTTATATTACATCCAGCAATTTTATGCGGGAGGGTTCATATCAGAGAATAAGCGAAAATCTTATCTTTTTTAGGAATTTTTTTATGGATGTAGCCAATTATCTTTTACTTTTGTTTGCCATAATGTCCACGATTGATTACCACCCATGTAAGTTTATAGACTTAAAGTAGAATAGTTGCGTAGTTCAGCATTATTTGGGAGTTTTTTATTGAGATGTGTACATGTTTGCAAGTACAGAACATGATGGTCTGACTTAAAGGATCAATGATGGGTATTATTTAGTAACATGTGGGAAGCTGTGTTATAAAATAAAGGATAAATACCAAAGCTTCCTTGAGGTAAGATTTAATGGGGTGTGGCAGAAGTTTTGTTTTGAAAATGAAACAAATAAACTCAAATAAAATGATAAAACTAAAGCTTGAAGTTTTATTACTTAAGAGAAATCATGAACAAGATACCAAGCGTGAAGATCTCAAGGCTATTTATAATTTTTCTAATCTAGGTTTCCTAAACTAATAAGGAAATAAGTATTCTTGACTAACAAATAAACTTAACTAATAAGGTATTCCCTAATCTAATAAGGAATCTTAATTAATAAATATTATTGACTGACAAGTAGTCTTAACTTCCTAATTTGAAACTACTTGAAATAAGAATACTTAACATTAAAGAAATTCTTCCTATTTAATAAGAACTATTTTTCCTATTTTGTCCTACATACAATCCTCTCTTTTTGAAAAAAGCTCGCTCTTGAGTTTTGTGATTGTAAAGATAACTTATCCGGAGGAAAATATTCACAAATTTCAGCAGCATTGGATCCCATTGATCGTGCCACCCAAAAATACCTTAGTTATCCCTTTGAAATACTCGGATGGGTCAGGTTGACGATTCGAGTTGGGTTGATGTGGTGGATATCATGACCACGTTGTTGGGTCATGGATCTTCTTAAACCAGCCTTATCTGTCGTTGATCTGGCTTCTTCCATTGTTGGTCTGACCTTTGTCGCCATCAGTATAGGGTTGTCAGTGCTCGTCGTCATTGATCCAACCTTTGTTGGCGTTGATTTGGGCTTGGTTGTGTGGATCTAAGGGCCTAGGTTTGCAAAACGGGTTGCGACTTTGTGAATCCGCATATGGGTCGTGAGATCGAGATTGGGACTTGGAGTGTCGTGTGGATCTCATTGGTCTGGTGGGTAAGATGTTCTAGCAGCACATGGGTGGGAAGATGAGCTCGTAGGTCGAGTGGGAAAATAGGTCGTTCGGGTTCTCTATTCAAATTCGGGTCATGCGCAAATTCTCTATTTTGATTCGGGTCGCGTGGGTCTTGGTTGTTCGGGTTTCGGCCTTCTTTCCGTTTGCGGTCGTCTTCGGCGTCCTCACTAGTCGTTGCTGTTCAGCCACCGGTTAAGTCAGGTTGACGCTCGTCGACAACTTATCTTCCTTCGAGAAATGCAGCAAGGGTTTGTTGAAAACTTTGAAGTGTTTCATTAATCCTATCGAGTCATTGAAGCTTTTCGTCCACCCTATCGAGTTGCTGCTCGATTATAGCGAATAACCGTTCATTGTCAGGGGTTCGTTGTCCATTGGAATCAATTTTAGCTATTAGCTGAGAGAAGACCATACTCTAATAGGATAGAAAACGAAACGAATAAACTCAAAATAAAACGATGGAACTAAAACTTGAAGTTTTATTACTGTAGAGAAATCATGAACAAGATACTAAGCAGAAACATCTTAAGGTTATTTATAATGTTTCTAATCTAGGTTTTCTAAACTAATAAGGAAATAAATATTCTTGATTACCAAGTAAACTTAACTAACAAAACATTTCCTAATCTAATAAGGAATCTTAATTAATAAATATTATTGACTAACAAGTATTATTAACTTCCTGGTTTGAAACTACTGGAAATAGAAAAACTTGACATTAAAGAAATTCTTCCTATTTTAATAAGAACCCTATTTCCTAATTTGTCCTACATTATAATGCTAAATCTGTTCTTGCATTATCAAAATCACAGAAAATCTACCCTATCATATGAACAAATGCATAAAAGCACCCCTATCCTTGATTAGCCATAGAACTCTGTAGAAAAAGTGATGATGTGGTATGTTAGAGTAGTAAATGACTTTTCTGCCCTTGATTTATCTTTAATATATGATTTATAATTTAAAATATAATTCATTTTAGAATTAAAACAGTTGAATAACTATTATTAAATTATTTAGAAACCTTGACTAAGTATGAACATTCTTTTGAACAATCTTAAATAACTAAAACTATATTAATATTTTTATTTAGTAAAAAAAAGAATAAAGAAAAAAGAAAAAAAAAGGCGTTGCCTCCTCAAGATATGAGAAAAGGTTGCACTTTTCCCAGATTTGGGAGGAGTCAGACTCCTCATTTAGATAGGAGGTCCTATCTCCTAGATTTAGGAAACTATGGCCTCTTTTTCTAGGGAGGAGGTTGTATCCCATCCCAATAGAGGAGACGGCTACCTCCTCTCCTCCCTATTTCTCTTCCTGGTCTATGGTAGGAGATTGAGTTTTTTTACCACTGTATATTTTGTTTTTCGTGGTTGATTGGTTTTTAGTTCGATTGTACAGAAAATGACCTACATAACTTTTTTTTGTGAAATACAGTGTAAGTCAACTAATGGGAGGGTTTTTTTTGTTGATTTTCCAAACAATAGGGTTTGATTTGGCTTTTCATCAAAAGTCAAGGGTACAATTATCCCAATAAACTATTTACTATTTGAGTTTTCTTTTTCTAAATTGTTATTATTTGATTTTTCTTGATATGGTTTTTTTATCCTGGATTTGTTAAATTTATTTAATCTAGTTTTTTAAAATACATTTGGACAATTGAGTGTTTCGTTTTTTGTTTATGTTTTTGTTTGCTAAGCATAAATTTAACATCCTAAGGTGACAATACGGTCGCGGTTTATTTGTTTAAATGTGAGGGGAGTTGTTTCGGTATTGATGTAGGATAAGAGTAGGAATTCCTACTAGTTTAGGATTCATTACTCTATGTTATCATTAAACTTTCTATTATTAAATCCTTTTAGCTTGGGATTAGTTTCAAATTAGGAAATTAAAATTCAATCAGGATTCTTATTTCTAATAGTTTCGGGATTAGATACATTATTTAAAGGCTTGGTTTGTTTGTATTTAGGATGTTATTGATTTCTTTCTTCAGTAATAATAAATTTTAAGTTTGTGTTTTATCGTTTTTATCTTTTTTTGGTATCGAAATAATCCATCCGCTGCACCAAAATTGGTATCATAGCGTGGTCCAGTCAGACTAATGGTTGAAATTGGTTCAAATGGACAACGAACTCCCGACAAATGAACGGCGGTTCGCGATTATTGATGAACGATTCAGTAGAGTTGATAAACGATTCAATAGAATCGAGCTACAACTCGATAGGATTGAGGAAACACTTCACAGATCATTGTTGTGATGACTTTCGAAAGAAGACAAGTCGTCGATGGACATCAACTTGACTTGATAGGTGATTTGAACGGCAACTACCGTCATTGATTCCAACAACAGCAGCGAATGGCAAGGCGAATAGGCCCCAGAGTCATAAATGGACCCGCGAGCTCCACTCGACCTGCATGACTCAAATCTAGGAAAAAGAGATTTGCGCGACCTGCGAACCCACGAAGAGATTTACACGACTTGAACATTGACCCGCTTTGCGTTTTAGACCCGAGACGCTCGGATCTACACCTTAGGGCTCCATTGCACGTCGATCCAAGCTAAGGTAATTGATGGTAGCTTCCAAATAGCACCAGTGAGGGTCAACAAGCCTAGATCGATGACAGTAGAGGCTGGATCGATGATGACAACAACTAGAACAACGAGATCGATGATGACAAAGGGCAGATAGGCGACAACAAAGGTTATATCGGTGGCAAAAGAGGCTAGTTTGAAGGGATCCACGATCTAGCAACTCTGACCCGACACCCTACACAGTGACCGGACTTGTTTCATGTACATGGGAGAGGCAACAGAGGTGTTTTTGGGTGGTACAATTAGTGGGACCGAATGTTGTTGATATCTTCAATTATTTTCCTCCGGATAAGTTATTTTTGCAATTACAAAACTCATGGGTGACTGGACGAGTTTTTTTCAAGTGGAAAGGATTGACGTAGGACAAGATTAGGAATTCCTACTAGTTTAGGATTCCTTATTTTATGTTATCATTAATCTTTCTATTATTAAATCTCTTTAGTTTAGGATTAGTTTCAATTGGGAAATTAAGATTCAAGAATTCCTATTTGTAATAGTTTTAAGATTAGATATATTATTTAAAGGCTTGGTTTGTTTGTGTTTAGTATGTTATTGATTTCTTTCTTCAGTAATAATAAATTTTAAGTTTGTGTTTTATCGTTTCTATCAAAATTTCTGGTTTCGTTTTGAAACAATTCATCCGCTACACTAGGTATTTATCCTAAAGAAATGAACTAATATAAGAAATGAGATGGAGCAAAAGGTATTTCATCAGAGCTTATACTCATAATAATAGACCTTTGATTAGTTCCTTAAAGAAATGCAAAAATGCCAAGGAGATTTTTTCTACTTACATAAATCATGCTAATAATGTATTATCAAATAAATGAAATGAATGAGTATAAGAATGGTGAAAGAACTGGAAACACAAAGACTTAAAGAACCCAATAACTCTATTCATCACTTTTCATGACAATACACATGTATATGTAGAGTGCCTTATCGAGGGTAGTGAAAACCTTTCATAGAAACTGGTAGGAATTGAACCATCATGTGAGGCAGGTTAGTTTTCCTCTTTTATACTAAATGGAATCATTTCTTAACAATGTTGGAAATCCACCTGTTTATCTTCACACTCTTGTTTAGATGCACTATATTATTTCATGGGTTTTTTTATAAAACTAAAATTTAAATACAATTACCTTCAACTATGTCTATCTAAGGGGGAGTGTTGTGTAAACATTTAAAGTTTTACCATTGTTAAGGTTTAATTTCATCCTATATTAACGAGATAAACTTAGTAGCTAACATGATGACCAATTTCCATTGGTTTCCATGGGATGTTTTCATTACCCTTGCACTCTGTATAGACAAGTGGATTGTATTGAAAACCAATGAATGTTTTAGTTGTGTTCTTTGCTTCTTTGTTTCTCTATTTTTTCTTTTTTTATGCCATTTTCTTCATTTCATATTACATTATCAGCAAGATTTATACGAGTAGAAGAATGTCATTGGAGTAATTTAGTTACCGTGTACATTTTAGGCTAATTATTTTTTCAAAGGTTTGCTACTAGGCCATGGGCTTAGTCTTGGATGAAGTAGCGCTTTGTATTTTCAGTTCTTCTTGTTTATTTCCTTCATTTAATAACAGGTTTAGTATTGCCTACATGTGACATGTGTGATTTGAACTGATGGCTATGTAGTATTTCAGATTTTCATAATATATTTGCAGTTTTGTCTAAATTTCACGTGAGCTCCTCCATTCTTGTTTGACTGTTGATGCAAAAGAACTTGTGATGTATTCGTCCATGCAACATTAATTGTAGTAGCTGCATCTTTGCATAAGATGTGCCCTTATTTGTCCATCGATTATTTGTAGAAGCCACATCTTTTTATAAGATATGTCCATATTTGTCTGTCTGTTAAGAGCCTTTATCAACTTTTTTGTCTTGCTTTGTTGAAAAGTTTATCGCTGTTAGTATTTGTGTGCAATTTGGTAGTTGGTGTTAGGAGTTCGATTTATATATTTTAATGATATTAACTTGGCCCTTAATAGCTTCATGCACTTGGATAAATAAATTTTGAGGTTTGGTTAATGGTGTGAGGGCACATATGGGATCATATCGGATATCTGCCTTTTTTTATTTTCCCCAATATCTGCTTCTCCCTTACCTTTCAACTCTTTATTTTTTGAATACAAATGCTGATTTGCTTTATATACATATGTTTGTGTCTGAAACTTCTTTTATTTCTGCCCTTATGCTAGTTGGAAATGTGCATGAAGTCTATAGAGCTTAACATTTGAACAACTATCTTTGTGGCTCCGGAATGTTTCTTTCATTTTATACACCAACCTATTATCTGGATATACCAAGAAAGGACATACAGTCTTTTCCGCTGCTTGAAAAAACTCCATTCTTTTATTTTTGCTGCATCTTAGAATCTCAGCCCAACTGAAAATAATACAGCATTATCTTAAGCAAATAGTAATTTACAATGAGGATTATCCTTTAGTTTTCCTCAAATTTATTATTTTTCATTTCTCTTTGTGAAGTCATCAATAATCCCATGACAAAAACATAACATCCTAGGAGGCTCATGATGTATCATAACCTGCTATGGACTGATATATGATGATTTTGACCATTGAAAACAAAATAGTAATGTAATGCAAAAAAGTAGGCTTAATGGGGTGGCAAGTCTAGGTCTGGGCTGGGTTGTGGTAGACCTGGATGTGGACCCTGTATTTCAAATTTTCAATTCAATACCCCGGACTGACTCCAGTCTTGTACATGCGTCGGTCTCAGTTCCAGGTCTGGGTAACAACTGGTTCCAAAAAGGAACCCAGATTTTTTGTACAGCTTGTACTGTAATGAAATCAAAATTATTTCTGTTTTAATTGAGTAATTATCTCTCAAGTTTCCAGTTAAGGAATCAGCTCAATCAAGAATTGAGATATCTGTGTTTATGTCTATTTTGTATTTTTTCATTTGAATTTGAGTCTCATTCTTGGAAATTTGAGTTTCTTTCTCTTGAATTTTCTGAGAACTCTGTTCATATAAGTCATGCTCTCTATCTCTCTCTCCATCTTGCTTTCTGTATGTCTTTAATGTGCATTGGATGTGTTACATACTTGCACTGGTCTTATGATTGCGGACATGACATTGTTATAGAGCAGTATGAACAAAATGTAAAATATTATGTTAAATCAATGTCCTCACTAACATTTTTAAAACACTGAGGGGTGTGAGGTGGTCGCCTCAGGGCACTCTCAGCCCTGAGGGCTGTGAGGCAGGTGAGGCATGCCTCAAGCAATTGCCTCATGCCAAGTTTTAAAACAATGTATATAATATATGAAACTGTTTTAGTTTACAACATTTGATAACTATTTGTAAAATCTATTTTCCCATCCATTCACTGGTGAATGAGATGCATACTAGTACTGATAGTTCATTAAATATCATATTAGTAATATATTTGTAGTCATCTGATATCTGAACTTACCTTTCTGCACAGAATAAACTTTCACTTGTCAATTTCTTTTGGATAGTTCTTAACTTAGATAAACTTGTAACTTAGCGAGGATGATTGTTAGGAACCTCACTAACAAAGAAAATATTAGAACGGAAGGGGAAGGATTATAACAAAACATTGGGGACTTCATTTGTTAAACTGAAAACGAAACAAATACAAAGATAACCTTCAATGCTACATTGAAGGGTTGAGACTCGCGCTACGCTTGTCTCTGACAGAGCTTCTCTACTAAAACCTAAAAACCCAAAGCTGATCCTAAACCCTACAGCCCCCTCTTTAAATAGTAACAAAACCCTAAAACAAATCCCACAACTTCCCTTTCTAACCAGCTGCCAATAATGTTACTTGCCATTTAAGAATCAATCCCATTAATGGGCTACACCTTCCTGTTTTGACTCTTCCTTTTATAGACCTTGAGATCCTTGATCTGCTTCTTTCTTCTCTGGTAAGTAACAACAATTGGGGGTTTAACAATGATGAGTATGTTGAAAAGTATGAAACATTGATTTATTTTGCTAATTATAAATCCTGTAATTAGTTATTGAGCAAACTAAACTTTGCATCTGGTTTAACTTGATACTGTCCTACGTTAAAATTGACAAATCCAAATGTAATTGGATTTTACAGTTTGACTGGATTTGGATGGGATCTCAAGTTGTCAAATCGAATGTAGTTGATTTAGAAAGAGATACTGAAACCATCTGGGAGTGGGCACGATATGGAGCTATTGGATTTGGCCACAGTTGAATGTAATCCAAGTAATAAAGGATTGGAGAATGTTTAATCCATCCCAATCTAATCAAATCATAGAATGAAGTCCAAACAAATTCAGTTGTAGGAGATTATGCTAAACAATTGGGATAAAGTAAGTGTATGAAAGCCACAGGGAGAGATACTGGAAACAAATAGGATAAAAATAAGTCTTATCCTATTTGCTTTTGATAAAAATGTGTTTTTCCAGCCTTCCAATCTTCTTTCCTCTTTCCCAACTGCAGGATCCAGCCGAAGTAGTTATGAGTGCTTGCCCCATCAACCCCATCTTTGGCCGCGAAGAGTTGGCAAGAATGGTCAACATTGAGTGTTGCATGATATTGTTACTAGAACTTTTGGATTTGCTAATTTTCGACCTCAAATGTAACAATATATTGAAACAAATCAATGGCTTTCTAAATTAAATGTGCACTAAATCATAGGATACTAAAACATACGTTTGGATCAGTTTGAACTAGATTTCTCAAACCCCTAAAATGTCCAATATAATTAAGGAAGGCTAATATTTCAATTTCATATTCCGATAGATTTATGCTAAAAGTAGTGGATTTTGATCCTTTGCTAAGATGAATTGTTTCTGGAGTTCTAATATGTGGCATTTATTGCATCCCATTGCATTAATGAAATTTTCTCCTTTTTTATTGCAAGTATACAAAGTGTTTATCCTACGCTTGAAGGAGGTGTGCACTGGATTTGAAGCTCGTTTAACGTCTTTAATGTGAACTGCTGCATGCTAGGGATGTCAGCATATAACCTTTTTGTGTCAGATATGTGCCTATGGTCGTAAACCTGGGAATTCTCACTACATATAGGAGAAATTTTGAACTATATGTTTTATGTTTGGGAAGTGAGCTTTTGATGTGTGTATGATGTGCCTTGTGGGGGTTCTTCCATTTCTTAGTTTGCTGGGGAAGCTTTGGCACCGTTGGCTTTTATATTTGTATAATAAGTCTATATTGGACAGCTGTTGTTAAAAAAAAAAAAAATTGTCTATTTTGCATAAGGAGTGGGAAAAACTATGCTTTTAGTATGTATATGTTGGATGATGCCATGGACAGAAAGTATTAATATGTATATATTTTGGATGACTATGCAAATGATGCTGCCTTTGTTTCTGGGGTTTGCAAGTTATGTTTCAGATCTTGGGATTTGATATTGTCTTGATTTTTTAACTTTGGTTTCGGATGTTCTCTATATACACATATGCATCTCTTCTTGATTTGTTATTAATTTGTATATTTCTACACTAATGTCTTTTTTTGGACAATTACACTAGTGTTTTTTATCAAGTTGAAAAAATCAACTTAAAAGTTCAATGCCTACTTTGTTGGGATGAGCTTTTAACTCTTCATGGTGATGCAGGCTGCACGAGATCAGATCAAGCGACTAAATGATTTGAGGAAAAGGCTAACATTACAGTCAGTTCCTGGTTTTTCAAGTTCCAGCACTGCCCCGGTAACAGAGACAAGAGTGGTAGAACCTATTTTCCCCTCAATTCAGCCAACCAGTACTCCACCGCCTCAACCTCCTCTTAACCAACCTGTTGTTTCATTTGCACCCTTGAAAACTACCGAAGAAGAGAACAAGAAAGCAGCGGCAGCTGCCGTTGCTGCTAAGCTCGCTGCCTCTACATCCTCAGCACAGATGCTTACCTCTGTTCTTTCATCTCTGGTTGCAGAAGAAGCGGCCTCTATGAATAGTAGCTTAAATTCTGGTGGATTCAGTGCCATATTCCCACCTGAGAAACGTCTAAAACTTGAGAAACCACTGGCTACGTCTGATGTTAGCAACTCTGATGTGGGCAACTCACCCTATTATAGCCCCCTACAACAGCAACCGATGACCAACATGCCTGTTGGATCATCCTCAAATATGCAACACATGTCCCAGCCAAACCAGATACAAGCTCCATTTGCTCCTGCTCAACCACCACTTCCACCACCACCTCTGTCTCCAGCAAATCCACCAGTGAGTCAGTATATTCAGTCTTCTGGTATGATGGTTGGGGTTATGCCATACGGATACGGGGCGAATACCCTGCCACCACCACCTCCACTGCCCCCACACATAGCCATGGGTTTAGCAAGACCTGCTTCTCAGTCGCCACAGCAGCCACAGACTCAGCAACTGCCACAGCAACAGCAGCAGCAGCAGCAGCCGCCAGCCACTGGAGGATATTATCGACCACCAGGCATTGGCTTTTATGGGCAAAGCCAGCCCTCCACACCCCCAGTTCCTCGGCAGTAATTGCTTTGAAAGGTGATCAGGTCTTTAACAGGTTATCTGAACAGGATTTTTCGGAACCCCAAACTTGTCTTTAAGTCTATCTTAAAACTGTGAAGGCCACCGGGTCTTCCATGAGCTGTGCTATTATGTATATTAATAGAAATTTAGTTAGATGTGCATGTAGACTTAATCGGAAGCCCTTTTACTGGGATAACCATTACCTTAGCATTCTTCACCTCCCCACCGTAGTTTCTCCGCCATGGTCCTATGCCCAGATATTACTTGGTAGCAAGACATGTCAAATTACCATGTCACTGTGGATCTGTGCATCACCTTACTAAGTGACATGAACAGAATTTAATCTAACAGCAGTACACCTGTTTTTATTTGCCCTTGGGATTATGTATGTGCCTGTTAGTAGTGTGGAGATTGCTGTATCTGGTCTCCGATCCAGAGAAGCCGCAACATGGCTTTGCTATTGTGTCTTGGCACCATGGGGCTGCATCCAGAGCGGTTGCTGTTACTATTACTGATTTTGATATACTGTTTTATAATGCTCTGGATGCAGCTACTGAGAAATAATTTTTTACTTTTAAAATCTGGGTATTGCTTTAATGGTTGTTCATATACTTCCAGCAATTTTAATCCTAAGCATACAAATCAACTTGTTTACAATTTTATGATTGGTTACCTTAGTTAGATCTTAGTATGCCTCAAGTAAATTTCTTAGTTTAGTTGCTGGTGATGGCATCACCTCACATGACTTGCATGTGCAAGTCAGGTAAATGTTGAGCTAAAGACATGATTATTAATTACATTTGTTTCAGAGATAATTCTGTCCATCTGTATCTTTTGTTATGTCAGTAATTCAGGATTGGAAATATATTTGATAAAAAAAAAAAAAAAAAGTATAGTACTTATTTTAGGACTTAAAAATAATTAATTTTATAGCTAAATATTCATAAGTATTAATCTATGTATAGGTGTAAATAGGTGTGAAGAACAAATTAATTTTTTTTTCTTTCTCTCTCTTTTTTTTTTTTATTTTTGGTTAATATTTTTGATAAGAAAGAAAAAAAATAATGGTCAGGTAGATTGATAAAAAAAAAAAAAAAAAGAGACAAAGTAGTATAGAAAATAAAAAAAAAAAAAAAAAAAAAAAAAAAAAAAAAAAAAAAAAAAAAAAAAAGAATAAAGAGGAGAAGAATGAAAGAAAAACTAGGGGGAAGAAGAAGGAAAGAAAGAAAAGGAAAAATTATTTATAAATATAGATTTAATAACTTACCTATATAAATTGGTTGAGGATTATTTTGGATATTTTAAAGGGTGAACAAAGGAAAAAAAAAAATTAATCTTAATATTGACAGTAATGAGTAAAAATTTAAAATAAAATCTCAATAACTTATAAAACTTTTAAAATTCTCGGCTTGAGTTGCATAAACATTATCGCTTTACCCTTTTTTTTTTTTTTTAATGTCAACTTTTGAAAACGACACTCTAGGCTTGGCAAAAATGGACAGGGTCTGACCCTGTCCATACCCATAAGGATGTTATTTTGGTTTTTAAAAAACCCTTAAAAGAACCGAATAAGAAAAAACTTGCATAATATGGGTCTACTCGTCGGTCTAAATCAAATCCGTAAAATACTCATTATTTATATATCCCATACTTAGTTCATTTTCAAAAAAAATAAAATAAAATTGTCAACTCTCTTGACTTTTTTTTTTCTCTCTCTTTTTACTCCATCACCGCCGTTCGACTAACTTCTCTCTCTCTCGATTGCCGCCGTTTGATTGTACCTCTCTCTCTCTCTCTCTCTCAATTGTCGACGTGTCCAAAATATCGACCACCAGAACATCGACGTCTCTCTCTCCACCATAACATTATTGTCGTCTCTCTCTCAGGTATATTGACTTTTGATTGATTATTTAGTTTGTTATTACTGAGTATTTGTTGTTGTTTAGTTTCAATCTGCTGGTGAATTTATTTGGTGGATAGGGTTGTTAATTTCTTCCTCTGCTAAACCCCTATTTTCATTTTATGATTGATAGTAAATTCTCTAATTTAAATTGTTAATTGGCTAAATAGCACACGCAAGTACATGCCATTTGTTCTATTCACGAGTTTGAATTGGCCTTGTGTCAGTAACAGATTTACCCTTGTCTCCCTAATATACATTCACTGAACCTACTGTTAACATCTCGAGTTGTGCTTAAAAATCTTACCAAACAACATATGGTGCATGAATATGATCCTTAATAAATACATTGATAGAAAACTAATATCAAACATTTTGTTACTAACGGCCTCCCTTTATCACCAAACAACATATGATGGTGTTGAAAGGGAAATGACAAAACAAAAGATGTCACTAGTTGTTGGTGAACACATATGATGGTGAGCACAAAAGATGTCTAAAACAGATGATGGTGTTTCTAAACATTTTTTTATAAAGTTGTTGTCTTTTTTTGATAAAGCATTAATGGTTTAGGCGGCTCAATCCGGAGTTGTTTTAATTTTGTTTTTTTTGATAAAGCATTAACTTTTTGTATTATTTCAAAATTAGTTTTTCAAGTCCCTTTCTTGATTAAAAAAAGGACATAGATAGTAACCAGTATAAGTTCATAGTTTGTTGGATAAATGATCATAATGAAGTATTGGAAGTAGTCTGTATACATGAATAAAATATCAGATTTTGCAATTAGTGTCCAATTGTTCTTGCTGTTCCATTTGCACCAAATAGTAGCATAAATGGCATGCCGTGACATTGTATAACAATGAGTACAAATTTCCATACTGTGACATATAAATCCCATTTTTGCTGCACCAATGCTTGACATGAAGGAAACCTGTTAATAATTTGGTAATTAATATGTTGTATATGTCAAGATTTTGCAGTTGCTTATTAGTTTTATATAGGTCCTAGCAATAACTAATTTGATTTTATGGGCAAGTATAATATATAATGTAAGGTTTGCTCTTTCGAAATTTGATTTTATGCCAACATTTTCATAGTGTTGTTATGGTATATAAGCTGAATGCATACTGTTTTAGCTGTCATCCAACTATAGCACCTTTATTTAATGCTAAATGGGTGAATAGTATATAACCAGAAATCAATAACTTCGACTTACCTACATCTAGTGGCAGTAGTTGAAACCTTGGTGTAACAATGCATGTACTTTCACCAAAACAAAATATTTTTTTGTTTTGCTTTATTTTATTTTTTTATTAATTGAATTGTTTAAATATATTAGTAAGCCAAACAATATGATTAGTTATGGAAAAAGTGAGATGAATACTTCGACTAGAGATATTGATGTTGAGAATGTTGAGTCTAGTGTTCCGAGAGTAGCCAAACGGAAGCGAGAAACATCATTCGTTTGGACTTACATGTCTAAAGTTGAAGTTGATGGTGTTAGGATGGCTAAATGTAATTTTTGTGGGAAATTATTGAATGCTAGTCAAGGGTCAGAAACATCTAGTTTAAGAAAATATGTCCACAAATGTCTTAACAAGCATCTAGCCGCTATCGATGAAACAACTATTTTTTTTTATCAAAGTGTTGGTACGGAGAAAATAGCTGAAATGGTTATCATGTATGAGCTTCCTTTAAGATTTTTAATTTTTCACTTGATTTGTTTTATTAGAGAATATATCATTAACAAGATGAAGAAGAGCCATTATTATTTTGATTTTATTTTTTATATTTATATTTATAATTTTTTTGTTATTTTGAGATGTAAATTAAAGATAAATTTTAACTTTTAATGTTATTTTTTGTTTAATTTTGATTGTGACATGTTTTTTGTGAAATTTGACAAGAATGATTATGAAATGAATTATGTGATGTGAAATTAGTTTAATTTGATCTAGAAGAAAAACTTTTTTTTTTTTTTTTCTAAATCAGATTGAAATCTTGGACCCATTGAATTTCTTAGTCTGTAAAGAATATTTGACAAAATTTTGAATTTTTTTTTTTTGTTAAAAAAATTCAGGTCAACCTGATTCGGATCTGATCAAATCTAGGTCTAGTGTAGGTTTGAGCAGACCCGCAAAATGCTTGGGTCTGGTTTGAAATCAGACCATCAAATTCATTTGAGGATATGGGTAGAGTCTGAACCCTCAAATAAAAAAGAGGGTCCAATGCAGGTTTAGGCCTGGTGCGATTCCAGATCCTCATTTTGCCATCGTTAGACTGTTTGTGTTCGGGCTTGAAACACGGTTGGTCCTGCATGTGAGGTTATGTGTTAGAAAGCTTTATACTATTGTTAGATTTTTTCTATTAACTTGAGTTTTTAGGTGTGCTAGTCATCGTCATGATAGTATATTTGGTTTGTCTTATAGTCTTGTCTTTTGTTCTTCCCATGTGATTATATTTGAATACGATATTTAAATTTGTTGTGTATTTGTTGTTAGGCTTGGTTGACGTGCCAAGCCAATTGGTCTGACAAAGCCGATCTCTCTCTGCTTCTGCAATCCAACATTACCACTAATTTTCCCTTATATCTGTTTGTTTCCCTGAGAAAGTCACTCAACACAGCATCTGGGTTCGTTTAATTTCTGGGAATAGGTTTTCCTTTTAGTCCGAAAGTTAATAACATTACCAGTAATTGCTGGCTTTGTTTCTGCAGCAGAAAGAAAGATTCATTTTTTATTGATAAAAAAATGCCACTTTATGATTGTATGCTGCTATTGAAACCCAACGTGAGAAAGGAAGCGTTGATGGAGCTGGTAGCACGAGTTGGGAAGCATGTCTACACCAGAAATGGGGATCTCACTGATATTAAATCATTGGGGACTGTTCAGTTGTGTTATGGTATCCAGAAGCTTGATGGGAGATACTTTCAGGTGAATGGAACTCATTTTTCTTTTTCGTTTTTGCAATCTTAATGTTTAGTTATGTACTCTTTAGTGTAATGTTGGACTGTTTTAACATTTGGAGGTATATTCTTTGTCTTGTTAATTGTGAAATTTATACCGATTTGAATTTTTTGTAAGCAAATGAAGACAATCAAGCAGAAAATATAGACTATGATTTGGTTATTCTTACCATATATGGAATGTAAGTTGCTACTAGATTTAGGTCTATTAAGATGGAAAATTTGTCTAGAATACAGGGGAAATTTCAAGCAATTGTAACATTTAAGCTTGCTTGGTACTTAGTTGGTCTATGGACAATGTATAATTAACTGTAATAATTTTCTATATATTAGGCTTTGTCCCTCTTTCACTGGACACATTTCACCAGTGGATCCATGAATAAGATTCTTGCTTCCTTTGAACTTGTTATAGGGCCAACTGATGCAGATGACAATGATGGCTACACCCAACATCAGCAGTGAGCTGCGTTACTTAAACAAGGAAGATAGGCTACTGCATTAGTTTCTGGTTAAGCATCGAGACATAAAATATGGGTTGGAATTTCTCACCGAAGAACACAGAAAACTTGAGCTTAGCAGTCTTCCCGGAAGTAGCATGAATGATGACTGGGACAAAGACGATGACTCTGATGGAGAAAGTGATATATATGATGCAGAGCAGGAACAGAAAGAACCCTGATGGGTGAGGGAATTTTTTCATCTGATTTTGTTATATTGGGCTTTATCTTGTTTGATGTAAGAGCAATGGAACTTGTTTTGTGATAATATTGTTGTCTTTTCATAAATATGGGTAAATCTTGTTTACTTAGGTGTGTATTTTGCCTATTGTTTGAGTCCTAAACAAAAGGAGTCAAAGTAAAACATTTTTGGGGTTGTCATGTTATGGAATGATTTGATTTGAAGACATCTAATGTAAAAATTAGAGACGCAAATTTCCTAATTACTGACCTCTTTTCACCATTGGACAGAAAGAGAGAGGCTTTTTAAACCACCGATTTGATATGTTGACTTACTATTGCATTGAGGAAATGTATGTGAAAGTAATATTAGTATTAACGTGAAGAGGTGTGTTTGGTCATGCGTTTGGCACTGTTAGAACAATTTTAGATAATTTGGGGTGTTTTCTTATTGGTTTTATAATATTTGACTAATATATAAGAGTAATGTTAGGTTTCTCAATTTTTTTGTCCAAATGACATTACTCTTTCTTTAAAGGTGTAAGAACAATTGCTATATATATATATATATATATATATATGTGATAGAGGAACAAACTAGTTTTAACATCTTGGCATTTTGTTTATATTTGTATCATGTTCGTTTGGTTTTTCTTTTTTTTTCTTTTTTTTTTCTTCTTCTTCTTTCTTTTTTTTTTTTTTGGAAAGAATTACTTAAGTTTATTTTGAACTGATACTAATTGTCTTTTTTGAGTAAATTGGTTTGTTTGATGGATCCTCTTCGAATGGAACATTTAGAAGTAGATATTTTAAAAGTAAAACTTTTAAATAAAAGAAGTTGATTATTTGGTTGTTAATTAAAAATATTATTTTGAATTGGAAGTTGCATAGTTGTATTGATTTTAAAAGCTCTTTTAAATTATAAGATTATATTGTTTGGTAGAATTGCTATAAATAGAGGTTTTAGTAGTGGATCTTGACTAGAACTTTTGGAGAAAAATGGTTGATTATTTGATTGTCAATTAAAATAACAATTTAGATAGAGCAAAATACAAATTAGCTACTAACGTAACGCAAAAATTAACTTAATTTTATCAACTAGAGATAGAGAATTACACAATCTTCCGTTCTTTTCTTCGTCTATTTTCATGGTTCCAAACCAACAACACAAACATAGATTTAACCATAAACTGAAAACTCCCCCTCTCTTAAAAGAAAGAGAGATAAAGTTTACACAATAAAACGTTCGAATCGATGCACCTTTGTAGTGGAGATCTCTTCACTTAATAGACATCTACTTCTACTTGTGGTTCTCCTTCTCCATAGTGAAGAATAAGTCAAGATACTATATGTTACATATTTACTCGTTAGTTATATATATTATTATTATTATTATTGTATGTCTTTTTGAAAGGTTTTTTTAATCGTAGTTTAAACAAACCACTAACATACAAAATAAAACACAAGTCAAGCAACAAAGTTGCTTTGTTTAGCTAACGACAAATCATCTTGAATAGTTACAAATTAACCCCATGATTCCGATCTCAAATATGTCCTTTTTCTCTAATCAACTGAGCCATCACAATCGGCCAGCAGGAATTAATCTAATCCTAAATGTCAAATGCCACGTCAATAACAACAAATTTGTACTTCCAAAAAAAAAAAAAAACCCACAAATTTGTGAATTTGTAATGCTTTAAATTCATTGGTTTTTTTTTTTTTTTTTCTTTGGCATTTCAACTTTGAAGTCCACTTTTTTAAAATTAGTGTACACTACAAAGAAAATGAAAATTTAAAGTAAAAGTAAAAAAAAAAAAAAATTATCAAATACCTTAATTATTACCTAACGTAATATTAAAATACCAAAATATTCTTAAAATAAAATCTTTAAAATCTTATTAAAATTATTAAAATAAAAAATTATGTTTTAAAAAAAAAAAAAACATGATGAAGTGAAAAATCTATCGTCAAATTTGTTTTTTAATTTTTTGATAAAATATTTTTTTAAAATGAAACGAAAAGTTAATAGTTTTTTTTTTTTTTTAACTTTTAATATTGACCAAGTTTGACTATAAGGGTTGGGCCTGGTCCTAGTGATTTGATACAGGGCCATTGAAGGGTAGGTTTGGCTTTAACGTTGTGAGTTGGCACTTCATAGGCAAGCAATAAAGCCGCCAAGCTGGTCCCCGTGGTTTCGCTCCTTACGACACTCTAACTTGACAAACAATTACTTGACCACCTAACAAAATATTAAATACAGTAATACCTTATTATCTTTCCCATAGTCTAATAAATCCTTAAATATTTAACAACACAAATACTGACATCTAATCGACATAAAATCATGCATAATCAAGTACGTCCAAGTCCAACTATATCGATATGCATGTGTGGCATGGAAGCTATATGTAAACGTGATCATCATGCCTGCTTCCGTATAGGTCCTTCGACCTTAACACTACAATTAACACCCATATGATGTAATTTGACCTATGAATAAAGCAAACTTAAGCTAGAGGGATTTGTTAGTCTTAAGAAGCATACTATGCTTAGAGGGGTGGTGTTCATATGGTGTAAGGTTTTGACTTAGACAGAAAATAATTTTGGACAAAATAATTTGTTGGTCTTAAGAAACATGCTATACTTAAAACAGTAGTGATATACATATGATAGTGTTTCATTTAAAGTGATTAATATGTATTTTTAGCAGTATGTGTGAGTAGTTTTCCTGTCCTAAAAATTGTTGAGCAACATTTGTATTATCTAATCTCAACCGTTCTTAGGAAGAACAACGGATCAAGTTCGAGTAGCATACACTTGAACTTGTAAAAAATAATTGCCGTGAAAACTTCGTGGGATGCGGGTGCATGCCCAAATCCCACTTGTAAATTCGCAACATTAAAAAAAAAAAAAACTCATACTAATTTTTATACAATTTTTTTTTTAAACATCAGATAATAAGCACCCTCTCGTCTCTAGAAACAACATTCTGGGCTAATGATAGAGTTCAATGTTGGCTAGGTCCGATAGTTGTTTAACTTAGTGTTGGATGATAAAAAAAAAAAAAAACACAATAATATCAACCATAAAATATAATTACATTTAATTTTCCAACCTAAAAATTAAGTTCTAACATCTAACTTAATAAATTAAAAATAAAAGACGTAATTACATAAATCCCATAAATCCAAAGACAACACAAAGATGTCAAAGCATTGACCAAATACATAATATTTAACAAATTTGAACTTCAAATAACATGTATTACAAACAAATGCAAAAGCTTTTATAACATTAACCAATAAATATATTTTTAATATTATATTATAAAAAAAATTAATATTAGCAATTCGTTGCTGGCACCGCAACCAAACCCGAACCATTTCGGATTTAAAATTTAGCATACAGACTTATCTACGAATTCATTTAATTAAATCTACACTCATTTATTGCTGGTTGAAATCCGTAGGTTGGTAGGTGACATTGCTATCTCTGATTGCTTTGGACAATATTTTATAATTAATTTAAAATAATAATTATATTTAAGACATTTGTTCATTGGAGGAGTAAGGCAAGGAATGACATTCCATTCAACGTATGATGTATCACATATCTAACGAATCATCCCCTTTCTTCCAAAGCACACCAACAAAAAAGAATAATAAAAAAAGAAATACACAAACAGATAAATAAGGGAGGGAGTTGTCTCCGAGACGTTCTGCAGAAGCGTCTGAGACACCATTCACAACTCCCCCCACATTTAATTTTCTTCATATCATCTCATTATTTAGTTCAAAATCCGTACTTTTGCTTACAGATTCGGTATTTCTTCGACCTCCCTTACTTGTCCACTTCAAGTTTCTAGGTTTGTCAATTTTCCCTTTTCTTGTCTTTTATTTTTGGTTTTTGCCTTCTGGGTTATAGAATTTTTGGGTTTTTGCGATCTGGGCAGTGATGAATTTTGGGTTTTGATTTGATTTTGAAAGAAAGTTTTGATTTTTGTGAGGAATTAGGGTTTTAACTGATTTGGGTATTTTTGTTTTGTAGGTTTAAGGGATGAGTTCGAGAACTTTGAGGCGGCGACTCCATCATGGGGATGTTGATGGGAGAAGGCGTGAGCAAGTGGAGGCATCTGCATTGGACGGCTTGAATGAGCCTTTGTTAGCTGACTATGATGATGACAAGAAGAGCAACGAGGTTGTCTATTTGTATATATAATGTTGTAGATTTGGTTATGTTAGTGTTAAGCTTATTGAAGAAGTGAACAATGTTTTTCAAAATTGATGTTTTAGAGATGTTGATTTAGGGACCAACGCTAGAAGATATCTGGGACGATGAACAGAAAAAGCAACAACTTCATTGGACGTTTTTGTTCTCACACTTGATTGCGCAATGGGCACAATGGTTAGGTGTGTTGTTGATCATTTTAGTAGCAATATAAATGTTGGAATATTTCTCGCTTCTTTATTTCATGTTTTTGTGGAGAGGCTAGCTCTTTTAGGTAATTCATGGCGTAGGATTTACGATGGTTTTGGTTAGTTGCATTGCTAGTTGAAAATTGTAATTTAGTATCATGGAGCTTGTACTAGCTAATAATATTGATTTCTTCTATTTTATGTTCGTGTTCTGAAAATTACTTTTTTATTTTTCTGTTATGTGAAAACCATGTTAAATTTTTCACTACATGCATTTAGAAGCTTGTGTTGATTAGAACATGATTGTGGTAGTTCTTTGTGTCTATAGACGTAAGTCTAGAATAAGAAAATTAAACAATTTAATATGTCCACCTGAATCAATTATGGTTATTTTGTTTTCTATCCTCGAAAACAGCTTAAATGTCTGCTGCTGTGCTGGCAGATACACTCAGGGCAGTGTTTGTTTGTGATAGTAATACAGAATTTAGATATCGTATGCACAATAGATAGTAGCTGAATGTGCATATTGTTGCCTGTTTGATATGTTATATAGTTTTGATCGCTTTTGTTATTATAGTGGGGAGTCTTTCTATATGGAAGTCAGATACTACATGTAATTTTTATTTGTTAACTGTGGCAATGTCTTGGGGGTTTTGTAGTGACAATTTTATTTGTTTTGGGTTTTGCAGCAAACATTGTACTTGGATCGGGGTCACTTCTTGGACGTTTTTTGCCTCTGATTTCTGCCAGTCAAAGTGGAGCAAGCCAGAAGCTTATTGGACATTCTCTTAGTCCTTTGCAGGTATCTAATGACACAGTTTTTTATATTTTCCTTCCTCTCTACTGTTTTACTTTATGGTTTTTGTTTGGGATAAATATTGTTAACATGTGTTATTAAGTTCTTTCATATTTTGTGAATGAATGGTATTTAATAACAGTGTACCATGAACATGTGGAGTGACTTATGCGTGTATTAAACTTTGCTAATTGAACTTCTCCAATCTTGAAACAGTACTAATGAATATGACCTTAATTATGTAAATTTGTATCAAAATCAGGAAGCAAGGCTTCGATTCCTAAAACAAAGGCTGGAAGTCCCCTTTGATGGATCCCGAGTGGAGCATCAGGTAGGTTCTATTTAATTTTCTTTATTTTATTATTTCATTAACATGGCCCTCAGTGTCATTCACACGTTCTTTAAGTTCTTTTGGTTTCTAAAGTCAAATTCCTTAAATTCAGAGAATCTATTGATTCTATTTTAAATATAGAGAAATAAAAGTACATAATTAGCATGGTAAATTTTAGCTGTTTAAGAGGAATCTTGAAGTCATACTGCTTTTTGATTCAACTCTTATTTATATGAATTTTTGGGCATTTATATGGATTTTGTGACGCATTTTTATCAAGGGTTTCAGGCAGAGACTGGCAACCACACCATTATTTTAAGTATTTTTAATGGGCCTTTGAACAATTCTGTGCACAAAATTCTTATTTGCAAGTTTATGTTCTGTAGCATCCTTGTTCACATATTGCTGGATTTCCTTTTATTATTTACATTTTGAACCGTATTTGATGCTGGAATTAGATACGAAAGTTGAGAATTTATGATCTACAATATAGCCAAATTTGTGGTTTCATCATACTTGTTTATAAAATTAATTTAATTATGAAAAATTCTTCGTGATTAATTGATCTAGGTGGCACATTGACTAAGAGGAAACCAATGGTGAATTTAGTAGGTTGATAGTTTTCAGAATTTAGAAAAATTGGAATGAAACTTCACTGTATAAGAAGGACAGATCAACTTATGCTAGTGGAGTTCTAGGTATACCTGGAAGAAAGAAATTGCCACTCTGCATCTAATTAGAAATTAAAGAAAAAAATAAAATAAAAAAAGAAAAGAAAGTAAATCCTCACCCACTCTAGGGTTTTTATTTTTATTTATTTATTTTTTAAATATGACCCACTCTAGGGTTTTGAAACGCAAAGCTGCTGCAGAAATTCAGAGCAAACTTTACTCTGTTTAAATTATTACAATGCTAGTTATGATGATTTAAGCCCAGTAACAAATAATTCAATTGGAGAATAAATTATTCAAGCTCTTGATTGAATAGTAGAAAATTTATATAAAAATATGAACCTGCAAGAGTAAGGTGAGAATATGGGCATATTGTCATTAGCGGAGCTGTGATCATAGTAAATGCCAACAATGTAGATGAAATTCAAAACATTGCTGAACACCCATTAGACTAAACTAGCTCTCTTTAATATCCTGGATTGTGGCATTTTAGATGCCACCAAATTAAAATCTTGATTTTTATCGCTAGTTAAAATTCTTTGGTGTTTATTTATTTTTTATTTCCAGTAAGATATTTGATTAAGCTGTTCCTGCAAAAGACTAGTGAAGCCTTCAACTTGTGTGAATAAATGTTAGAGCTTAAAGGATATATTTTAATTGATTTTACTTCATTATCTGAACTATTCATATTCCATACTTTGGATTGTGGTAGCTGGTTGCTTCCTATACTATTTGAGTATTCACTCACCAACAGTTTGCTTAGTGGGATTATTTAAAAGCGATAAAAGTTCAACTTTTTGGCTTCAGGATGCACTTAGGCTATTATGGAGTTTGGCTTATCCTGGTAGGGTGCTGCCAGCTTTGAAATCGGAGCTTTGGAAAGAGATGGGTTGGCAAGGGTCAGATCCTTCAACAGATTTTCGGTATGTAGAGGAGTTTACATGGGACTAGCCTTTACTGATTTATCTTGTCTATTGAGTTGTAACCAGCTAAGTATGCTAATGTTAAGTTCTTTCAACACTAACTGAAGGGGTGGAGGATATATATCACTGGAGAATCTCATATTTTTCGCCGAGAAGTTTCCGGTATGTTCCGTTCTTTGAAATGATGTGGATTGTTTTTGTTTGTTTAAATTTTGATTATTCATGGTCTTTTGTTTGAGAAATATTGAGAACATGTGCATTACTTATCTGTAAACAAGATGCTCTGTTAAGGAATATCACTCAATTCTTTCCAGCCAGTACAAAAAAGATGGAAAAACTTTCTATTGCCCTGATAATGGATAGATAAAGCCGATACTGATATCTAGTGAAATGGTATTTTTTTGGCAGGAATCATTCCAAAGGTTGTTGCACAAAAAAGACGGAACAAGAGCTGCATGGGAGTATCCTTTTGCTGTAGCTGGCATCAACATTTCATTTATGTTGGTACAGATGTTGGATCTTCAATCAGGTAATTGAAATTGTGAAAATGAAGGAATATGTAATGTTGTCAACATTCACTGCACTTCTTGTCTCTAACTCTGGCTGAGAAAGATCTGCGATTTGGAAACACTCCACTTACATTCTGGACTGCTGTTTGGTATCATATCGTCAGAATTGAATACCTGATCATGAAAATAAATTTGCAATGTGAATTCGTCTTGCAGGGAAGCCATCTTCTGCTGCTGGAGTCCGCTTTTTAGAAATTCTCAAGGAAGATGAAATGGCATTTGACAATCTTTATTGTGTAGCTTTTCAAATGATGGATGCACAATGGCTTGCCAAGCGGGCTACGTATATGGAATTTAACGTAAATTTTTCGAACATCCCATATTATATTATTGCCCCAAGTTTTCATTCATGAACTGTGTCAGGGAATAACATACCTTAATCATGCCTGCATCACTTATTTTATGTTGTACTACAATTTTCAGGATGTTTTGAAGTTGACAAGATCGCAGTTAGAGCGCGAGCTTGCCCTTGAAGATGTCTCTAGCGTGAAAGATTTACCAGCATACAATCTGTTAAGATAATCAAATCTAAAATTGGGAAACATCTATGTCTTCTCTCTTTTTTTAATTATTTTTTGGGATACAGTTCTGATTTGTACATTGTTCTGTAATAAACCAACGAACTTCTGGTTATCATGAAATCAGTACAGAGTTTCCCAGGTCAGAAAAAGTGTACATGCTATAGGATAATGTATCTTATTATTTTCTTACAAAGGGGAATCTGTAACTTCTTTTCCCTCCATTAATTTCAATAGCAAAAAATAATACTCTATATGACCAAGTTCAAAACGGTTTACGTGGATGACCTCTTTTTTTTTTTTTTTTGAAATTAAAACCTGAATGATTGTTGTATATTTGAATAAACATACATAGACCTGACAATGGGTCGAAGACGTGTTGAATTATTAATGGGTGGAGTTAAAAGTAAGCCAAATCCGATAGCTTATTAAGTTTGAAAATGAGAACCCAAATCGATTTGTTATTTTAAGTAGTTGCATAAATTTTTTATTTTTATTTAACTCATCATCTTTTATTATTATTTTTAGTAATTAATAATTTGTTTTGATTAAAGAAGAGATAATGTAATAAAATGTAAATAGGTGAAAATTAAGGAAAAAATTGAAAATATAAAACAAAATCTAGTACCCTAATATAAATAAGCACATTATAATGCAATAATGAATTATATTTAAAATTGAGTTAAATTGAAAATAGTTTTTGAAAAATCCTAATAACAGAAGAAAAATCCAAAGTAAGTAAACACTAGTTCATAAAATTATCAATAATAATTATGATAATAACAAACTAAATCTTTCTCTTGCTTCATTATGTTATATTATGAACTTCCAATGCAACTAAATTCAAAAACATTAAAATATATGATATAAATATCAATATATAATATAGAAAAATGAAATCGAATAATTGTCAATTTTTTACCTCTTAATCATCAAGGGGAACTATATTGAAGTATTTTGTTGATTTAATAGCAAGATGGTTTAAATCGAAGAAATTCACATTAAAGCTTTTTCAATGCATTTGGTTGTTCTTTGCAATTGCAAGAGTAATTAGTCATGTGAATAAATTTACAATAATTTAATAAGAACACATAATGGAAAGAGCCATTTAGGAAATTTAGAGTTTTATTTTGTTGTATAATTTAGATTAGAAATAATTATGACGAGTTTTAATGGGTTTTAAAAGATAAATCCAATACAAAACTATTATTGATTGAGTTTTAATAACCTAGCCCATTAATAACCCGCCCCAAGAAAACAAAAGCCTTCAACTGTTTTATGTGAATGGGTTTGAGTTGATTTAGTGGATTAATTGTAATTTAATTAGGTCTAATTAGAAGTAATACAGTAAAACCTCTATAAATGTTGAGCCCTTCAAAATTTAGTAATGAATAGACTTATTAATTAATCAATAAATCAATAAATTAATAATTTTATAGAGTGCATTTATGATTCAATATATGTACAAACAACCAACTAAAGATTCAACTAATTTCATTAATCAACTAAAACTATATTAAGTGTATGCTTGGTACAATTTTTCTATGGACTAAAAGATTCAACTAATTTCATTAATCAACTAAAACTATATTAAGTGTATGCTTGGTAGAATTTTTCTATGGACTAAAAGATTCAACTAATTTCATTAATCAACTAAAACTATATTAAGTGTATGCTTGGTAGAATTTTTCTATGGACTAAAAGTACATTTTCAATGTTCAAAGCTGTACTTCTTTTTTTTTTTTTGGGCATTGTTTGGTTGTCATCTTAATAGAACTTTTGAATAATTTAAAAGGCTGAAAATATTTACTTGAAAAAGCTCAAAAATCTTTTTGAGCTTTTAAAAAAATTGAAATGTCTAATATAACTTTATTAATATCATTATACCCTTAAAACCATTTAATCATTTTTGATAAATTTATAATTTAAAAGATTTTTTTTAATTGACAATCAAACAACTAACAATTTTATTTAAAAGCTCTACTAATAAAAAATCTATTTTCAAAAGATTTACTTCTAAAAGATCTATTTAGAGAAATTGTATCAGACGAAGCATAAGTCAATTAAGAAAGCTAAGATTAATAAAAGAAAAAGCTAAATCCATTGTACCTATCAATTTAATCAAATAAAATTCATTATAATTGTATTCATTAATGAAATGTATTTAACTTAATAGATTAATGATAAACTCTATATTAATCATACACAAACTCTGTTGATATGTGAACACAAATTTAAAGATTTATAGTGGCTTCTTGAAGGGTGTTAAAAAATCAACTATAATAGATGAAATGCATGGAGACTTGTGTTAGTATAGAAATAAGCATCCTTCATGCTTCAACAAGAATTTTAGATATGAAAAATTTAACTTGAAAAGTTAGTCAAGGTATAATATCAAGAATGTAAATATGAATAGCTTGAATTTGTCAATATCGTGCCAATAAAAGGTCATGGATTATTGGGGTGCCTTTGGAGAAATATGTTTGTTTGGCTCGACAAACAAATGCTTAGGCATTGGAGCTTTGATTCAGGACCACTTGGGAGATGTAAAGCGTGCTCTTTCCATAAAAATGTCTGATTTTTTTTTTTATCCCTTTTTTGGCTAAATGTGTGGTTTTCAGAGGGAGTTTGAAGTTTGTTTTGACTCATGATCTTATATCTCAAGTTGTGAAAACAAGCTCTCGGTTGGTTACCTTGGCAATTCAAGCTAAAAAATTTTATGCAGTAGAAGGTCACTTTATTAAGGATATCTTTTCGATGTTGGCCGAGTTGAATATGTTCAATGTCAATTTACTCATAGAAAGAGAAATGAGGTAGCTTATAGGCTAATAATTTTAGTTTTTAGAGGTAATTCTAGTAAATTTTGGTTTCTTTTTGTTTCAGATTGTATTTTAAACATTAGTTTTAATGATGCCTTTTGAATATTTTTTTTTTTGGATTTTCCAAAAAAAAAAAAAAGAAAAGAGCATGGGTAAAGATTCTTTTTGTTGTAGATCATTGTCCAATCCTATACAAAAGTATTGAAGGATTACAAAATGTTGAGCTGTTTGTCTTGCCGTCCAATATGAAATGAAAAGTCCAACCATGTGATGAGGGGATATAAGATTTAAAGATGCATTATCGTAGAAGATTTTATTGGGGCAAACAAATCTAGAAAAAAAATATAGATATATTGGATGCCATCAATATTGCAATTTTAAATTTAATATTTTGTAAATTGTTTTTGACATTGCAAAATTCGTTCTATATATGGAAGAATGATCTTAAAGAACTTATATGAATACTTGGAGAAAGCGACATTGGTGAACTTGGACCAATAATCAAAGTGTTGTCACGATAAAATGGACGCAAAATTACATCTTCTCGTTATCCTGGTAAAAATGATGCAAGTTCCAAGGTTTTATTTATTTATTTATTTTTTTAAAAAATTACTGATAACTTTATTAAGAATCCTACATTGAAATTCAAAAGAAATCACTAATAACTTCACTAACAATCTTATTGATGATGAACCTGAAAATGATACAACTACTTTAGAATCTGTTGTAAATAAGGAAACACTCAAAGCATCAACAACACTTCATAATAGACAAACCAATTACTTCAAAACTTTTAGTCGCATTTTAAAAAATTAGATATAAAACCAAAAAATAAAAGCAACTAGATATAAAATTCAACTAAATTTGAATTTCAAGAAAAAAAAAATGCACCAGTAGTTTCATCTTTCAAAAAATTATGATAGTAAATTATATTTATAATTTCAATAAGTTATTAATTTATAATAATTAATATGAATGGAACCACCTTTTTATACAGGGATTTTTTTTTCCCGAAAATTATTATTTTATCAAATTTATCAAAAATTTTATTTTATCCCATTGTACCTAGTCAGGATCATAAAAAATTATTCATCTTATAGAGATAATTATAGAGTATTAATTTATGAAGGTTCCACAAAATATTTTAAGAACCATCTAAAAGATGGGAAAAAATTGATAGAAATTATGGCTTTGTCTGTCCACTTGAAACTTCTTGAGTGGAACCTCCACTAGATTCCTCTGAAGACTTCAAAACCCATCTATTCAGTCGCTTTGATGCTTGATTTACCTGTAATAAGAACATATTGCTGTTATTGAATATAACTGACCTATAAATTTGATTTAAATCATTGGAATCTTTCAGGTACCTGCTCATTCCAGTCTGTTTTATAGGTGAGGTAGCCAAGTGTAAGTGATTGCAAGGCCACACCAAGAAGCATTCCCATCCATATACCCTGCCAAAATCAACGTCATTAAATGATTATGAGAGCTAGAACTTGAAAAAACCAATGCGATAGACAATAGAAAATAAAACAATCACACATATAATTTACATTGAAAAACCCTAAATCAAAGGAAAAACCATTATGGATAGAGAGAGAAATTTGCTAGATCGAAAATGAGTACAAAGGGGTCCTCTCTCTAACTTCTCTCTCTAGAAGATTAGTGTAGAGGTAGATGTCCCGTTAGGGTTTAGGGTCTCTCAAAGTGGATGGAGAGAAAGCTGATACCTGAGATCATTCGCTTGCTGGGTCTGAGCAATGGAAGAAGAGGAGATCGCTAGGTTATGTCAAGGACTGTCTCTGACGGAGGAAGAAAAACAGATCTGCCAGCTTGAAGGGCTAGAGGAAGAGGTGGGTCTGGAAGACGTGGAACATTATCTAGTGGGGAAGGTGTTGATAGGAAAGAGGGTGAACCGGGAAGCTTTTAAAACAGTAATCGAACAATTATGGAGCATGATTGGTAAGGTGGAGATAGAGGCGGTGGGACATAACTTGTTTATGTTCTACTTCAATAATAAGGAGGATAGGAACCATGTGTGGACCAGGGGGCCATGGCATTTTGAGCATGGTTTGATTGCACTAGAAAAACCCAAAGGGGTTGGAGATATATCAAAGTTGGATTTTAATATGGTGGAAATGTGGGTCCAGATCCATGACTTACCTATTATGTGTATGAATCGAAGGGCAGCTAACCTTTTAGCAAACCAGTTGGGGGAAATGGTTGGTTTACCTGAAGAGTCTAAAGACTGCAGAGGAGGTTTTCTTAGGGTCAAGATCAGGTTCGATTTCTTTAAACCTTTAAGACGAAACTTGCTGGTGACCTCAAAGAGAACAAAAGAGGTCGTGGTGGCAAGCCTTAAGTATGAACACCTTCCAGATTTCTGTTATACATGTGGTCGGATAGGACATGTGAGTAAAGACTGTGTGGATGAGGTAGCGAAGAAGGAAGCACGAGAGGGAGGAGAGTTGAAATACGGGTCATGGTTGAAAGCAGCTGCACTCGAGGAGTATAGATTTAAAGAGGGAAGCAGTGGCATGGGTAATGTGACTAGATATAGGAGATGGGAAGGTAATGGGGGAAAAAGTCGGTTGGCCTAAACTAATGGGGAGCTGACGGGTGCACAAAGTGGGAATCCTCAGAAGAACTCGGATAAAAAAAGGGGTGAGGACTAGGGTAGAGATGGAGACAATATCAGTGGTCCCAATGTGCTAAAGGGGACAGTTATGTTACTAAAGGCGAAGACAGCGGATAAACAGGACAAGGCAAGAGGGGTCCCACAAGAGAAGTTGGAGGGGAGTAAAAACATAAGTTACTCTTTTCAACAACCAGAAGAGACAATGATAGAGAATCCCAATACAAGTATAAATCTAGGTGAGTCTTTTAACACTGGGGTAGGTGTTGATGCTGCTGTGGATATGATGATCTGTAGTTTAGAACAAGAAGATGTACTGTTAAATAAAACTGATCTAGGGACAGGAGAGAGAGGGTCAAATATAGTAAAGAAGGGGGGAAGGAGGTGGAAGCGGGCAGCTAGAGAAGTTCCTTTGATTGAACAAATGGGAAGCCCCAGTAGGAAGTTAATGGTGGTAAGTCAAATAATCAAAAAAGGGGGTAAGAATGCGAGCGTGTCACCTGGGTCTGTAGGTAATGGGAAAGGATCAATGTTAGTGAAGGTTTCTCCGAATAAGAAAGGGAAGGTGAAGAGCGAGTCAAATAAGGGTAGGAAACGAAAACAATTGGTGTTTAACGACGGGAATGAGGAGGGAAATAAGAAGAGCAAGGTGGAAGTGCAAGGCAATGTGTTGTGTAGTAGTGGAGCGGCGAAGCCTGTGGTACAAGCCCGTCGGACGCCATGAGGGTGTTATGTTGGAATGTGCGGGGGCTGGGGAACTCCCATGCATTCTCTGCCCTGAAGAGGGTAATAAGAAATAAGTCCCCCATGCTGGTCTTCCTTAGTGAAACAAAACTACAGGATAGAGTAGGATGTAAATTAAAGGAGCTTTTGAGGTTTGATGATGGTTTCTTCGTTAGTAGTTCAGGTAAAAGTGGAGGTTTGGGACTGATGTGGAAAGATAGTGTAAGGGTATCGATTCTATTGTATTCGGTTGGACATATTGATGCTAGAATAGTGTTAGAAGACGGTCTTGGGTGGAGATTCACTGGGTTTTACGGAAACCCGAATACATCGCAGAGGGCTTATTCGTGGGAACTAATGAGAAGGATTAGGAGAGTGGATGATTTACCTTGGCTGATAGCTGGGGACTTTAATGAAGTTCTTAGTGTTAATGAGAAACAGGGGGGGTTGGAAAAGTCTTTTCATGGAATGATGGAGTTCAGGAGGGTGGTGGAGGACTGTGGGTTAGCGGACATTGGGTCTATAGGACCTTGTTTTACTTGGCATAATAGGAGTGACGGAAAGGCAAACGTTCAGGAAAGGTTGGATCGATTCTTGGCGGATGTAAAGTGGAGGGATAGTTTTTGTGATTTTTGTGTGGAGCACCTGGAGTTTAATGGCTCCGATCATAAGCCCATACTCCTGAAAATAAAAGAAGGTTTCAACGGTGAAGCTTTTATAAACAAAGGTTTCAAATTTGAACCTTTCTGATTGAAGGAGGACGGATGCTCTAGGGTGGTTAAAACTAGTTGGGAAGGATCTAGGCCTTCAGGGTCAGCAGACAAGCTGATGGTGAAGCTGTCCAGATGTGCAGAGTCGTTGTTAGAGTGGAGTCGTGAATGTGTGGGGTCTTTGAAGCGCAGGATCAGTTCGAAACAACAATAGGTGGAAAAGCTTTATAACATGGTGCATCTGAATGGAGTTATGGAAGAAATAAACAGAACGGAGAAAGAGTTGGAGGTGTTATGGGAGAAGGAGGAGTTATATTGGCGCCAGAGGGCACGAGCGGATTGGCTTTGTGCAGGTGATCGTAATACGAGTTTTTTCCATGCACGGGCTATAGCTCGCAAGATGAAGAATAGAATTTGCAAGTTGATAGACGGTGGTTGCAAGGTGGTAGAAACGAATGAGCACATTGGAAGATTAACGTGTAAGTACTTTACCGAATTATTCCACTCGTCGTCACCTTCTGTGCAGCAGGTGAAGAGGGCGTGTAATCCAATTACCTGTTCCCTGAGTGAAAGTGCCAAAAAGGAGCTGGAGTCCCCATTCACAGGGGAAGAGGTCAAGAGAGCTATGTTCGAGTTAGGCCTCACCAAAGCGCCTGAACCAGATGGCTTCTATGCGATGTTTTTCCAGAAAATGTGGGACATTATGGGGAAGGACGTGACAGATGTTTGTCTAAAAGTTTTAAAAGATGAGGAGTCCATAAAAGCTTTCAATGTTTCAAATGTTGTGTTGCTGCCAAAGAAGAAAAATCCTCAAGAGTTGAAGGACTTCAGACCAATTAGTCTGAGTTCTGTTGTGTATAAGATTATAACGAAGGTGTTGGCTCGAAGAATGATGTCGGTTCTCCCTTCCATTATTTCGGCGAACCAGTCAGCCTTTGTCCCTGGAAGACAGATCTCAGACAATGTGCTGATTGCTTTTGAATTACTCCACTCCATAAATCGTTGAAAAAAAGGGAAAAAAGGGTGGATGACCTTAAAGCTTGACATGAGTAAGGCGTATGATCGGGTAGAGTGGTCCTTTGTGGAGGCAGTGATGAAGAAGATGGATTTCCCCTCTAGTTGGATCAAGCTGATTATGGAATGTGTATCAACGTCTCAGATGTCTCTCATTGTCAACGAAGGCAAGGTAGGTTCTGCTAGACCTCGTAGGGGGATTCGTCAGGGGTGCCCCTTATCTCCTTACCTGTTTCTGATATGTGCGGAAGCTTTATCAAGTGGGTTAAGGAAAGCTGAATGCGGTGGGAGGGGTTTAGGTTTTAGAAGTGGTAGAAGGGGTTCGATTGTGAGCCATCTCTTGTTTGCGGATGACAGTATACTGTTTTGTAAGGCAACCAATGCCAATTGTGAGTTAATCAAGAGTGTCCTGGAGGTGTATGGGAAAGGATCGGGTCAATGTATCAATCTTGAGAAATCTACCTTATGTTGTAGTCCTAATCTCACTCCCTCTCTTAAAAATGACATAACTTCCACGTTAGGCATTGATAATGGAGCCACACATAGTAATTACCTGGGTCTGCCTTCGGTTGTAGGATGGAATAAGATGAAGACGTTTAGCGAGATCCGTAGCAAGGTGTGGAACCGGTTGAAGAGCTGGAAGAGCCATCTTTTCTCTCAAGGGGGTAAGGAAGTGCTTATCAAAGCTATTATGCAAGCGATTCCAACGTATATCATGAGTATCTTTCAGTTGCCTGCTGGTTTGTGCAAAGAGTTGGGGGCTTTGGCAGCTAGGTTTTGGTGGGGTTCGAAGAATGGTAATCGTAAGATCAGTTGGGTTAGCTGGGAGCGGATGTGTCGTCCAAAGGTTGAGGGGGGGATGGGTTTTAAAGATCTCCAAATTTTTAATCAGGCCCTCTTAGTTAAGCAAGCTTGGAGGCTGTTGATAAATCACGAATCGCTGGCTGCGAGAGTTCTTAAAGCAAAATATTTTCCTAATGATGTGTTTTTGCAGGCCAAATACAAACAGGGTGTCTCTCATGTGTGGATGAGTATACTGTGGTGGAGGGAGCTTTTAGTGAAAGGGTTGCTTTGGCAAGTTGGAAATGGTGCGAGTATTGATGTGTTCAACGACCCATGGGTGCCGCGACCATCATCCTTTAAGGTGGTCTCGCATAACCAAGGTACGCCTCTGATGGTGAAGGACCTAATTGATACCAGGCGTCACCAATGGAATACTCAGGAAATTGATCGTCTGCTGTTACCAGTGGATAAAGAGGTAATTCTGTCAATCCCTCTAAGCTGCAGGAATGTCCCAGATCAGTGGAGATGGTTTTTCGATAGAAAGGGTGTCTTTTCTGTTAAGAGTGCCTATAGAGTTGCTTTGTCTGAGAAAAAGGCGGAGGTAGGGACATCTTCGAATGGGAGTAGATGGAAGAAATGGTGGACAGTTCTGTGGAATCTAAATATTCCTTCGAAAGTGAGAATTTTTGTGTGGAGGGCGTGTATTGAAGCGCTTCCTACCAAATCAAATTTGGTGAGACGTAAAGTTTTGAATGAGGACCTTTGTGGTAGTTGTAATGAGGAGGCGGAGGGAGAGGCTCATGTGTTGTTCTGGTGTCAGGTGGCGCAAGAGTCCTGGAATGCTTCTAGGTGGGGCAGTCTTTTGGCGAAGTTCAAGTCGAAGAAAGTGGTGGATATTCTGGGTGGAGTCTGGCAGGATCAGGGGGTCTCTTTGGTGTCTGAAGTGTGTATGATCATGTGGAGCATATGGTTGAATAGAAACTCCAAGCTGCAGCAGTTGATTGTCAAGAGCCCTGAAGCTGTAACTGAGAGGGCATTGGATCTGCTGGTAGAATTCCAGGATACTAGAGCTGCTAGTTCAATTAGAGCCCAGGTACCTAGCAGCTGTCATCTCGCAGTTTGGAGTCCTCCTCATGCCGAGTGCCTCAAACTAAATTCAGACGTGGCCATTAGACCTAGTAAAGCTGTGGCAGGGCTGGGGTTTGCTGTTAGAGACCACCTGGGGTCGATTGTCGTTGCCATGGCAAAGCAGTGGCCGGGCTCCTTCAGCGCTGAATGTGGGGAGCTGCTCGCTCTCCGCGAAGGTCTTCGTCTCGCTTCCTCGCTTAATTTGAGAATCACGGAGGCGAAGGTGGATGCCGCTAATGTGGCATCTACTGTCACGTCTAGTAGCATTTGTAGAGGGGAAGCTAGTTCTTTTATTTGTGATATCAAGACTCTTTGTGAAGTCGTGGGTGGTTGTAAGTGTCAAGCCATTTCCCATAACGGGAATCGCTTGGCTCATAATCTCGCGTCTTTAGCTTTGTCCTCTTCGGAGGAGTTGTGTTGGTTTAATACCAATGTTGATACTTTGTTCCCTTTGGGGTTTGATTTATAATATGTTTATCATTTCAAAAAAAAAAAAAAAATGAGTACAAAGGGGAGTGTTTAGGGAGGGTACAAAACATTACCACTTGCCCTAACAAAAATACATTAGATATATACATATATATATATATATACATATATGTGCAAGTACAAGAAACATTAGGTCCAAGAAAATCAGTAATAGACTGAAATATAATAAGTCCATAATTTTCATATTTGTCATTTTTTCACAAATGTCGTACCGTGAGCTCTTCGGATTTGATCGAACAAAATTCGGTTCACCAAATTCTAACAGAACTTGGCTTCCTCAATTGCATTATGCAAGAAAGAACATTCTCTCAAATTCTAATACAAAGTTATGAGTAAGTTCCTTTGATACATATGGTAGATTTACGATGAGTTTCAAAACCAAACCTTAATTTGTAGGCGTCTCATAATTGACGGATACCTTTTTTCTCTTTTTAACTGTCTTGTATATCATTATGGACATGTTACATCATCTTAATATTGAAATCATAAGTATGTGATATCGTTTTATTGTTTCAAAATTGTTATATTTAAAACCACGCTATCATCTGATTATGAATAGTTGAATGCAAAGCAAAATGCTTTCGTTCTATTGAAAGAAAGGAATATAAGGCAACTTACATTTACTTGAAGATGAGCCACATATCCAAGAACAACACCAAGTGGAATTCCAATCACATAGTAGCTGACTATGTTAACAGATGCCACCATAGTTTGGCGACCAGAGCCAACTGCTGCCCCTGCAATACACAATTCATCTTCTTAGAAGCTTTCAAATGTACACTTTACGTAAGTTATGATTCGTCCTTGGAGTACAAGTTCACTCATAGCAACAAGCTGTTTAGTCACATCCTATTGAAATTAAGTCGGATTTTGATGCTTTTTATTGCTCTAAGTAAGTAATATATTGTCCATAGCATAATCCTAAGATATCGTTGCACCAATCATCGTGATGTGGCATAAACTAAAATACATGCCTGAGAGTACTGGCTGAACACTGTTGAGAAAAACTGAGAAAGCAAGCAGCACAGAGAGGCTTGCAACATATTGAACGACCTCTTCATTACTCGAAAACAAATATCCGATTTTATGGCCGAATATCAAACACAGAGCCCAGAAGAACACTCCTAGACAAACTGATGTACTTAATATGACTTTAATGGAAAACTTTGCAGCCTTGGCATCTCCTCTTCCCAACTCATTTGAAACCCTGACACTGTTAAGAAATATAGAAACTAAAAGCGTTATAATCATTTATTCGTACGTGTTCCCGTTTTAAACATAGATAGATTCTAGTGTCTTTGGAATTCATCAGTAACAAATGTCTTTAAAATCTTTCTTCAAGAAAAGAGTCTTTAAAATCTTTCAAATTCGGTAGAAACTCTTCAGAAGTCCCCCAAACGACTCCCCATCAACGTTGTCAAAATTTCTATGAATTTTAGAACTCTCAAATCTAGTTAGAGCATACCTAGCAGCAGTGAGGAAACCAAGGCATAACTGGAACTCCCAGGCTGTGATGTTGAGGCTACAGAGTCAATCAAAATTAGTACAAAGTTGGGGGAAAAAATGTAAGCAACAGATGTAAGAGAGTGGATATATGTAAGTTAACATTACCAAATTGAGAAGGCAGAAATTGCAATGGTGGCATCACTCATATATCCTGCCAGCAGCACCAGAATAGCATTGTACCATAACTCTAAGCTGTTTAACACAATCAGCCAATAAAGGAGAAAAACAAAAATGGTTCTTATCAGAACAGCTATAAAGGCTTGGAAGTAGACTGAAGGAGGAGTTACCAAAGCATGATTCCTGATGATATTGAGAGCTTTAATACAGGATATAAATCAGCAAAAGCATCCCAAGTGAATCCTGTCCATGTACCATGACACCAACCACCGAAAATGTACACAAACTCTCCAAATACCACTAACCAACTTGATATGATCATTGCACTCATTGCACCAGGGATGCCCAAGTTCAGTTTGGTCACAAAAATCCATGAAAGAAGCACATGAAGCACAAATGAACCAGCAGAAAACCATCCAATGATTGTGTTTCTGAGCTGTGACTGTAAGTACTTCTGGATTGTGAAGGCAAAGGCATAATAATAGAGAATGGGGATGAACCAAAGGGAGATGTATCCTGCAGCACTTGCTACATCACTTTCTTGTCCAAGTAATTTGAAAATGGATGTTGAGAAAATAAATACTGGAAGAAGTATTGTTGCAGTGCCAAGATTGATGATCCATGATGTTTGCAAGTACACACCCATTGAATGGTATTGCTTTGCACCAAATGCTTGACCACATAGAGTCTCAGTTGCACTTGACATCCCCAGCTACAACATGAAAACTTTGAGGATATGAGTGTAATAAAATTTAAATATTAATGTTCTTATTCTTACGTATATGAGTTTTTGGATTTATCAGATAATTAATATATAGTTCATGTTGTTAATGTGTCTACTTTAAATCTTAAATACTATAATTATATTATTTCTTATTAACTTAAACTTTTACATCTGATACTAACTAACACATGCAACGTGTGAAAGTTGATAAAGTAAAATCTTACCAATATTCCATTGACAAATCTGACAGTAATGATTTGTATGAGAGCATAACCTGCAAGTTCTATTTCACCAATATGTCCAATAAATGCCTGAGTCACCACAAACATTCCAAACTGAGTAATTCTAGCTAACATAGCAGGAAATGCAACCCTCCATATCTTTTTGGATTCCTCCAAAATTCTCCCTTTGAATTCTCTTTCATCTTCTGCTTCTGGTCCCAGAAGCCTCTCTTCCGTCTCATTGCTTCCCATCCTCTATCAACAACAAATTTTGTTATAGAAATGACATGCAGAGTTAGCCTTTGTCTTAAAGAACTCAAGCATGCATTCTTCCACATCGAAAAATTTCAATAAAAAAATTCAAATATATATATATATATATAGTATGAGTTTTGAAACTAATATAAAACGATGATGTGTTTTTTAAATATTTGTTTTTCCATGAACTCATAGTTTATGAACTAATAGATAGTTCACATACAATTTTTTTTTTTTTCCGCCAACTATCTTGCCACGCGAATTAAAAACACTCATTTTTTAGTTTATCATTAATTTTAAAATTCATATTAATTTTTTATTTAAAAAAATGATATTAATTTTAAAGCTATAATAAATACTGAGTCTCATATATATTATAAGTGATAATTTTGTTAGACAGTTAAGACTCGTTAGAACTCGTCTTGAGTGAGAGGAAATTTTATGAAAATATGAACATTTTATCTAAAACATTCAGAAAATTATATAAATCTTAGGGTGATTTTTACCAAGCCATTTTAACAGAAATTTTTTAATTAAGTCATTTCAACATTCTTCTCTATTTTAGCGAAGCATTAATATTAAAATAATATAAAAAATTTTATTAACATTTTAAAATTATTTTATTTTAAATTAAATACTAAAATAATAAGAGAGAGAATTTAGTTAGGACTCTTTTGCTCTTTATATTTAGTTTGAATGGTTCAATTTTTATAAAATAGCTAGTGGTGTCACTTTTTACACACTCCAACCTCTCCCTCTATAGTTAGCTATAGGGGTGCGGCAAAAAAAGGGGGACCGACCCGACCAGAATCGACCTAAAAATATTGATTTTCAAATTTACTTCGGGTCGGGTTGGGTTTGATATTTAAATATATATATTTTTTTTTTCAGTTTCGGGTCAATTTTGAGTTAAAAAATTGGAGTTGAACTGAAAATCATACTAAAAGTGTAAAAGGCAAACCTCCTAACCCTCACTCTCATTCTCATCTCAAATCTCTTAACCTAGCTGCCAATCGGCTCGACTTTGTCACTATTATGTCATGCTCATCTCCCGCCATTATGAATCTTGCCATTTGTCTCTCTCTCTCCTCTCATTTCTTTACTTCTCTCTCTTTCTTTTCTCTCTTCTCCTCTAGTTCTGTTCCCTCTCATTCTCTTTCTCTCTCTCTCTCTCTCTTACCACCCTCTTCTCTATTTCTATTTTTGTTGGTTGAGTTGGATACAATGTTAGTCAAAGGAGATCGACGTCGATCTCTCTTACTGGTGATAATGTAGATGTTTGGTGATAGTGATGTTGGTCTTGATGGTTGTGGGTTGGCGATGATATAGATGTAGAAAGAGAAAGAAAGAGGTTATAAGTGGGAGAGAAAACGAGAAAAGGGGAGAGGTGGGGTGGTGGTGGTGATGATTACTGGTGAGGTAGTAAGGGTGGTGACCGGTGATTTTGAGTTAAGTTATTTTTTGGTTATTGGAGGACATTTTCTTTTGGGTTTGACTATTTACTGAAAGCCCATTCACAGGCCCAAATCGATCGATCCCAAGTGAATTGACCTGAACAAATCGGTCCATAATGGATTTCACCCTTATTTTGGGTTGGTTGGGTTTTCAAAATATTGATGTCTATTTCGGATCGATTTTCTTCAAAATTGATCCGACCTAACCTATGTTCATCCTTAATTTCACATAAAAACAATGGATAGAAAACATGGTTAAAGATGTTTAAAACTTACAAACAGATAGAATTAATTAAAAAAATAGAATCGTACAATTTACAAACAAAACACAAATTTTGTAATAAATAATAATAATAAAAAAAGATGTTTGATAAAATAATAAAATACAAAGAACGAAAAAAGTAATGACTTGAGGGGGGCCACCACTATGCGAACAAGACAACAACATTTATTAAAGTCAAAACAAATAAAAACAAAAGAACTCAGAAATTCTTGTGTACAGATTTTGAGGGACACTTGACCTCGTCCTACAATGGTTACACCCTCTTTATAGAATAATTGAAAAACGACAAATCCATCACATAACAGAGAAATATGGCTTCATAAAAAAATGCATGTTTAAAATATGCATTTTTGTTTAAAAAATTATAGAATTTTTGAAAGAAATATTTTATATTTATCGTCATGTGGTCCACCTCACTTTATAATATTAAATTAAAAACATGGTGAAAAAAAATCTGCAAATTCCTCCTAACTTGGCTAATAAATCATTATATACATTCATCTATATGTAATAAAAAGTAAAAGCATCTTTTAAATATTGAGGATATTAAATAAACTTCTAAAACAATTATGAATACAACAGTCAATGTAGGATATCATTATATAACCAGTGTTTAAAAACTCGATCGAATAAGTTGAGTTATCAATAAAAAATCGTAAATCGGCATCCAACCGATCTGATAATCCTTAATTTTACTCGGACCAGGTGAGCACTCAGTTGAATTGGTTGAGTTTTCGAGTAACTTGGCTAACTCGGTTCAACTCGAATTATTTAAAAAATAAATAAATAAAAAATCAATGACCAACTCATCATAACCGCTATGCTTTACCACGATATCGATTAATCCACCACCATACCACTCACCTTATCACCATACCATAAAATCAGCCCCAAAACCAGTCACCACAAATCTCCCAAACCAATCACCACAAATCTCCTCAAATCAATCACCATCGTACAAAGAAACTCAATGATGGAGTAGTGATGGAGGAGAGTGAGAGGGGGTGCAGCAGCGATTGTGGATGACAAAAACCTGCTTGTCTTGTAGCAACGGCGAAGGAGGATAAAGACGGAGAGTTGAGATGGTGGTAGTAGAGGTTGTGAGATTGGTGGTGTGAGGTCTTGAAATGGTGGTTGAGTGGCATTTGAAATGATGGGAGAGAGGGATTAGTTGCGAGAGAGAGGGGTGGAGATGGTGAAAGAGAAAGAGAAAGAGAAAAATGATAGGGTTTATGTGATTACTTTCATTTCCAGTATGACATATTACACAAACCCCCTTAAATTTGATAAAATTTAATAGTTAAAAGTATCAAATTGACTCCTAACATTTAAAAAAAATGTCAATTTACGTTGTGAAATTTTAAAAATGATAATTTTCTTAAAACAGTGATCATCGAATAATCGATTATTCGCTATTGACTGAGTAATTGGTGGAATACTGAATACCAAGTTTCGGAACAATCACTTAAAACACAAGAGCTCAATTGTCACCTTCTGCTTGGAATAGAATCAATCCAAATGTGATAGCTGCTGTCACTTGAAAACCATCACTATAATCTCACACCAAAATCTTTCTCTATTATCATCCACTAGATTCAGCTTTCTGTTTCCATCTTCTCTGCCGACTGTCTCGACCTTTTATTACTTTCTAAAATTCACTTTAATCGAATAAAAATAAACAAGGGCAAAGGAGCAGTCTCTAGACTGCTTTTACAGGCAGCAACAAATCTGTATAAGACAAATGTGGCAGCACGTGTTGCTGCCAGCTGTTTCAACGTGACAGATTGCTGCCACTACACCACTTCCTCTCACTTTTTTTTTTTAATGATATATTGACACTGAATCGCCCAACGTTTTAACACTCAACAAAATATCCTTACAAAAATTCAATATAAAAGTACTCAGCCATTGGAGACAAACCGCTAAGTTGGCCATCTAAATTCCTATGACCAGTTTACCCGAATCATATCATTAAATTATATATATTTATTATTTTTAACAGAATTGAATTATTTATTATCAATAAAGGCAATAAATTGAATTTTATCTTGTCAATGTGTTCAAAGGCTGAATTACCCTTCCCACACTAACTTTGATTGTAGGCAGTTAATATGTTAATATAATTTTGTGTTGAATTTTTGAAAGTTAGGAATATTTTGTTACCGGTATTAAGTAGTTAATGATAATAAGATACTTTTGTGTTGAATTTTTGAAATAAGAGATTTTAGTAAAATTAACCTTAATATATTGTATATATTTTACCACAAAGCGTGCAAAATAGTAAAACAAAACTCACTAAACTGGTAACTCAGGTTTTATAATAAGCTGAGTATTGTTAGATTGAATGAATATTATTTAGCAGTAGGTCATAGTCAATAATGGTAAAAAACAGTATTAAAACGCCATTTACACATCACCACATAATAAATCATTATATTAAATTATAAATTAGAACGCTAAATATTATTATTTAAAAATTTCATTCATTAAACGGCAGTGGTTATCTAGATGATGAAATTCTATGCAAAACAACATTTTATAATGTTTTGAATTTACTTAAAGATTGTATCAAAAAAAAGAAAGAAAAAAGTATTACTTAAAGATGAATATGATGCGGATAGCTTCATGTGATCGGAAATATATACCATAAATAACCATTGATAAATCTGAGTACGGGCTACTTCATTCTTCACCAATTCAAAAGAAAATCAGCATATGGAAGTCATTAATTATGATGAATAAATCTATACCATATATATATATGATAACATGTTATATAAAAGATAACCATTCACAAATCTGTCAAAAAATGTAAATTTCTTTTTATGAGTCGCATAGAGGATGACATCAATAATCCATTATAAATAATATTTGTTAACTTCTTAAAAATCTTTGATCATGAAAAGAAAAATAAATGTTTATTTGGATATATATATAGTTTTTATGTTCAGTGTTAGAATTTAGGACCATGAATTTAAGATAATTAATCTCATCCATTCATTATATTTAAATAAAAGAGGTAATTATTTTTTGAAGATGAAATATAATAAATAACTAAAATTAAAAGCCCTGAAAATTAAAAAACTGGATGCACTGAAGATATATATATATTATTTACGTAGTAGAGCAGTAATATGAACTTGATTGACACACATCTATTCAAGCTGTCTGAAGAGACGAGAGAGAGGAGAGAAACGTACTGATTTGTCAAGAAAAATATCTTTGTTATATGAGCACTTCACTTTCTGGCTTTAGATTGCAGAGATGAACCGCTAAAAACAGTCACAGAGAGAGAGAGAGAGAGAGAGCAAGAAATACTATTGAATCTTGACAAATGATCATGGAAAGATGTATCCAGCTATGACTACGTGTAGCCCTTAAAAAAAAAATAAAAAAAAAGGGGGTTTGGGGGGGGGGGGGGGGGGGGGGGGGGGGGGGTGTGGGGGGTGATGAATGATACTAGTCTGGCAACCTGCTCGTAAAAAAGGGTGTTGGGGTGGGGAGAGGAGGGATGGTGATGAATGATACTAGCCTTGCAACCTGCTCGTCATACGATTATGACTAGTCAAGGCAGAAATTTCAATTTCTCCATTCTAGAAAAATATATTTTTTTTTTGACACATTAGAAGTATATATTACACTGATAATATGGTTACGGACCCTCAAAAATGAGATAAGATAAAGACTCCCTAAGTGGAGAGAAAGGATAACTTGAAAATTGCTCATATAAAAGGGTATGTGAGATTCGAACTCTCAAACCAAATAAATTTGAGAGTTACTTCATAATTTACTATCTAGTCTAGCCTTGATTCTCTTATGTATTCCCTTTTTAATAGATAACTTTTACCGAATCCGTCACTCTATTCTTTCTAATCATTTTTTTAATCAGTCAATGTTGACTGTAGTTTAAAAATATATATAATGATGATATTCTAATCATAAATTATATTTTAATAAAATTATTTATCCTTAAATAAAATCATAAACATGAACAAATAAATTAACAAATGAAAAACTATGAAAAGGACCGAATAACTATACCCATCTTATGTCAAACATAAGTTTCCAAGAGACGACTTTGATCAATGAAATTACTACAAGAAAAGAAATTGTGTTGCAGGACATGTCAATTAATCTCATTTTCCTTAAGCTATTATTCATTTCCATCAATCTGATGTTTTATTTAGTAATATTGAACATGCCTATACGATAAATGAAGCCTTGTATGTTTAATTATAGAGCAAATTACTTATGACCCCCCTGAGGTATAACATTAAACAGGTGGAAATGAAGATATGTTTTTGTAACAGAGAAGCCTAACTTTGATTGTCAAACGCTGTTAACTATAAAAGTTGACTGTGTTATGTTGCGCAAAGACGAAAATGCCCTCAATGTTTGTCATAAGTTGCCAATTTTACCCTTGAATGAGGACAAAAGATTTACCATAAAAAATTAGAGGTGGTTGTGTATGTGCCGTCAGTTGATGTTATGGAAACTTATGTGGGTAAATTTATTTTTTTGACCATTTTACCCTTTATAATGTCAATAAATTACTTAATGAAAAAAATGAAAAGAGTGATAATTTTTTTTTGATCGTTTCCTTTTTTACTGTTGTATGGGCAGCGGTAATAATATTTTTTGCTATATAAATGGCCACATATACTACTTGTTCTTCATTCCTTTGTTCATCAATTTGGCAACCAAGTTCATTTTCCTTCATTCATCAATTTGTAGCCAAATTTTTTTCTTAATTTTTTTCTTTTTATTGTTCTTTCCTTAATCAATTTGCTGTCAACCTTTTTTGTTCTTCATTTTTGTTGCACACATCAATTCCCTTTCAAATTTTTTATTCAAGTTTCATTTCCTAAAGAGTTGTTTTAGTTATGACAAATATGTTATATGATAGTGGCAGTGGCAGTGGAGTGAATGGATGAATTATCAAGTTCAAGAACAGAAGATGCTTTTGTGAAAAAAAGGCATTAATCAAAATTTCTGAATCTCAAAAAAATACGAACAAATTGTTTTTCATTTGTGAGAATCGGAAATGCAATTACTATTCATTTTGGACACTCGATGATGAAGAGTTTCAAATAAAGTCACAAGGAGATGAATAAGTTAATGAGATGCAAAATTTGAAGCAATGCCAAGGTTATATAGGTTTTGAAGAGGAGTTACGATGCATGAATGACCACATGGAAAGAAAATTCAACAAAATAGAAGCACAATTGTAGAACCATAAAGTCATCAACTTCATTACTCTAATATTTACTTTTGTAACTATGATAGTAGTTATCCACTGTAGGATGTAAAAATAAAGTGTAACAATGGTGAAATGCACTATAAATTTAATTCATAACTATGCTCGTAGTTATCAACTGTGCATGATCCATAAATAAGCATAAACTAAACAAATATAAAGTAATTGTGCATGATCCACAAACAACCACCAACCACCTAACTGTTTGCACTAGTGGACAAAAGAATGCATGACACAGTGCATCAATTCACAAAAAGGAAGTGCACCACATAACAAAAATATCATGCACCAAATAACAGAAACAAAGTGCACCAAATGACCAAAAACAAGGTGCTTGAGTGGACAAACATCAACTAGTTCGATATCTTGACATACTTGTTCAACTTTCATCTATGTGAGAGTGATGGACTTAAAATGGTTGTGAAAGTTGAGATGATGCAGGTGGAGTCGGGTTGACACTGACTTGAGATTGATTTTGTGAAGGTTGAGATGTCCCAAACCAAAGCACCTGTCAATGACACCATAGCAACAATAACAATATCTATTAGTTAATGGAATTATTTCAGCAAAACAGAAAACAATAAAAGCAATAACATACACTTTTCACTCTAGGTTCTCGTGTATTGGTAGATGCTTGAGTTTGTTTCTTGTTTGCAGGTCCAACAGTAGATGAGCTAGGTGCTTGGGATTATTTCCTTTTTCCAACTGCAGTAGATGAGATAGATCCCTGTAATCATAAGTTAAATTAATAAGGGTGTAAATAAATATGCAATAAGTGTAGGGTGTAGTTATACTTGAATTTGTTTGCTTCTCCAGTTGCAGCACCCTTCCCTTTGCAAGTTCTTTGGTTATAGCCAATTTCTTGACAAATGCTGCACCTTAGACCCACTGATCGCTGCACCTGCAATTGTTCCATAAGTCCCCTTTTTCTTGATTTCTTAGGTCTGCCCTTTCTTCTTGTCTTCAGTGGGGGTAAGAATTTTGTAAATTCAACCTCAGGTCATGAACCCTGATCCGGAATGTCATGCAAAACATACTAGTATGTCTTCAAATATGCTGGTTTCTTCAGGTAATCATCAACATATGTCTCAAGTTCAGACTCAAGTCTAAGTTTGGTAATACATGCCATGACATGTTTACAAGGTATGTCTGTGACCTCTCACAGACCACAGTCATAAGTTTTCTTATCCAACAACACAATAAATTGCCTACTGCCATCAACCACCTCGAACTCCCATTCCCCCTCGAACTCTCATTCCCCATATCTAAGAGGATCTAAATACCTCCCTTGTTGTTGATATTTTTGACAAATTTTCATAACACGTGGAGGTATATTAGACTCCCAACCTAGTGCTCTCTCATACCTTGATCTAATGCGGGTCATAAACATTTTTCTAATGGTTTCTAGCATTGATAATATAGGCATATCCCTAGCGTCATTCACCTATCCATTAAATGTTTCAATAACATTGTTGGTTATGTGATCGGTTTTGGTGAATTTGACAAATTGATGAAGTGCCCAAAGGTGTAAAAAGATATCCATCAAATACTTATGGGCAGCAAGTAAGAGATCTTTAATTTTTTGCATTGCTTCAGTGAAAGCAATAACATTAGGGCTTCTAGCAATAGGCTAGAAAAGATCTTTAAGGTAGTCAACCTTATACTTGGTATATATATTCTGCATAATATGCCTTCCACAAAACCTATTTCTATGGTTTGACCAACACTCATCTAAAGCTAACCCAATTCCTATTTGCCTATCAGACATAAAACAGATAGTTCTACCCCTGTTATATTGGCCGATGTGCTCATATAACAAAGTAATGAACCATGTCCATGTTTCCCTATTTTCGACCTCACAAACACCAACTGCCAAAGGATAGACACCAGCATTAGCATCCATAACTATTGCACTCAACAATACCCCTCCATATGGACCTTTAAGATGACATCCATCTAATCCTATAAAGGGTCTATAACCCTCTAAAAACCCCATTTTTTGACAAGCAAAGCTTAAAAAAAATCTTTAAAAATGTGCAGGGACATTAGGATCTGGGCTCACTCTTAATGTAGAAGCGAATGCCATTGTACCTGGGTTTCTCTCTCTCAACACATACTCATATCTATGGATTTTATTAAAACTTTTCTTATGATCTTCATTGCCTATATTCAAGGCAAAGCTTCTTGCTCTGTAAAGGGTGTAGGCTGGAACTTGTAACCCACATTTTCAAAGGACCGTCTGTGGTAAAATTTTCACACTAATACCCGGGTTTTGCTTAATCTCCCTCTTAAAGGTCTTCCCTATCCAATGACTATTAACTTGATTGTTTTTAGTCAAAGACAAGCAAATATGGACAACATTAATGGTTTTCAGTTGGCAGGTGACCCTATCAAGGGTCGGAGACCCACACACCATCCAGGGGCAACTCATTGCTTCACATTTAGACACTATCCTCCTTCTTTCATTCTTCACTTTTTTCAATCTAAACCCTTCTTGGATTGTATAATTTACTATCACCTCTCTAAAGTGTCTAAAATTCATAAATATTAGACCCTTTTGTAGTCTAATCTTTCCATCTACTCCTAGTGAAAATGATACCCCATGAGTTGGTGTATAAACATCATCATCATCATTATTAGAACTACTGCCTTGAAATGGGTGTTCATAATCGACATCAAATAAGTTATTTGTGTCACCTCCCACAAATAACCTGTCTACATACTCTACACCTTTACCACTTTCAACAGTATGCTACTCTGTACCCAACTCCACCTCACTATCATAATCATCACCTTCCCCACTCTCCCTACTCTCCTCACTATCAAATGATTCATAAGCACACTCCCCAATCTCAGAACTCCACTCACCCTCACTTGCATTAGAGTCTAAATCAGAAATGACAATCTTTTCTGTGTGTTGTGGTGTAGGTTTGGGCTGCCTATCATATAATACTAAGTTGGGCTCATTGTTTGGATTGGGCTCATTATTTAGGTTGGGGTCATTATTTGGGTTGGGCTCACTATTTTCTTTAGGATGACTGGTTCAGTTTTTGGTTTGTAATGTAACATAATCCACATTAAAATGCATTTTGTCCACTTTCCTATGCTCAAACAAAGCCATAACATCTATGAGATCACTCTCATTTTCTATCACCCGAACTTCATTACACCATGGAAGAATGACTTCTTGGGTAAATTTCTCCCCTAATATGCTATCCACACCTAAAGATGCAAACATCACACTATCGCAAAGACTTTTAAGTTCATATAATCTACAGATTCCCACCCAAGCTCATATGTTTTGCCCAGAAATGTTGCAGTTATAAAAATTTGAAAATTCTTATAGTCACGGAATTACATAACATAATATTACCAAACAAAATAACATAAGAGAGTAATAAAACTACAAATGACTCTGTTTTTGTTTTTTTCTTTATAAACTAGTTTGGACACAGTCATAACACACCATGTTCAGTTCATACAAAAAACCAACCTCAAACACACGAACACTAACTCCAAACATGCAAGTATCAAACATCATTTTCAGCATTTATATTCATGTTTACATAACATATATAAAGCAGGTCATCATTTTAAAGTTCAAAAACCATAAACAAATATCAAGCTTAAAAAACCAGTGTATCCAAATCTTCAAAAAACTCTAACTTTTTTACTTCTTACAAATATCATACAACAATATCAACATTGACAAATCTGTTTACGCTACAAACACACAACATCATCAGACCAAACTAAAACAAAAACCGTAACTCGAACAACATTGGATGCTTACAAATTGTAACTCGAACGACAAAAACTCATTATCAAACACAACAACATTAACAAGTAGAAACAACAACAAAAAAGAAAAAAAAATGAAGAACAAAACTAAAACAAAAATGAAGAACAAAAATGGTTGACAGAATAACATAAGACAGTAATAACAAAATATTACTATCTTTGAATAAGTAAAAACAACAAAAAACTCATTATCAAACACAACAACAAGAAGTAGAAACAGAAAAAAAAAAAAAAAAGAACAACAACATCAACAAGTAATAGACTCATACCTTTCACCCATTTCGAAGCACAACAATCGTTTCGTCTTTAGTTATGTCAAAGTTATGTTTGTTACAACATAAAGACACAAGGATACAAGGACACAAACACAGACATGGTTTCGTTTCGGTTTTAGGTTTTAAAGTTTTGATGCTAAAGGTTTTAGAAGAATGTCAGAGAGAAACAGGGAAGACACAAAGACACGAACATAGAAAAATTAAAGAAGAAGAAGATGACACCTTAGAGACAAATACAATTACTCACTTTCTTTGGCGCCTCTTCCATTGTTTTTTTTTTATTATTATTTTCTTTTCCTTTTTTATTATTTTTTAATTTAAAATATCTTCTCTTCATTTAAGTGTGACTTGACTTGTCATAGAAAAATCTGCACACCAATAACCTCTATTAAAATGACAAAAATACCCTTAATCAAACTAATGTTGATCATGATGCACTAACGGTCTCCGGGCTTCTCTGTTACAAAAACAGAACTTCATTTCCACCTATTAAATGTCATACCTCAGGGGAGTTGAGAGTAATTTGCTCTTAGTTATATTGTGTATTAATGATACTGAGTATTTCTAATTTTGATTCAAAGAGATGAATAGTTCTAATCTCACCATTGTCTTAAAACACATGATATAATTTTATTTAAATTTAATATCGAGCTCCCTTCCCATTATTAAAAAATATATATATTTATATATTAAGGCATGAATACTTCTGATGTTTTTAAAGTGGCCAAGGGACGATATTGTGCAGTTTGATAGAGTATCAAAAATTTGATATAAATTCTACAAAGTAAAACTATGTTTGATTGAAGAAAAGAAGGAGGACAATGAGTGCTTCACCTTTTGGTTGAGAAGTTAGACAAGAAAAGGTACAGAACCGAATTTTCATGTGTCTTCTAAAGGGAAAAAACAACAATTATTTTTATAAAAATAAAAATTTACAGAACACTGAGTTTTAAAATATTTTTAGAAAACTTAAAAACCATAGACCTATAAAACAATGAAATAAAATAATAAAACTAAATAAAGATCGAATCTTGTACCTTTTGTATTAATCTCTGTGAATTGCTCACCACCTAGTCTTCTTTGATATGTCTCTACACCAAGAAACAAGTGAGTTGGCACAATTATATTGAACTTTGCTCACTTACTTTTGATTTATTTTCTAAAAAGAAAAACAAATCAATGTTTACAAGAGGTGAGTGTTTGTTTTTGGCTATACAAAGAATAAAAACACTAATTCTTTTTCTTTGTTTTTCTTTCTGTTTCTCCAACAAACGTATAACTAAAAGCTCTCTCCAAAAGAAAACTATTTCTTTTCTATTTATAGGCAACCAATTATGATTTTAATTAATCAAAATTAATATTAAACTTCAAGTTTATTAAAATTAAGCTTTTGCCCCATATAACATAATTAATTCAAAATTAATTTATGTTATATTTTAAAATCGAACTTGTGGTCTATAATTAATTCATAATTAATTTATACCCGGTCACTGCTGAGAATCGAATTTAAGACCTCTTATAAAATTAATTAAATAATTACTAATTCATAATTAATAATTAACTAATTAATAATTTGAATAATCAATATTATTTAAATACCAAGTGAACACATATTTGCTACTTGTGTAACAATTGTAATTGGACGATCCAATTACAATATTCTATATACATGTTTCTTATAGTGTAATGAACTATCAACGGGGCCCGATAGACCTACAGTTTTGAGCTCCAATAATATCGGAATTATTAGTTAAACTCTTTAATTAAATAATTCACTATTATTAATCTCAAAGTTACTCCACTAAAAATCTAAGATTGTACTCTAAAAAATGCAGATGTTTTTATACAATTTGAAATTTTTAGTGTCCATTGATTTAATTACTACATATGATTTTACCCTCCACAAATAGTTCATAATTAGAGCTAGGTCAAAATGTTCGTTATACCCCTTTAATTATATTTTGATCCTTAAGTATCATTGATTCTCTAATGAACAATATATTCATAATAACTTATGAATTTATCTTTCCGTTTACATATGAACAGAAAATTGAGCGCTCTTATTATTCAAGATGTGAATCAATCCTTAAGAAAATTATTTCTCTACTTCTTGCAAGAAGGAGTGGATTCTACTATTGTATATAATGTTCCTAACTACTTACTAAATTATATCCCCAAAGTACGAAGTTATTGATCGAACATTTACATCGATCTCACTAATATAAATCAAATGATATAACTCAATAAGAAGGAGTCCATAATACACTTAGTATTAAGATAAATTTATATATGATCATCTAGTCAATAAATATAAATCTCTAAGTTTAACGGATATTAATTAGAGACTTATATTTATCATGGTCTAGTCCTATATAATCTTTATTATATAAGATGCCTCCATTTCCATGTCACTACATAAATAGTCTCGGATAAAACTATCATACCAAATACGAAATAGACCACAACTGTAGATTCACATCAAACAAAGTACCCAGTTTCATTTGCTTTTTACAAACTCTTTAGATTACTTCTCTCAAACTAAATCCGCTTATATATAATACTTATATACTTAGTTTGAAAATACATCAGTAATCAAGGATGTTTCTCATGATATATACAATTTTTGTAAAATATATAAATTAAATAAAATGAATAATTCATTATTATTTATTAAAACCGTTTACATAATTACAAACTCTTAAGGTATAAAACCCAACATCTTCTTCTATCTTTTTATTATCACTGTTTTCTCATTTTAGAAATAAGTTTGATATAACGTTTCTCTTAAAGACACTCTACAATATATATTTCTTGAGATCTCGAAATTAAATTATTATTTCTTGAGATCATGCAGCAGTTTTGGACAGATCCATAAGCTTATAATAGATAATTAATCTGTGCTCTTTAATGGTTTTTTATTTTTTTAATCTGTTTTGAAAGGTCTGTGGTGGATGTTCAAACAAACCTTGTTGGAATTAAATAGTATATTCTTCAAATGTTGTATAAGGTTGTCATTATTTTAGAATTTATGTAAGTCAAACACCATAAATTTAAGTAGGGCTGGCAATTTGGAACCCGACACGACGGGTCGACACGAAACCGACACGATTATTACGGGTTAGGGTCGAGTATTAACGGGTTGGGTAAATAAACGGGTCAACCCGTTTAACCCGTTTAATTATCGGGTCGGGTTCGGGTTTTATCTAACGGGTAACGGGTTGACCCGTTAAATAAGGGTAAAAAAGTAATTTTATTTTGGAGGGGTAGTCATGTAATTTTAGTGGTTGATATATATATATATATATATATATATATATCCTTCAAAGTTTAAACCCTAACATAAACAAAAGTCTCTAAACTTCATCTCAACACTTCATCCCATCACAAATTGTTATGTAGTAGTAAAATTTTATTGGTTTTGATAAAATATTTGTTAAACTATTTTTTTCATGTATAAATGTATAATTTCCTAATTAGTTAACTTTTAATTATTATTTTTTGACAAGTTTAGTTTGACGAATGTAATCAACGCTTGATATTGTTTTTCTATTATAAAAGACTACATAAAAAAAAAGAATTTATTTTATTTTATTTTTTTAATATGAAGGATTATATTTGTAAAGATATTTTTATAATCATTTTTGTAAACATTTGTATTTTTATGGTTTGGATTGTATTTGTGGATAATTGTATTTTTTACGTCTTGTGTATCTTTATTTTAATTTTGTTTTTTATTATATCTATATTAAAATTTAAATGTATTAACTATCATTAAATGAGTCATAAACGGGTTGATTAAATGAGTTATTATTTATGTCGGTTAAATGGATTATTAACATATCGATTAAACGGATTGTTAACGGGTTGACCCGTTAGTAACCGTATCGGGTTCGGGTTGAAAGGGTTCAACCCGTTTCCTTATCGGGTCGTGTTCGGGTTGTGTTAAAAATTATCGGGTCGGGTTCGGATTGTGTCCAACCCGACACGGCAACCCGAATTGCCACCCCTAAATTTAAGTCAAATAATTGTTATTAAATCACTTATAGAGTATAGTTGTGTTTGTTTATGAAAGATGACACCAAATGGATAAGAGCTTGCTCACACTTGCCGAGATGAGTCACTAATTGTGTGGTCTAGTATCCATTCTCATAATGAAGAAATAACTATCCCTATATTAAAATTAAATATAATTATATTTGAAAATGATACCAAATGGATGAGTAATCTACCACGACTTATCCAGATTAATCATTTGCGTGACTCGAATTTATACCCTATAAAACATTTGTAGTCGGGTCATAAGAATATTCCTTATAATATTTTTACCTAAGTAAGCCATTACAAGACTGCAAAATTCACTCTTGAAAAAGAAGGCATGATCTGCAAAGTCTCCCAATTGGAAAGGATTGGCAGACAACGGCTACAGTGGTGCAGCATGGTGGAAAGTAGCGAAACAACAATATAGTATATGACTCTGACCAATGGCTACTGCACTCAAACATTTTTTACATGTAATTGTAAGGTAATTAGAATTTAGGGCATGTTAAGACTTATTAAGATAATCGAAAGAAACAAGCGATTAAAGTAAGAGAAAAAAAACTTTTCTCATTACACACACACACATATATATATATATATATATGTATGTATAAAATAACCATTTGAGATATGACGTAAAGATATCTGAAGATGAAATTACCCCTAGAACATTAAATTTAACTAACAATTAACTAAATTTAGGGACTAAATTAATGGATTTTTTGATAATTTAGGGACCACAGAAACGTTTAAGCAAACATATTTGAAAAGCATAAATAACGTCAAAACTTAGAGACCATCTTGAAGTTTTTCCATAAAAGTGTAATAGTATCTCTTTGCCCTTTTTGTCATGGTCAACTAACAGAAATTTGATATAAGGGACTAAAATGGATTTTTTGATAATTTAGAGACCACGGGAGACATTTAAGTAAACATGTTTAAAAAGTAGAGATAAACGTCAATACTTATGAACTAAATTGAAGTTTTTCCTAATCCTAATTGAAAATAAAATAATGATATATTTTTAGTTTTTTAATTTTTAGTGTTGACACATGACGTACAGATATCTAAAGACGAAATTACCTCCTAAAACATTATATTTGACAACAATTGACTAAAGTTAAAGGCTAAATTGATTAATTTTATGATAATTTAGGCATCATAGAAGATATTTAGCTAAACAAGTTTAAAAAGTACAGGTAACATCCAAACTTAGAGATTAAATTGAGATTTTTCCTTATATTATTGTAGTTTAGGTATCTATCACTTGTCTATTTGTCTTTAGTTTTTTTTTTTTTTCCTTTTCTTTTTCCTTTTTTAAACATAAGTTTCCTTTTTGTCTCTTGAAATAATTTTCCAAATTAATACTTTAGAGGGATAATTCCAATTTCTTTCTATTATTTGATGTAATAGCTAACTACCTTTTATAGTTTGTAACAATCCTATTTTACCCCTTTTATTAACTTTGTTAATGAAAAATGAATTCTGATAATAACAATACATGGAAAGACTAAACTGACTCTCAATTATAAAAATACTAGAAAATTGTAATTTAACAAAAATGAATTTAAAATGTAATTAAAAAAATATTAATAATTTTTTTAAAAAATTGTGATGAGATTTTTACTGTTCACCATGTGGATAGATGGTAGACATCATTTTTAAAAATAATAAAAAAGAAAATTAAAAAAAAAACTTCAAAAAATTTACATAAAAACTCAAAAAAGAAAATCATTTTGGGGTGGATCTCCACCGTCCATAAAAGACGATGGACGGTGCTAACTGATCATCATTAACACAACATCATCATCTCATTCATCACCATCATCACTATATCAATATCATCAACATCAACCAAAATTTATCAACATAATTTTTAACGAAACAAATTTTAACTAGATTGTTGAAGATGGAAAAATTAAAAAATTTTAAAGAAAATGAAAAAAATGAAAAACAATTCTGGGGTTCATAACATAGGCAACCAGATCTGGGTTTCCCAAAAAAAAAATCAAAAAATTTAGAATGAGATGCGGACGAGGTTGGAGGTGGAAACTTGATTGTTGAGGAGGTCGACAATGAGGATAGAAGGGGTGATGCAGAAGATGAGGCCAGAAGAGTAGAGAGAGAGGCAGTGGGAGGAAGGGAGGTTGACAGAGATCTCGGAGGGTGGCTGGGGGAGATGGTGGTGGAGGAGGTGGCATTTTAGGAATGGGGAGGTAGAGAGGAGGACTATGCCTTGCAACGGAGAGTGGAGGAAGAGAGAGGTCATCAATCTGGGGAGGGCGAGGATGGAGAAGAAGAAGAAGATCAGAAGATGGAAGAGCAAGAAGAAGAAGTAGAAAATGAACGTTGATTATTAATATATAAATATATATAGTTTTAATTTTTTAGTTTTTTAAAAATGGTCATATATATATATATATAGTTTTAATTTTTTGGTTTTTCTAAAAATGATCTCCGCCATCAATCATGTTAATGGATGATGGGGATCTCATAATAATTTTTCTAATATTGTTCTTTGTTTTTCAATTAAAATTAAAAATTATTTTTATTAAATTTGAAAAAAATTACTTTTTAATTATCTTAAGTATTAATTATTTTAAAAAATATAATCTTACACATGACACTCATTTGTTTGTTCAAATTTTTTAAACTTATTTTCTAATAAATTGATGGTTTTATCCTTCTTGGTTAACGGTTAAACATTAACTTTTAATGTCCAAATTGATGATATAAAGATTTTTTTGGCTATTTTTATAAATGGTGGGAGGGTTTTTTTTTTACTATTTTTATAAACTACAGGGTGATCCTTAACGATTTTTGAAGTCGGGGAATTTTTTGACTATTATATCAAACTATAGAGAGAAAATTAGAATTATCTCTATTTACAATCAATAAAGAATACATATTGACGAACCGTCAATAATTTTTATTTATTTATTTATTTTTATAGATAGGAGATTAAATTAAGTTAAAACTGTCTATATCTTATTGTTTAAAATAAATGTGAATCCTTAATTTTTAAGGAAAATATTCAATCACTTCTATTAAATTAATTTATTGATAAATCATCAATTATTGCTCTCCCATCTTGTTAGAACAACAGCTGCCCAAAAGTGGCAAAATCAGCTTTATAGATGACTATAATTAGTGATAATTGGAGTTTTCATTGATTAATTATGACAATTGTTTGTCGATTCTAACATCAATATTGATGAAAACATATCAATGTGCCACTAAGCCAATCAGCCAGAGGGTCTGATGTCCTACATGATCTTGAATATGTTCGTTGGAATTGGAAAGTGCAAACATAACGTACTGTCAAAATAATAATAGGGTATCTGCCAGTCAACTTTCCAATTTTAACAAAATTTTGACGTAATTTAGCTACCCTCCACATTGATTCTACAATGAAATAAACTCCTCGACCTACACAAATTAACTAGTGTAAAACAATACCCAAACCTGAGGAAAAAAGACAAAGTTTAGTAATATAATTTTGTGATTCATCTTTCATATACATATAGAACAAATGTTCTAAGATTCGCTACTCGACTGACAGCCTAATAGGTAGTAAGTACTCCATTACTCGGTAAATACTCGGTTTGACCATCGGTCAATAATCAACTCATTGATCGACAGTTAAACTTGGTTAAATCTGTAAAAAAATTAATAAATTTTTCATAAGGTCAAAATACAATCGAATGACCACAAAATATCATAATTTCATATAAATTAAAATAAACTAAATTGAAATCCCAAAATAAACTAAATCCATATAAATTAAAATCAATTAAATCCATATAAATTAATATCATAAAATCAACTACACCCATTTATGCATTAGTTGGGAAGAAATTAAAAAGCCTAAATGAAATCAATAAGGGATAATTCTAATATCCCCTTGTTATTTGATCTAATAGCTAATTCCGCGCCAATAGTTTAGACAAATCACATTCTTTCCCTTTTGTTACTTTGTTAGTGAAAAATGGATTCTAATAGTAACAGTGCACAAAAAGATGAAATTATCTCTCAATTATAGAAAAGCTGAAAAAAAAAATCACAAAAAAAACAAATTTAAATGAAAAAAAAAAAACTGAGACTTCAACTTCAAACACTCTCCACTAATCATTTACAAATCATTGTCATCATCCTTTAACCAACAAAAAAAAAAAAAAAAAAGAAGCAAAATACAAACTTAGACTTGAACCCCGATAGGTTTGATTTCAATTTCGAACATTTGGGTTTGAAATCAAACCCAAATGTTCATGCGTCTAGGTTTGATTTCAAAACCCAGATGTGAACATTTGGTTCGAAATAATCAAACCCAGATGTTCAAGCATCTAGGTTGGATTAAGGATTGAAATTGAACCTTGATGATGGGGTTTGAGAAGGAGAAGAAGAAGGAAAAGAAGAAGAAAAAGGGATCGGAGAAGGGAAGATGGAGAAGAAGAAGAAGAGACATGAGATGAAGGGAGAGCAAAAAAAGAGAGAATTTTTTGTTTTTAATAATTTCTTTTAATTATTTTAAAAAATATAATCTTCCATTTATAATACGCGTGGCGCTCATCAATTTATTCCATTTTTTTAACTTATTTTATAATGAATACATGGTTTTACCATTTTTTATTAATGATCAAATATTGATTTTGAATTTCCAACTTAACGGTAGAGGGTTTTTTTGACTATTTTTATAAACAATAGAGGTGTTTTTGACTATTTTTATAAACTGTTAAGGGGGGTCCTTAGCAATTTCTGTAAGTCAAGTGGTTTTTTTGGTTATTATGTCAAACTACAAGGGTGAAATTAAAATTATCCCAATCAATAATTCAAAGAGCCAAATATTTAGTGGTCCAATTATTTATTAAATGATGTTATTTTAATACAACCTTGAGCCTTTTTCAATGTCCCCATTTGTTTTAAAAAGGAAAAAAAAAAAAAAAATAGTGGACAAATGTCCACCAAAATTGGTGGACATCCAGGCTTTGCCCTCTATTGTCTCATGAAATTATATCACATATAAAAATTCAAAATTTCAAGATCCAAACTTTGCTCTCTCTTCATCTTCTCATTAATCAAAACTCAACAAAAGAAATGAAGAACACCACCGCCACAACACAAAGCTAATGCTCCTCTACCCCTCAATCCTAAACCATCCATATCTGCCGCCACCAACCATCACTTTCATCTCCTCTTCTTCATTACCTTCATCATTTTGCTCTCACTTTCTTCACCACTACTCTCAACCGCACCATCTCCTCCTCCTCCTCTTCTACAACCTCCTTCTTAGCTTACTCCACCTCCACTCTCCCCTCCATCACTACCGTTCTCCTCCAACTCGGTGACTACTCGCCGAAGGTGAGTAAATCCCTCAATTTAGTGTTCTTTAACCAATCCATGAGAACTCGACCGAGTTGACTGAGTTTTACAACACTGGTAGAAATATTTGCAGAAATCGCAACTATTTCCACTAACTGTTGTTAATTCTTGTTTCTACATGAATTAATAAAAATTCTCGAAAGTGCTAAAAAAATTCAATTAAGTTATTTTGTGTTATCTTTCAACCCTAAGTTTTTCTTTTACTATTTGTTTGAATTTTCTCTAAATATAATGGAAAAATTGAAAAACTTTGTGTTTATCGTAACAATGTTTGACACATTACTTTAAACAATATTCTTTAAGAATTTCGCATGTTGTTATAAAGTTTTATCATATATTTAAAACATAATAATATATATTGATAGATGAAGGAGGATATTTATTTAAATAATATTTAATTTACTTTAATTTATTTTTTACAATATTACTCTCATTAGTTTCTTTCAGGCAATTGCATAACTCTATAAAATTATAAAAATTTTAATTTTAGTCACAAGCAATAATTCTGATTGTTTGAACCAAATTACGATTTTTAAAGTTTAAGATGGTCTTGAGTGGGAAAAAAATTATTTATGTTAAGATGTTTTATGTCAGTAATCCAAAAAAAAAAAAAAAGTTTTATGTCAAAAAAACAAAAAGAGATATTTTATGTTGGGGAAAAAAACAGTTTATGCTAAGGTTAGATGTTTTGATATAGAAAAGGCCATGGGCTTTGCAATATGAAATATCTAGAAATTTTAATTAATTTATTATTTTTCAAAAATTGATTTACTCGAATGATTGCAGTTGCAAAGTGTGTGTATACATACATACATATGACCTATTTTATTATTTTTTGTGAAAAAAAAAAATAGAGTTGTATTTTTGCTTTGGCCGAAAATGTGAAAGAGAAAAATAACTAAGAAAAGTAATCTAAAATTGAAAATGATAAGAATAGATTTATATACAAACAATAAAAATTTCCATTGTAAAGATTTAAATTGGGGAGGGACAGACAACACAAAAAAAAAAACCTTTCCATACACACTATTTTAATTCATTGAGTATTATTTCAAACATTAGTTATATATTTACTTTGCAAATTAATTATAAAAAAATTAGAAATTTATAAAATTTGAGGGCTTAAAGCGGTCGCACAACCCGCATAACCCTCCACTATTTGACGTGGGGACCAAGGTCTTAAATTTAATTATACAATTAGAATGATAAATTTTCATTCCTACTGAGTTGTTTAAATTTGATAAAAATGAAAAAGTTAATACAGCACTCATCAATGAACAAGTAGTCAATAGTTAGGTTTGAGAAGAGAGTTAAATAGTGAACCATTAATTCAACCTTTCTTGAGTGCTACTGCCAGTAGATTCCTCTGAAGAAGGTGTCAAGAGCCACTTGTTGAGTCTCTCTGATGGCATATTCACCTACAAAAGAAAATACCTTCTGTCACTTACAAGATTGATGATTTTATTGAAATCATTGAATATTGTCAGTCTGATTGTCCTGTTTTCGTTATTCATATTCTTAAAATTATTTATTAATTTACCTGGTCATCCCAATTGGTTTTCCAGATAATGCACCCGAGCACGAGTACTTGCATTACAACTCCAAGCACCATCCCAATCCATAAACCCTGTAAAATGAAAAGAAGTGCGTGATCATTATTAACATAAATGAGCTTGGCACATTAGATGGCCAGTGTATAAACATTTATGTTTAGGTTAATTTTATTGACTTCCTATAAGAGTTGACTTATATGGGAAAAAAAAAAATTCGTTCGTGGTTTTGTTGATGATCTTCCTTGCAAAAGAAGTTCAAAACATTTATGATAATGAAAGAAAATTTTAATGAATTTCGAAACGGTCTGAATCTACCAACTCGATCGTCACATGTCAGAAAACCAACATGCCCTTTTTCATACATCAAGTGCAAGACCTTTAAAATTAAAAGAGGAAGTAAAAGAAGGCAATATATTTTAAAGTGGGGGGGCTGCTTACATGAATTTTGAGATCAGCCAGATATCCAAGAACAATTCCAACAGGCACCCCAATCAGATAATAGCAAGCAATGTTAACAAATGCAACCACACTCTGCCTACCAGCACCAACAGCCACCCCTAATATCAATAATCTTATTAAAAATAAGTAAATATCTACACTTCATAAAAATTTTGTAAGAGAAGAGAATGGCATGCCTGAGAGAACTGCCTGGAATCCGTTGAGTAGAACTGATACAGCGAGAAGGACAGTGAGGCTTGTGACAGATTCTGCCACTTCTTCATCACTTGTAAACAAAAATGCAATTTGACGGCTGAACACCAAACATATTATCGCGAAGAAAATCCCAATAGCCGTTGTAGTGCATGTTGCAACTTTTACAGAAAATTTTGCAGCCTCGGCATTTCCACTCCCCAGTTCGTTTGCAACCCGGACGCTATAAAAATTATTGTAAAAGTAACATTTTTTTTTAATGAATATGTGTATCATTTAAATATGGCAATACAAGATGTTCGCTCACTGAAGGCCAAATAGGTATCGGTGATTGAGACTTAAAGAATCACCTTGAGGCCGCCAGAAATCCAAAGCACAACATAAATTCCCAACCTATGATGTTTAGGCTGCAATTTAAATGATCAATTTAGTATATTTTTGGGTCAAAAACTTGAAAGGAACAGAACCTTAAGTATTGGATATATATATATATATATATATATATATATATAAAAGCTTACCAAATGGAGAAGGCCGAAATCTCAATCGTGGCATTTTTCATATATCCGGCCAGTAGGACTAGAACTGCAGTGTACCACGCCTCTAAGCTATTGAGGATATAAACCACAAAAAGCATTAATAAGTATACATGAAGATAGCTCTACAAAGAGTGCATTTTCTCAAATCACATATCAGACTTATTCTTGAATGTTTTGGTGTGATTTGCAGAAATGAACTTACCAAAGCATCACACCTGAAGATATGGAGAGCTTCAGGACAGGAAATAAATGAACAAAAGCAGATGTAGAGAACCCTGTCCAAGTATTGGGACACCAACCCCCAAACAAATACACAAACTCTCCTATTACAATGAACCAACTTGCTATGATGATGGCACCCATTGCACCAGGGATTCCCAGGTCCAGTTTTCTTACAAAAATCCACGACAACAACACATGAAGAACAAATGCAACAGCAGACAGCCATCCCACAATCATGTTCTTGAGCTGTGCTTGTAAGTACTTTTGGATGGTCATGCTGAAGACAAAGAAGAAGAGAATGGGGATGAACCATAAGGAGATGTATCCTGCCTCGTTGGCTATGTCTGTTTCTTCTCCAAGTAGTTTAAAAATGGGTCCAGCGAAGATGAATGCAAGAAGCAATATAATTGCCGTGCCAATATTTATGATCCATGATCTCTGCAAGTAGATACCAAGCATATGGTATTGCCTTGCCCCAAATGCTTGCCCGCAGAGAGTCTCAGTGGCGCTTGCCATGCCCAACTTCAAAATGGATATTCAAAAGATGAAATAAATAAATATATTATTTATTTAAAAAGTTAGAGTCAATCGATCAAATTTATCAATTGTATTCTCTTTCCTAAAACAAATTCTCTTTTCTATTCAATTCAAAAGCGATAGATGAATTTGATTGGTTCATTCTAACTTTTAAAAATTAAGAGACAATGACCATAAAAGTTCTATTATAAAAATATAATAAATTACACCTAACAATTTAAGAGTATAATTGTTTTTTTTTATATCGATATCCCAAGTATATTGTAGAATATGTTATATATACATGTATATATGTATGTATAAATATATAGTGACTAGTGCCTCCTAACTGGACAAATCAATTAAATTTATTCATCGTATTTGAATTAAATAAGAGAGAAAATTTATTTTAAGAGAGAGAATGCAATTGATGAATTTAATTGGTTTGTTGTATCTTTTTAAAGTTACAATATATATATGTTCATGATAAATATTGATAATAGTTTCCTCGTTGATTGATATTAGCTTAAAAACTATAGTCATTTTGCTTGTTATTGATGAAGAAACTATATATGATTAATACTATAAAGTCTTACCAAAATCCCATTTGCAAATCGAATAGCAATTATTTGTATGAGTGCATAAGCAGCAAGTTCCACTTCTCCAATGTGACCAATAAATCCCTGAGTGATCACAAACATGCCATATTGAGTTGTTCTTGCTAACATTGCTGGAAATGCAACTCTGCATAGCTTTTTTAACTCTGTCCAAACCGTCCATTTTAAATCACCAATATCTTTTGCTTCTGACCCAAGAAGCCTCTCCTCCATCTCACCTTAAAATCACAATATATATGAACCATTATATAGATTGGAGTTCAATTTTTGTTTTATTGATGTCAGTAGTAGACATATACTTTCGGTTAATCTGTCTAAAAGCATGTGTTTTTCTTGCATATTCTACATTTGTTTTGATTCTTTAGGACATACATCTCATGAAACTTTAGAGATTCAAGCAGAATTCATTAATTGTTTTAAAAATGACTTTTTTTTTTCTCCTGTTTTTAAGAACGTTTTTAGTTTGAGTTGGAGTACTTTTTGAGGTTAAAATATTTTCACAAATTTGAAATCTATGCGAGTAAATCTAATAATGATAAAATTAAAACTCATAAATTTAAAACTAAAATTGTGACTCCTATTACCATCATTCCTGTCATAAATTAAAATTGTGACTCCTATTGTTTACCATCATTCCTGTCCTAAATTAATTTTTTTTAAGAATTAATAATGAAAAATATAAATTGACCATTGCTTGATACGTGCATAAGATATAGCTAGGTTGACCTACGACAGACCAACCATTTGTGAAAAGAAAGCCAAAAGAGATTAAAACAAAACAAACCTCCAATTTAATTTTTTATTTTTATAGAATTATTCATTATTGGAAACGCTTTAAAATAAATGTTATTTAAAAACAGAAATTAGAGAGAGGAAAAAAGCACAATCTGGGTAGAAAACAAAAAAGTGTCAAAGTTGGCCCAACCCAACACCTGGCTTGGGCCCAAATAAAATGGACATTTAAATGTAGGGAAAATTGAGAAAATGGCGTTTTTTGGGAAGCCATCCTCAAAAATAACCTTTTTATTTTTTATTATTAAAAAAAGCACTGAAAGGACAAAAATGCCCTTAATGAGTAATTTTTGAAATCGATCCCAACCTGTAGGTTGGGATCTCAACCCCGAGGTTGGAAATTTCAAATAGGGTTAAATATCAAAAATTGGGATTCTCAACCTTTAGGTTGGGATCCCAACCTAAAGGTTGAGAATCCTAAACTTATATATTTATTCAAGTTTGGGATTCCCAACCTCAAGGTTGGGATTCTCATCCTTGAAGTTGAGATTTCAAATATGAATATTAAATCAAGGTTGGAACTCCCAACCTTTAGGTTGGGATTCCCAACCTGGAGGTTGAAAATGTCAACCTAAATGTTCAATTATATATATTTCGTAATTAAACAAATTTTTAGGGTTATTTCGTAATTATTAAATTTAGAATAGAGGGCGCTTCTTGGGTAAGAAGCGCCCTTAAAGATATTTTTTAAAATTACAAAATTACACTTTTATTTTTTTGAATTATCAAACTTGACCTTATTATTATTTTTTGAACAAAATTACCCCTCCCATTTCTTCAATATTAAAATCCATAATCCCAACCTCAAGGTTAGAATTCCCTATCAATCCTAACTTTCAAATTGGGAATCCCAACCTCGAGGTTGAGATTCCCAACCTTAATTAAAAATTCAGGGTGAAATTCATAATTAAATAAATTTTTGGGGTTATTTCATAATTATCAAATTTAAAATAGAAGGCGCTTCTTATCCAAGAAGCGCCCTTAAATGTATTTTTAAAAATTACAGAATAGACTTCTAATTTTCTGAATTATCAAAACAGACCTTATTATTATTTTTTGAACAAAATTATCCCTCCAATTCCTTCAATATCAAAATTCATAATCTCCCACAATTCATCAACATCATCAACCACAATTCATCAACATCATCAACTACAATTCATCAACATCATCAATCCAATTCATCAACATCTCCCACAACAACATTATCAAATCAATAATTAACAAACAAACACAAAAAACAAAAATAAAAAAAGAAATCTAGTTCTGGGTTTGCGACCCAGAACCATACCCCTCTCCTCTTCCTCTTCTTCTTCTTCTTTCTTTTTTTTTTTTCCTGCCTTGGTTCTGGGTCGCGAACCCAGAACCACGCTGGTTCTGGGTTCGCGACCCAGAACCAGCGATGGTTCTGGGTTCACGAACCCAGAACCATCTTCGGTTCTGGGTTCGCGAACCCAGAACCACGCTGGTTCTGGGTCGCGAACCCAGAACCACGCTGGTTCTGGGTTCGCGACCCAGAACCAGCGATGGTTCTGGGTTCGCGACCCAGAACCAGCGATGGTTCTGGGTTCGCGACGGTTCTGGGTTCGCGAACCTAGAACCAGTGTGGTTCTGGGTTCGTGAACCCAGAACCGTCTGGTTCTGGGCTCGGTGGTTCTGGTTCCGCGACCCGCGAACCAGATCCAATCTGGGAAAAAAAAGAGAAAAAAGGAAAGAAGAAGAAGAAGAAGAAGAAGAAGAGGGAGGAGGGATGGGAATGATGATGGGTTAGGGCATTTTAGAGAGAGAATGAGAGGAAAAAGTTTGATGGGGTTGGAATTTTAGAGAGAGAATCAGAAATGGGTGGGTTATGGAGGGAAAAACTATGGTAAATGGTAATTAGTTGGATTATTAAGGGTATTTTGGACCCAAAAAAATTATGCTGCAGGAAATTAAAAAAAAAAGGATAGTATCCCAAAGGGTTATCAAAAAAGGGTTAAATTTGGTTAAAACCCTTAAATGTATCATCCAATAATTTAGCATTTAAATATTATAATAAAATCTAAATTTATAAAAAGAACAAAGCTCAAAATAAAAACATTTATTTTGTCGGTTACGGCTATATATGATGGTAAGTGTAAAATGAATAGATTCATTTGAAAGGGATGAAACCAGAGTAAAGGAAGATAAGTACTGTACCAAATAAAAACAATTAATTTGTCACTTACAACTATATATGTTTTTTTTTTTTTTTTGATATATTATAATTACAATTACAATTGTTGGAACCCGCTAAGATAAAATTTTAAGGCATGATTCAAATATTTACTTTTAGTAGGCAGGAGAAAACTACCCGCACACACTTGTGGGTCTTGTGAGTCAAACTCACCATTTGAAGGAGTGTGATAGGTGGAAATGACCTTACCACTAGACTATCCCGCTTTCGTCATCACGGGTATATATGTTGGTAAGTGTAAAATGAATACATTCATACGAAAGTGATAAACACAAATTTGATATCGTTGGAAAGTAAGTCCTTACAGTAGGAGGAATATTCGAGAAATTCATGTTAACAGGCACATTTATTGTTGATAGTTGTTTTTTTTTTTTTTTTTTTAAATATATATATAACGTTGATAGTTGTTATGACTAAATTTTGCCCACAAAATTTTGTAAAAGATTCCGTGTGTAATACTCTTGATATAATTGTATTTTGTCAGATAAAGATTTATCATCAACATCATTTATATTAGCCAAAATTATTTTTATGCTTCTTTAGTTCTTTAATCTCAAAATAAAGAAAAGTGTTTTTTAAGTTAAAAAAGAAAAACAAAATTAAGTCGATATGATTTTCGAAAGTACAATTTAAATGTCAGAAGTTAGTATTTTGAACACTTGTTTTGTAATCTTTTGTAAGGAATCCTTAAAAGTTTCAATAGGTCACTATTGTTTTTCGTTTGTAATTACTAGTAATTAGTTCAACCTAAGGTTTCTTCCAAAATATAAGAGATTTTGAGTCAAATTCTATAAAATTAGAGTTTAGGAATGTTTCTTTATATTTAAAGAGAGCTGGTGTGGGGTGTAATGCTAAAAGGATAAAATAGAAAAATTATCAGGAGTTGAATTTCTCCAGTTTTTTCATGTGCTATCCCATATCTAATAATTATTATGATTATATGTAGAGAAAATTCTAGTCAATAATCTAAATATGTGAATTTGAAACTAGCATTAAATAATTAAAATGAACTTCTTAGTAACATTAACATCCATGAATTATAGTTCGTAAACAAAAACAATAGTTCATAAATAGATTAAATAAATTATGATTATTTATGATCCTTTATTCACAAACACAAATGATGTTAAAGAATTTATTATGATCATATTTTATGTCATTTGTTTGTTAATTATTTTCTTTCTCTGCGAACTATAGCTTACGAATATTAATAATGTAAAAAAAAAAAATCATTTAAATAATTTGATGTTAGCTTCAAAATTAACATTATTATGCACTACAATATGTTTATATAGGTGTCTCAATTTAAATCACATAAATATTCTTTGTTTAACTTATCTAGTATACTTGTGTTTATCGTTTTTCTTTTAAAGATTGATTTTTATATAAATACGTATAGATTAACCAATCAAATTCATCTATTATATTCTCTCTTTTAAAATAAATTCTCTCTTCTATTTAATTTAAATATAATAAATAAATTTAATTATTTGATCCTTATTTTTTAAATAAAATATATTTGATTATAAATACACTATATATATAAAAATATGTATTCTTAAAAGAATCAACTTCACTTATTTTAAGAGGGACCACTTAACAATATCTTAATATTAACCTTCCATGATTATGCACCATGATATGAACCTACTTTTCAAGATTACTTAATAATATATAATCAGACGCATTTACTTTTCGGCAATTAAAAAATTTGACTTCATTATTGAAGGTGAAAATTTGTATTGTATGGTCCTATAGAATCCAGGCAGGGATAGAATCAACCAAGAACAAGGACAAAAATGAAAATTAGTCAACTCAACTACTGGAGCACTTGAATAGATTAACAGATTGATACGACGTCTGTGTACTTTTTCATAAAATATCTAAAAGGATGATGACAAAATGATAATTAAAATGGAGACTATTTCCAGATTTCTTTCAGGTTATAATATATCTACTCTAAAATGAATAGGGGTATATAGAGACGTACCAATGTCGAGAACTAAACATGTGGTTATAAATTTTCACAATATTGACGTAAATTCTTTTTAAACATCCTAATAAACACAACATCAACAAATAAATACACATATATTATTAATTATTATCAGATCTAAAAATTTAAATATAAAAAAAAACTTAATGATAATATTTAAAATTTGAGGTTGATACATGACATGTACTTTAACGTGTAACGTGGACAAATAACATATATCATATATATACTAAATACTTCTTATCATATAATATATATATTTGAACCATCTACCTTATAACGTGTGTAACAGAAATTTCAGATAAAGATGAGAGAGAGAGTTTGAACTAAAAACCTTCAAACTTTAATATCTTGTTGGTTATTATTATGCTCAAAAGTATAAGTTGATAGAAAAAATTCAATTATAATGTTTAAGACTTGATATTGTCATGTAATATATAGGGAAAAACCTAATTATAGTATTTAAAATTTAAGATTGACACATAACACGTCGTCTTATGTGTAACGTGGATAGATGACATATCAGATTTATGTTAAATGCCTCATATCGTATAATATGTGTATTTGAACCATCTACCTTATAACATGTGTAACAGAAATTTCAGATAAAGAGGAGAGAGAGAATTTGAACTAAGGACCTCTAAACTCTAATATTTTGTCAGTTATTATTAGGCCCAAAAGTCTAAACTGATAGAAAAGAGTTCAATTATAGTATTTAAGATTTGATGTTGTCACGTGAAATATATAATATTAATGTTATTAGTTAATTGATATAGTAAATTATTTAATACAGTATTAATCAGTAAAGGATTAGGTAATGATATACATAAATAAATAAATAGAATAATGATTCAGAAAAGAAGGGAAAAATCAATGACCAAAGAATGATTGGTCAAGATCCTTATTTTGAACGACTGGTTCATAAAGCCCCATATTTCTTACTTAAACTAGGAGGCAGGAGAAGATTTAAAGCTTGTAATTAGTTGTTATAGCATGAGAAAATTTTATAATCAAAACGTTGAAGGAATCAATAAGAGCTCAGATGAACAAAAGATAATACTAGTTAGCTTGTTAATCTTTTACTATATTAGGATTGAGATCTTCAAGTATGATAAGAAGAAAGCACTTACTTGCCTGCTCGCGAAAGCGCTTCTGGGATTGTGTGTTAAATTGATGAGGCTTTAGTTAAGTAGGAGAGCGTGAGAGAAAAAGGAAGCATGAAGTGCTGGGGGGAAGAGAAAGTGCTTCTGGTACTTATGACTAAATATGCTATGTATAAAATATATAAATAATGCTTCTCAAAAAAAAAAAAAAAAATATATATATATATATATATATAATGATATGATTACAGGGATGGTGGAGCTCGTGCTGGTGGTGATGGTGGTGGTCGCGGAGGATTTATTTTGGATGGGAGATGTTGTTTAGTGAATATTTACATATTCCAAACTACAACTGGTTGTGGTTATAAAAAAAAAAAAAATAGCAGGAACAAACTCGTAGGTGGCAGTGACAATTACAAGCATGCAATAACCATGCTTTTGTATCTCATAGGTCAAAATCATGGTTTTGTATCTCTCAAAAAAAATCATGGTTTTGTCTTTACGGATTTTTACGTACTAAAGAATAATTTTCTCTGTAAGAATATTTAATATAAAGAAGGGAAAATTGAGAAAATGACTCATTTAAAAAGTCATGCCTCAAAACTAATCTTTTATAATTGATGGTACAAAAAGATACAAAAAAAATATATGAATGGACAAAAATACTCTTAATGAGTCATTTTTTGAAATCAATCTCAACCTATAGGTTGAGAATCCCAACCCCGAGGTTAAGAATCCCAATTAGAAAAAAAAGCATGAATGAACAAAAATGTCCTTAATGAGTATTTTTTAAAATCAATCCCAACCTATAGGTTGAGATTCTCAACTTTTAGGTTGGGATCCCAACCTGCAAGTTGGGATCCCGACCTAAAGGTTGAGAATCCTAACCTTAGATGTTTATTCAAGTTTGAGATTCCCAACCTCAAGGTTGGGATTCCCAACCTTGAGGTTGAGAATATCAACCTGAATATTCAATTAAATATATTTCGTAATTAAACAAAATTTTGGGGTTATTTCGCAATTACAATATTTATCATAGAGGGCGTTTCTTGGGTAAGAAGCGCCTTTAAAGATATTTTTTAAAATTACAGAATTACACTTTTAGTTTTCTGAATTATCAAAACTGACCTTATTATTATTTTTTGAACAAAATTACCTCTCCCATTTTTTCAATATCAAAATCCATAATCCCAACCTCAAGGTTAGGATTCCCTACCAATCCTAACTTTCAGGTTGGGAATCCCAACCTCGAGGTTGAGATTCCCAACCTTAATTGAAAATTTAGGGTGAAATTTATAATTAAATAAAATGTTGGGGTCATTTCATAATTATAATATTTATAATAAAGGGCGCTTCTTGGGTAAGAAGCGCCCTTAAAAGTATTTTTGAAAATTACAGAATTACGCGTTTAGTTTTCTGAATTATCAAAACTGACCTTATTATTATTTTTTGAACAAAATTACCCCTCCCATTTCTTCAATATCAAAATCCATAATCTCCGATAATTCATCAACATCATCAACCACAATTCATCAACATCATCAATCCAATTCATCAACATCATCATCTCCCACAACAACAACAACATTATCAAATCAATAATTAACAAACAAACACAAAAAAAAAAAAAAAAAAATTTGGTTCTGGGTTCGCGACCCAGAACCAGTGTGGTTCTGGGTTCGCGAACCCAGAACTAGATGGTTCTGGGCTTGGCGACGAGCCTAGAACCAGACGGTTCTGGTTCGCGACCACCATCGCGAACCAGATCCAACTCAGGAAAAAAAAAGAGAAAAAAAGGAAAGAAGAAGAAGAAAAAGAAGAAGAGAGGGAGGAGGGATGAGAATGTAGATGGGTTAGGGCATTTTAGAGAGAGAATGAGAGGAAAAAGTTTGATGGGGTGAAAATTTTAGAGAGAGAATCAGAAATGGGGTGGGTCAGTGGAGGGAAAAACTATGGTAAGTGGTAATTAGCTGGACTATTAAGGGTATTTTGGACCAAAAAGAATCATGATGCAGGGAATTCAAAAAAAAGAGGTAATATCCCAAAGGATTATAAAAAAAAGGTTAGATTTGGTTAAAACCCAAAGAAGAAATTACATGTTAAAAATTTAAAATATAATAATAAAATGACGGACCAGATTAAAACAATTAAAAAAATTAATTTTAAAGATGAATTTTAATATTTAATTATTGATATGTTTTCAATTTAAGAATTGAAAATAATTAAACATTTAGTTGAGTTTTTAACTGAATTTAACATCTAGTTGTTTATGCCACATATTGTAATCTTTGAATTAAAAGTATATCAACGATTTTATGTTGAAATTAATTTTTTAAGTTGATTGGGACTCTGAAGTGAGTATATTTATTTTTTTAATAAAATTATAATTTCAACTTTTGATGTGGTTTATATAAATTAGTTCTTTTTTAAAGAAAAATATAAAATATTTCTATTTAACAACATGAAAATTGCATATAGGATTGTTAATGAATTAAAGTCTAGAAGTTAGATGTTAAACTTATGCACTTTGTGTGTGAGAGGTTTTTTCTTTTTCTTTTTTTTTTTTGAAAAATGTGCGTGAGAGTTTTATGGTGGGTTTATTTGATGAATTAGGGAATGAAAATGAGAAATGAGAATGGAAAATGATAATGATTGTTAATGTTTACTTACTCTAAAATCAATCCATAATGGAAGTGAAATTATAGGTTCTACATGAATTTGAGGTTATAGAATGAGAATTTTATTCCTTTCTCCCCACTTGAGGGAATTTCATTCTCATTATCTTTTACAAGTTAAGAAGTTTTTTATACCCATTATTTAAAAAATGCTTACGGAGTACATAATTTTAATAAGTGATATTTTATAACTTGTAATTAATCTATTTCGATTCTAAAATAAAGTAAACATCTCAATTAGAATACTGCTAATTCTGATTTTAATTTTTACAATTAAAATAAACAACTTATTCTAATTTCGATACATCATTTTGATTTTAGATCATTCTGATTCAAAATCATTTTGATTACGTGTAAGTAAATGCACTTTTAAACTTATTACTAAATAGTTTAGGAACCTTTTATTGACAAATTTCAAAACCCGTAAAAACCAAAAATTTTAAGGTAATTAAAGAAGATGTTTTATGTGGGACCAAGTCAAATATACAAGATTATTATTGTTGTTGCTGTTGTTGTTATTATTATTATTATTTACATTACTAATACATTTACAACTATCGAGATTATTTGGATATGAATTCTATGAGACAGTTTTGAATTCAACACTTTATTTCTCTCTTCTCCTTGATATATGGGAGAGAGACCTATGTTAAATATGAAAACCACTTTTTAATTGGAGGGACATATAAAAATTTGTCTCCATACATGTAGGTTAGAGAGTAATTATCCACTTTTTGTAGCTACAAGTACTCGAATCCTGCCAATACTTTGTGAAGAAATGGGCGGGGGAATTGGAATCATCACACCAATCCACTTGTGAGTGTCAAATTACCAAAAAAGAAAGATTTGCTATCAATATACATAAAATGGAATAAATAAATAAAATAAATAATTATTGAGCCCATTTTGACTCTATTTTGTCGAGAAAAAAATTATAAAAATACTATCTCAATAAAAATGAAAATTATAAAAATAGTTCAAAAAAGTAAATTTCTTTTTTAGTTAAAAAAAAAAGTTAGTTATTTTTAATCAAAAATACAACTTTATATATTTTAACCCATTTCATATAAAATGTCTTCACCTATATTATATATAACATTATACTATATTATAATATTGAAAATATATGACATATAAAATATTTTTAAAAATCAAAAGAATTAAAATCGATTGAAATCCCATTTGAAGCTAATATGAATAACTTTATTTTTAAGTCAAAAACATAGTTTTAGTTTTAAATAAGAATAATTTTTAATTTGAACTAAAAATAAATACGTTCCTCAAAAGAAGTGTGTCGGGCAGGCATGATCACAAACAAACATTATCGTACCGAAAAATAGCAATTTGACCGCAAGTCTACTCAAGCCCAAAGGATCGGCAAGTCAAGTCTAGAGGTAGAAAAGTATGAACGGGGCAGTATTAAGCCCACTGCCCAAGGACACATCAGTAAATGTGATAGTAGTCGGAGCGTATGTAATAGATCAAATAATGGTAAGACATCAAAACAATCTAAGTTGATTAACTTATATGAAAAGCAGCTCAAGATCGTAATAATACAACATATCACTACCTATGATTAGTCCGTAGTTTTTCTTTAACAACATTTCTCATATAAAAATGGAATATTATAAAAAATCATTCTGAAAAGTAAATTTATCTTTAATTTTTTTTTATTAGATAAACCGAACTCTATAGGTTAAAAAATTCGGTTAGTATTAAATTTGAAGAACAAAATGGTAATTCGATTAGTATTTTATTTGTTTTAATAAAATTAAATAAAAAATTGAAATAATTAAATAATTAAAAACAAAAAGATAATTAAATAAATTTTCAACTCTTTCTCCACCATTTTCTCTCTTACTCCTTCAACTCTCTTTACCATTTTCTTTTCTCTCTCACTTTTCCATCTCTCTCTTTCTCTCACCCCCGTGTCCTTCTCCATCATCGGCAACCAACTTGCACCCTTCTCCTCTATCTCCTTTTTTTTTTTTTTTTTTTTTTTTTTTATCAATTTTTAGTGGGTTATTTGGTCTTGGATTTTAAACCTAGAACTAGACACTTATGGGTTTCGAAACTCAAAACCACAAGATTCTGGGTTTGATTGACAGTTCTGGGTTTTGAACCTAGAATTAGATGGTTCTGGGTCAGGTCGAGTGTGGTGAGTGGATGGTTTAAGGCTATTTTGGGTGGTTTGTAGTGGTGGTGGGTTAGTTGCTTAGGGTAATTTATGGTGGTGATAGGTGGAGAAGCAACTCCTCCTCACTCTTTTCTCCTCTCTTGTGTGTTTTTGTGTTGCTAGAAACCCAAATTAAACAACAACCTGTAACCCATTTTTGGGTTTCCAAGTTATTGGAATGGTCAGGTTTCCAATAACTTGGAAACCAATTTCTTTGGGTTTTCTGGTTGCTAGAAAACTCAGAAATCTAGTTTCTAGTAGAAGATTAGAAAATGAATTAATTTTTTTTCGTTAATTAGTACTTTTTATTTTTTATTTAATATTATTATCAATTAATAATTTATAGAATATTTTAGTCATTACATAAATTTGAAATGTATGATAGATATTTTACAGAATCTTGAATAGAGTGTTTTGATAATTTCATAGTTTTTGATGGAAAATATTAGTTTTTTAGACGAAAAATTAACGATAAGGGATGGTTTATGTAATTAAAAAAAACGGTGGCAAATTTGGATTAGATTGTTTTTCAGAGTATTTTTCATAATATTCTTATAAAAAAAATAAACCAACAGTGCATTGATGACAGAGATCAGAAGATGTTCCAAGTCCTCAGAAGTCAGAAGTATGGCCTGCCAGTGATGTCAACAAATGCAGGTGATCATTATCACCCTCAAACTAAATGAAAATGTGAATTTGAAAATGACAGAAATTCACACCTGATATTTAAAATCGACGCAAATCCTAAGGTCTCCTGACCTGTTCTGTACTGTCTTTTGTTTTTATTTTTTATTTTCTCAATTTGAAAACGAAAATTTGATTTCTGTGTTTATGGAATTTAAATTGCATATGGCAGAAGTTATAAAAATTGATTTCGAAAAAAAAGGTTAAAAAAATTGTTTTCTAAACCAAGCGATAATATCATAATATAAAAAAGGTGTGTGGTGAAAATATATTTTATATAAAACACAGAGAAATAATTCATCATAAAATAGTATATATTATAGAATTATCCATTAAACAAATGAAGAAATTGATCCATTAAAAATCTTTAGAATATATTATAACAATTTTAATATTAATATAATAATAAATTATTATAAATCAAGTATAGTACGTCCCACCTAATTTTTTATATACTAATAAGCACATAGATAAACATTGAGACAGAAAACAAGTGATTTCTGCTTTTACCGAGCAATTGATGGGAGAGAACTCTTTTTTTTTTTTGGTGCCTTCAAATCGAAATCCTTTGCCGAAACAGAGTCTTGTTGTTTTTAAATTTTGAAAACAGAAAACGGTTTGTGAAACAACATCCAACGGCCTCTAAGTTTTTGTTCAAAATTTATAATCACGCATTCCAAATTCATGAACTCTACTTAATGGAAAGAAATCTTAGGTGTTATATTGAATAATCCTGAATTTGAGTGAAAACTGAATAAGAATTGAAGATTTAAACTTGTTTCGACTTAGATTGGTCTTCCAAGATTACTGTAACCTTTGACTTATCAACGCCTTTGAACACACTTCTCTTCCTCGTTTAACGACTTTTGTTCTCCTGCCAAAACAAGTAACGCCTTCGTGAAGGTGGCTCGGATTGGATGTTCAGGGACATCCTCTAATGCTTAAATTGGTGTTTTTCCCCCTAAAATTAGTTTATCTCACTAAAAATACCTAATTATCTTTTTTCTATATCTAATGAATCACTAAATCACATTTTATAATGAAATCAAAACTTATCTTTCTGGATGTTCCAATGCATGTTGATGTGTTTGTCATTTGTCATTTACATTGGTCTTGGGATGATAGGTGTTAACTCCACATGTCCTTCTATGACTGGTTGTAGGCGACACCCGTACAAACCTGAATGCTAATGGACATACAAAACTGAATGCTATAGGAAATACAAACAACCCCTTACAAATTGAATTTCTTTTCAGGTAATTATGGTCTTACAAATGTGTCATTGTAATACTAATGGACATAGAAATAATACACAATGTCTTGATCTCAAAAGCAGTGTGGAACATAAAATTAATATCGATTTGCACCACTATATATCAATTAGATTTAAAGCTTGAAAGAAAATAACCATATATATTATTAAGGTTAAATGAGTCTATGAATTGGTCATTATGGGATGTATAGTAGTATTATGGATCCTAGTGCAGCTGATCAAGATTTGCTATTGGTTGTTGAAGTCTGGTATATGAAGTAGTTAATGTAGGGAGTTCTATATAAGTAGCTAACATACACCTATACAACTTAAAGTGCATATGTTAAAAAAAAAAATGAAAACAGATCAAGATTGAAGTCAAGATTCTCTCAAAAATTCTCTCAACTTTTTTTTTCTCATCAGTTTGCATTCTCATCAATTCTCATTTTTTTTTAACAACTTTTCTCAGCTCTTATATGGTATCAAAGCAACTTTCGATCAGTGGCCATGGAATCTTCCCCAATTTCTCAGTTCGATTACATGCAGAATGTCATCAACAAAGAGCCCATCCTCACGAAGAAACAGTGAGAAATGCAATTACAATTGATAGCAAAGAGTCTCAATTTTAATCTTCCAATCAAGCTTGATCAAGGTAATCACACATTCTGGAAAGCCCAAATTTTGCTTGAGCATTTGACTTAGAAAATTATATGTTTGGTTTGGTTAAATGTCCTAGAAAATTTGTTAAAGCCAGAGATGATGATTCAAGCAAGTTAATTCAGGTTTATAATGATGATTACTTGAATTGGAAGAAAATTGATCAATTGTTAGTTGGATGGTTATTGTCTACCTTGAGTGAATCGATTCTAGGGCAAGTTACACAATGTGTAACAGCTTGTGAGGTGTGGACTGTCATTGAGAAGTTATTTGCTCAACAATCAATGGCACGCATCATGCATATTAGAAGTCAGTTGTAGATGCTAAAGAAAGGTTCGATGAGTATCTATGAATATATTGTCAAAATGAAAAATATGGCCGATTCTTTGAGAGGTGCAGGACAAGTGATCACAAAAAATGATTTAGTATCTTACATACTAGGAGGTTTGGGATCAGGGATCAGAATATGATCCTGTTATAGTTATTGTCACAATGAAGACAAGTAACATATCACTTCAAGAGGCACTATCACTTCATGAGTTATGAGTCAAGAATTGAACAAATGAACTCAAGTGCACTGTTAGAGATATCAAATGCCTTTACCAATATGATTGTTAAAGGCAACAATAGGGCAAACCAGTGTGGAACTCAACAAAGGAGTGGTCAGTCATTTCAAACAAACCATTTTCAAGCTTTTAGAGGAAGGACAAGAGGTAGAGGTGGAGGACGAGGAGGTAGATTGAGAACAATCTGTCAACTTTGTGGAAAGCCATGACACTTCTTAGCAGTATGCTATCACAAGTTTGATTAAATGTTTGGAGGAAATTTTGCACAAGGTTTTGGACATCAATCATAGGGAAATCTTGCACAATAGATGGAGCAATGGAATTATAATGCAGGGTCTCAACAGAATTATAATGGAGTACTTATGTTGAACTAGAATATCACAAACAATCCAACAATTGCATCTCCCTCAAGTGTAGCAGATCCCAATTGGTACATGGATAATGGAGCCACTAACCATATTACTGCAGATCTCAACAACCTCTCATTGAGCAAAGAATATAAGGGTGGAGATCACTTGGTAGTAAGTAATGGCAATACCTTATCTATCTCACATGTAGGTCATTCTCTTGTTACATTAAATTTATTACCAAATGCTACACTTAGACTGAAAAATATCCTGTTAGTGCCTGAGATAACTAAGAGTCTATTGAGTATTGCACAGTTGACTAAGGATAACAACGTAGTTGTAAAATTTGATCAAAATTTTTGCTTTATTAAGGACAAAGCAACGAGGAAGGTGCTACTTCAAGGTTTCTTGAGCAATGATCTATACAAGCTTTTCCTCCCAAGGTCTAAAGATTACAAATGTTAGCTAGTAAAAAGGAGTTTATACTGATTTTAGTGTTATTAATAGAATAGAAGTGATGTTAAGAGAGGTATCAAATTGCCTGAATGTAATAATTTTGTAGTAGATAAGACTATTATGGTTGGTTTTTTAAAAGCACCTAAGAGTTTGTTGCTTAAACTTTGGCATGACAAGATGGGACATCCTTTATTGCCTATTGTGAATATTGTTTTGAACACTTTAAATGTTTCTGTTGGAAATTCTGATGTGCCATTGATGTGTGATGCTTGTAAGCTAGGAAAGATACATAAACTGCCATTTCCTAGCTCTAATCATGATGTTCAAAACATGTTTGAGTTGATTTCTGCTGATGTATGGGGTCCATATCCTTATCTATCAACACAAGGATATAGGTACTATTTGAGTCTTGTAGATTGGCACTCGCAATTTTTTTTGATATATCCTATGACTCATAAATCTCAAATTAAGGAGATTTTTCCTATTTTTCATAAAATGGTGAAAAGGCAATTTGATAAGAAGTTGAAAATGCTATAAACAGATTAATAATTTAGTAGTAGATAAGACTACTACAACTGGTTTGTTAAAAGCACCTAAGAGTTTGCTACTTAAACTTTGGCATCACAAGTTGGGACATCCTTCATTTCCTATTGTGAATACTATTTTGAACACTTTAAATGTTTCTGTTGGAAATTCTGATGTGCCATTGATGTGTGATGCTTGTAAGCTAGGAAAGATACATAAACTGCCATTTCCTAGGTCTAATTATGATGTTCAAAACATGCTTGAGTTGATTTTTGTTGATGTTTGGGGTCCAACTCCTTATCTATCAACACAAGGAATATAGGTACTACTTGAGTCTTGAGTCTTGTAGATTGGCACTCACGATTTTGTTGGATATATCCTATGACTCATAATTCTCAAGTTAAGGAGATTTTTCCTATTTTTCATAAAATGGTGGAAAGGTAGTTTGATAAGAAGTTGGAAATGCTACAAACAGATAATGGGGGAGAATTTCAAGCTTTAAAGGTTTATCTTCAAGCTTGTGGTATTGTACATAGGCTTACTTGTCCATAAGTACATGAACAAAATGGAATCATAGAGAGGAAACATAGGCACATAATGGAAGTAGGTCTCTCTTTATTGGCACAAACAAGTCTACCTTTGACAATGTGGTGGGAATCATTCCACAGTACTGTATACTTAACAAATAGGTTGCTTACACCTATTCTAGGTAACAAGTCTTCATATTGGTGTGCCTTTAAACAAGAGCCTAACTATATAGATCTTAAAGTCTTTGAATGTTCATGTTTTCCTTATCTTAGATCTTACAATAAACACAAATTTGGATATCATTCCTCCAAATGCTTGTTTATAAGTTATTGTGAAAATACAAAAGGATATAGATGCCTACATCCCTCTGGAAAAATACATGTCACTAGGCATGCTTTATTTCATGCAAATGAGTTTCCTTACAACACTTTATTTTCAAGTAAATCCAACAAAATCTCTCCACCAAAAACAGCTTTACAATTTCAAACCGAGCAAAACACTTTTGCTTTTCTTGATTTTTCTTCTCTTAATACTGCAACTTCTGATGTTGTAAACTCTAAGCATATTCCTTCCCTAACATCACAAATTGAAAAACCAAACACTGTCTCTAACTCATACAGTAAAGTTACCATTCACAAACCAGTACCAAACTTAGAACATCCAATGACTACAAGGTCTAAGTTAGGTATCTTCAAGCCTAATTTATTTCATGTTTAGCCCTTGAATGATTTTGTTCCTTAGAATGTAGAAGATGCATTAGCTCATCCTGCTTGGAAGGAAGCTATGCAAACTAAATTCTCAACCTTAAAACGAAAATAACACTTTGACTTTGGTTCCCTATAAGGATACCATGAATGTTATAGGCAGTAAGTGGGTCTTTAGAATCAAGTACCGATCTGATGGAAGTGTCAAAAGGTATAAGGCAAGACTTGTTGCGAAAGGATTTAATCAAACTCTTGGTTTGGATTACACAAAAACTTTTAGTCCTGTGGTCAAAATAGCAACTATAAGAGTTATCCTTAGTCTAGCTGTGTCATATAATTGGGATATTCAACAAGTTGATGTGAATAATGCATTTTTAAATGGGGATCTTAAGGAAGAATTGTTCATGGTTCAGTCTAATGGTTTTGTTAATACTACAGCCCCCTCATTTGTATGTCATCTTCATAAATCTTTGTATAGGTTAAAGCAGGCTCCTAAAGCATGGTATGACAAGCTCAAGGTAGCCTTGTTACAAAAAGGGTTTTAAAATTCTAAAGATGATACTTCATTATTCATAAACAAAACTTCTGCCTCAATTACTTTAGTCTTAGTGTATGTTGATGACATTTTGATCATAGGTAGTGATCAAACCTTAGTGACTTAGCTTATTCATAATTTGAATGCTAGCTTTTCATTAAAGTCATTAGGTTCCTTGCATTATTTTCTTGGGTTTGAAGTATTCAGAAACTCTTCTGGCTTGATGTTAACTCAGTCCAAATATGCCAAGGATTTACTAGTCAAAACTAATATGGCTGATTGTCAACCCTGCTCAACATCTATATCTCCTAGTAGTAAACTATCAATCCAAGATGGTGAACCTTTTGTTGATGCAACCTTATATCGAAGTACTATTGGGGCACTCCAATACCTGACTTTATCAAGACTCGATTTAGCTTTTTCTATCAACAAGCTAAGTCAGTTTCTAAGTTCTCCAACTCAAGTTCATTAGGTAGCTGTTAAGAGGGTTCTTAGGTACATCAAAGGTACCATAACTGATGGTATTTTCTTTTCACCAACTTCAAATTTTGTTCTAGAAGGGTATGTTGATACCGATTAGGCAAGTGGTGTTGATGACAAAAAGTATACTGGAGAGTATTGTATCTATCTTGGAGGTAATTTGATTAACTAGTCATCAAAGAAACTAAGCGTTGTAGCTTGTTCTAGCATAAAAGCTGAGTATAGGGCTCTAGCATTAGCTGCTATAGATATTATTTGGTTGCAACATTTGTTCAAAGAGCTACATGTGATACTGCCTTCCTCTCCAATCCTCTGGTGTGGCAACTTAAATGCTAAAGCACTTGCTTATAATCCAGTGTTTCATGCTAGGACGAAACATATTGAGATTGATTTGCATTTCCTTAGAGATTTGGTTTTTAAAAGATAGCTTGATATTAGATATGTTCCCTCACTTGCTCAGATTGTTGATGTATTTACCAAGGCTCTCTCTATTCCTAGATTCCAGCTGCTGTCTTCTAAACTTACAACTGATTTTAATTAGTTTCGTTTGAGGGGGAGTATAAACAATGTTGATAAGCTTCAACAAAAGCAAACAACTACTGATAAGAAGAAAGCTGTAAATAAGAAGGAACCTGCAGATAAAGAAGCTATAGTTCACAAGGATCAACATTCATCCACACAGTCAATTCATAATGACCAATTCATTAGAACAAGATTCAAACTTACTAATTTAAATCATTTTCATTTAAGGGGGGAGTATTAAGGTTAAATGAGTCTATGAATTGGTCATTATGGGATGTATAGTAGTATTATGGATCCTAGTACAACTTATCAAGATTTGCTATTGGTTGTTGAAGTTTGGTATATGAAGTAGTTAATGTAGTGAGTTCTATATAAGTAGCTAACATACACCCGTACAACTTAAAGTGCATATGTTAAAAAAAAAAAAAATTGAAAACAGATCAAGATTGAAGTCAAGATTCTCTTGAAAATTCTCTCAACTTTTTCTTCTCATCAATTCTCATATTTTTTAACAACTTTTCTCTACTCTTATATATATAGTTTCAAAACTAGTCTAAAATTTTAAAATTAGCTTATGTGCAGTAATTTGCACTTATGTAAGCATTAGCACAAATAGATTTGCGCCACTACATATCAATTGGTCCTAAAACTTGAAAGAAAATAATAATAATGATAGTAAGATTTGTTATATATTTTTTAGACAGCTCAATTATTAATGATGTAAACAATTTGTAGTGTTACAAACAGGGGTAGGAACAAAATGAATGAAATGGGGGCGAAATACACCTAACAATTTGACCGGCATTTTTTTTTTTTTATTATATATAAGAGAATGACTTTAGTTTATATTTTAATTTGAAGCCATTGTAAACAAATTCTCAAATTATTATGTCATTGAACTTCAGATTATTTAGGTTAAAGAATACAAATCATACTTCAGCTAAACAGAAAATTAGTTTTTTTATATAATTTTACGCTGAGATCCTCCAACCTGAGTAGCTCTCTTATACTTTCTCTTGGGACAGTAACTTCAATTCTCTCTCTTGGGAACCCACCTTTAAGGGTCTGATGGAGGACCAGGGTTTGCAGGGTGTCCTCGGTCATGGCATTCAACCACAATTTGACAGCGGAGTGAAGCATAGTTGTTGCACCTTTAATATCTCCACCACACTCTTTAAGAGCCACAAGGGTAGATACAGTGGCAGACATGTGTTGGATATCAGGTTCAATTCCTTTGCCCTTGCCAGAAGAACAACTTTTGACTTGTCAGGGAACTTCTCTGCAAACTGTTGTAATAATTCTTCAGCTTCCCCAACCTTGTTCTCTCTCACTGACAGAGTAGGCTGAAGCAATACCGGCATCACACTATCTGCAAATAGATCTAAAAATGTTGCAAGAAGTTCTTCAGCCTCTAAAAGTTCATTAATGTAAATAATAAATCCAGTAAAACTACTTAAGTAGCTAGAGTCTTTTTCTGACACTGATTCGAAATACAGGTCCATAAGAAAGAAAAGGATTGCATATTAATGAAATACTTTATCCAACTTATGTGAATGAAGTAAAAGCACTCGATTTGCATATATGACCTCCCTTTGCTTTTGTGAAAGCTTCGCATCAAGTATATGAGGAAGCTGAAAAAAATGTCACATCTTTCTCTTTGAGCTTATCTAGTTTCCATAGCCTATGGGAAATATCTGTTGGACCTTTTGCTGCAATGAGGTTGTTCACTGCTACAACATGTGCTGGTGCATCTACCAACAAGCTTAGGGTAACTGTGCAACAGCAAGTGATGGTTTGTCTGCAATGAAGAAACTAACCACAGTCCAATATCTGCAGCAAGCAAATAATTTTATAAGGCCAAATGCTCTGTCTACTTCATCTGAACCCCATTAAAAATCAAAGTCACAATATCTACCTACTAGAGTATACAAAACAAATTATGCCAACCCCTCCCTTATCTTTTGAGCAATGGAAAATGGGGAAGAGTACAAAACAAATTATGCTACCAATCTTTTCGGCAAGATATTTTGTTTTGTACTCTTTTCCATTTTCACCTTCCAAGATTAAAGTCGTGTCCTTTCGTGGCAAATGCTCAATACAAAATGTACAATGAAGGCCCTGTCAACAAAAAAGTAGCGTTGCAAGTTGATGATCATTTACTATAAAATGTAAGAGCATTACACACAAGAAGTTGACCAGCCAAAACCATCATGTCACGTGAGAGTCATCAGACTGAAGCATATACACTTAATCTGGTAATGGCAATTCTACACCTTTTAAGCTGGCAGCACCATTGATGCAATCTACATCTTTTAACCTTTAAAGGAACTGCTACAGTCTGCAGCATGGCATCATTTGAGCTGTTTCTGTTTCTACATATGATTCCTCCTAAATTTCCTTAACCTCGGATTAAGAATATTGAGAAAGATTTAGCAGTTGGGAAAAAGTCTTACAACATTCAGTCTCTGTGAACAACTCCAACTTACCAGTCTTAGCCTGACATGATGATATCCAAATTACATTTCATATTACAACCACAATACAAACCAATTACATAAAAGATAGAACAAATACCAAAAACCAATTACAGTACAATTTATATTAAGATAATGGAGTTTCTATCTTACACTATAAATTTGACAGCCATTTCCGTGCAATAACTTATTTTACCGGAATTGGTGCCTTACACTTTTGTCTATTGCTCCGAAGCCACCACATTTGCAGCACTTTGATTGCTTCTTAGGTTCACCTTTTGAAGGTTTTCTTGTTGTAGTAGGTCGACCACGAGGCTTACGACCTTTAGGTGGTAAGACAGCATGAACTTTAAAATGTTCAAGCCAAATCTAGTCATCTTCAAGCCCAACGGATTAATGCAAGCTGCATAAACCTCTGCTAAAGTTTTCATGCTATAGTACAGAGCACAGTAGGCGTAACAAAATAGGCAGAGACTATTACAAGCTGCTAGTGCATGTGCACATGACAATTGGTTGACCTAAACTTTTTTGCATTCACATGTTCTATTCTGCAGGTTCATAACCAGGTTCAAATATTCATCGATAACAAGGTACCTATCTATATCAATAGGACGCACATGATAAGTATAGGCTTTCTTTATCCTCTTTCGTAGCTTTGCTTCAACCTATTTGGTCATTGGCGTTGGCATTTTTGCAGCTTCCTCATGTCTTTCCCAAAACCATCTTTGAAGTATAACACGTATATACTCTATTAACTTGGTGATCAGTAGCTCTTATGCCTCTTTCAAAATGGTAGTCAAACACTCTGTAATGTTTGTTGTCATTATGGAATATCTTCTACAATCAAACTCACATCTAGCCCATCTTGTAGGTTCCACAAGCATCAAATACTCAACTGTTTTACCAGTAACTCCTACGATTTAGGACATAAGTGTATTAAACACTAAAACCCGGTATGCTTTGGCAGCCTTATAAAACAACTACTGCACATTGCCATCATTACAATTGGCCTTCATGTTTTGCCCCAAGTGATACATACATATTCCATGCAATGTCCCAAGAAATGAATGTGCAATCACCGTTTCTATACTTGTGTTTTGGTCTAAATTGAACACCAAATCAACAACTTCTTTAATACACCTATGCAACTTTGTCATAAACCAAATCCATTCATTATCACTTTCTGAATCTCCAACGCCAAAAGCTAATCGGTATACTTGGTTATTTCCATCTATACAAGTCATAATAAATAGGGTACCTTTATACTTGGATTTCAAGAAAGTTCTATCAACAGCTATAACGGGCCAAATGGAATATCTAAATCCAGTAATAGAACCTCCTAATGCCATGAAAAGTACTTGAATCGATTCGAAGCATCACATTCAATGTAGGTCATAGTCCCTGGATTTTTCATTTCCAACATCGCACAATACAATAGAAATACACTATAAGACTGTTCCGGTGATCCCCTTGCTAATGTCATTACAACCTCTCTAGCCTTTCATGCTTTATTATAATTACAACTCAGCCCATACCTTTTCTTCATGTTCTCAATTATGTTGTTTGGATGGTAATATTAAGAAGCACCCTCATATTTCCATTTGATACAATGCCCAATCAATTTACTTGTTACTTGCGAACGGTGAAAAATGAGCGAATCAAGAGAACATATGTGATCTGGAATGTACTTTCGCACACGAAAAACTTCTGACATGTCAAGTTTTGTTGCACTCAGCCACCACTTGCAACCTTTCTCCACACAAGTCATAACCAATAACTCTTTCGTGGATTTCTTTACTCTTATATTGAACTGTCTACCAACAACTAACATTCTTATATTCAATTGTAGGTCTTCCTTATTAGAGAGTCTATCACTAGGCTGGGGTTCTTTAACACTGTTAAACATTCTGTCAATACAGTTACCATCTATTGCCTGAGGAATCGAAAATATCATTACAACACCACAATCCCATTCAACTTGTTCTGATTTCAGCTTCTTCTCATTTGAACTATCAACCCTATCAAATGATGATGCATTGAAAGTAGGTGCCAATGGAGATATACAAACATCTATAGCTTTAATACCAAAATGATCAAATATGTTGTATGTATAGTTATCAACCCTGAGCACATCTTCATCGCTCATTGTCTGTTCTGCAGTATTTGAAACTTCATTGCCCAAACATTTTTCTGTAGCATTTTTTACTCCAAATTTTATGACACATTCTTTCTCACCTATTGACGCGCTTGCTGTCGACTCACCTTTACGGTGCATTGTAATGCATAATGGATTCTTTGTCATTATATCACTAACTTCAACAATAAAGAACTGAACATCATTATCATTCAACACATCAATTGGTAGGGTAGCATCACACGTTTTATATTTGAACTTCATCATAATTGCAAATTTAGTTGGGCTTATATCAAGTGCACGACATACAACATCATGTAATTCTTCGTTTCCTGAATTCTTCGACAACAAAATTCCTTTCATCTTCCCACCTTTGTACATAAGGTTTCCTCCCTTATTCATCCACTCACCATTGTATTGAACTGCAATCCGAACTTTATCCATGTCCTTCAACCTGTCAAATTAAGGCAATAGTATTGTCAGTATATATCCAAACATTGCTTTGTCTTGGTTTCTTACAAACAAAGACTACTACTCTCACAACCTCCTAAATAAGTGCAGGTTGTATTATTTAATTTTTTTCTCCAAACCTATTTCATGTTTTTCAAGAAAACAAGCAATTGTACACATTTCATGCCAATTACTTATTCTTTCATACCAAATGCTATACAACTCCCTCTATCGATCTGCAAATTTGAAGCTACCAAATATTGAATAAACACTATTAATCAATAAGCATATACAAAAATGTAACAAGAAACCAAAAAATTATATGACCTTAAACACATTCATAAATGAAATACAAAACACATTCAAAGTTGTTAGGAAGTTCAATCAAGGTTGGGAATCACAACCGACATCCTCAGATTCTCAAGTTAAATATTAGGATTTCCAACTAACAAAACCAAACATTTCATGTTGGGATTCCAATCTATAGATTGGGATTCACAACCTTGAGGTTTGGAATTCTAACTTCATTCCCAACTTCTCGGTTGAGAATCCCAGCATGAAGGTTGGGCCTCCCAACCTCCATGTTGAGAATTCGAACATAGAGACCTAGGTTAGATTCTCACCTTCAAAGTTTTGGATCCCAACCTCATTCCCAACGTTAAGATAAGGATTACCAGCCAACAAGTTGAGAGTCCAAATTTGGAGGTTGGGTTGCTAACATGAAATGTTTGATTCTCAATTGAAAGTTTGGATTCCCAACCTGTAGGTTGGGATTTACAACCTAGAGGTTAGGAATCCTAACTTCATTCCCAACCTCAAGGTTGAGAATCTCAATCTATAGGATGAACCTCTCAACCTATATTGCATAACCAGTTTGGGTTCTTACCTTTAAAGTTTGGGATCCCAACCTCATTCCCAACGTTAAGATAGGGATTGCCAACTTACAGGTTGAGAATTCAAACCTTGACGTTGGGATTCCAACATCCAGGTTGGATTCTCAACTGAAAGTTTAGATTACCAATTTTAACATTGGGATTCTCAATCTCAAGGTTGTGATTCTCCATGTTATGCTAATATCTCCCAGCCTAAAGGTTGGGAATCCAAACCCTACTCTCAACCCATCTGTTTGAATTCGACTCACTGTTTACATTTCTAATCTTAAACACGATGAATGGAATCATTTACAAAATTCCAACTACACATTCAACAATAACAATAACTACCAATACAATGTAACTTTCTCATTCTATTAATACCCATAACATCACACATAAAATACATCAGACAACCACAACTCACTTCCAATAGCCCAACCTCGGTTCACATCACCACATTCGGATACCTAAAGCAAGTAAAATTGGTCAAAAAAACTTACCACTAGTAGAGAAGAAATCAGTACCGTAGAGAAGAAGTCGATTAGCTATAACATAGTACAATGTCGTCCAAAACCCCAATCACTCCTTCTTTTGTCGATCGTGGGAAGACGGAAGACACTTTGGGCATGGGAAGTGAGAAGAGAATAAGAAATAAAAAGTAAGAAGACTGATTAAGGTGTGGAAAGGGACAAAAGGGAAAGCTACAATGGGCGATAGAGTCATGGCAACTAAGCTTCAGCAGTGGACGAGAGGGTCATAGTAACGTGGTTTCAACAATGGAAGGTTGTAATGGGTTATAAATGCATTACAGTAACTAGCAGGTTAATGTAGCTTATGGCGCCCATTTTCATTAAGGGCATTTTTATCCATTCAATATCATTTTTTAATAATAAAAAATAAAAAGGCTACTTTTGAGGGTCACCTTTCCAAATTGACTATTTTATCAATTTTCTCAAATGAAAATATTAAGGCATCAATCCCATCAAGTCCCAATAAAATCCTTATTTGGTTCAACCTCTTGACTTTGGTCCTTCCATTTCTTTAATCATGCATCGAATTTGAAAGATGAGTTTTACCCAATAAAATCCTTATTTGGCTCCACTTCTTGACTTTGGTCCTTCCATTTCCTTAATCATGCATTGAATTTGAAAGATTAGTTTTACCCAATAAAATCCTTATTTGGCTCCACCTCTTGACTTTGGTCCTTCCATTTCTTTAGTCATGCATCGAATTTGAAAGATGAGTTTTACCTAGAGGCTCCCTCGTGCATTAATATTTATTTTTCATTGTTATTAAAAAATATTTTAATAAAATATATTATATTAATATTTACATATATTTAATATTTTATATAAAAATAATTTAATACAATAAAAGTAAACAAACAACAAAATAAAATAAGAAATAGTCCCACCCTTAGTTACGTCAGGCCCTAACTATTTTTCTATACCCATGTAATCATATAATTGTATTGAAATTATTCCTCTTTTTTATTTATTTTTATTTTTTTTAAGGATAACAGATATTAAAGTTTGCAAGAATGCTAAAAGCTCCATATTAGAACGTGACTACCTCATCATTTTCGAAATCAGCTTCATCATTGTCGTTGGCAAATCCATTTTGTATTAACTCTTTCAATTTTCACTAATTATTTTTTTTTAATACAAAAATGGGACAGAAGCCCCAAAGAAGAAAGAAAAAACATTAATGAAGAGTCTGAGCTTTCTAAAGATCGAAGATTAGAAGAAACTCCAACTCAGAAGGGACAGTAGATAGGACCATATCCTTCATCCCAGGAGATGTGTATTTACTTGCTTTACTATTTTCTTCCAAGGCTATTGATGTGTCCAAAAAATATACCTAGAGAAGAATCTATTATTTTCAGAATTAATAAATAAATTAATTAAAATTAAGGGAAACACGAGGATGGATCATTGATATTTCACATGAAGCTGACTGATTGATACATATAAAGACCGTAGTTTGTTTTGGTATTAATAAGACTATAAATTTAAAGTTTTTGTATCACTACAAAACTGATGTTGTTTTCATTAAGATTTAAATTATTATGTGTTTTCGATATCATGAGTAATGAGAGTTCTTTTTGAGGCCCAATGTAATATTAATACACTTTGATGTCTTGTCCTTGCCATTTGATTTATGATTTCATACTTCTCCTAATGATGTTTTTCATCACTAAATTTCATATTTATGACTCATTCAAATCTATAATTATTTGTAAGACTAGTAAATGAAAAATATCGTTAATAATATGGTCATGGTAGCCCACCACTGGGTCTAGGTCTAGCGACAGAGAGAAAAAGCAAATTCTCTACTCCAAGAAAGAACACCAAGGGCAACTATTGTACTTTTCATTGCAAATACCTATGTAGCTTTTGATTTGAATATAACTTTGAAAAATCTTAATAATGAATTAATATATAATCATGTCTGTGATTTGTCATTCTAAACCACAGTACTTTGTACGTAAAACCCACAGCTCTTTTTCTCCATGCATGAGGCTCACTCAAAACCAGTGTTGCACCGCCTGGTTTTCCAAATCCGCAACTGCCTCGCACTTTATTCTGCTCATTGCCCATTTCGTCTCTCTCATTCGTCTACTCTCTCTACCCAGTCCCCTCTTCTTCTCATATGTCTGGCTCTTTCCACCATCTCCTTCTCCTCTCTCTCCTCCTTCACTCCTTTCGCTGGCCGTTCGTCGCTGCTCTTGCCGCCTTAGGTTTTTGTATCGATTGCAGCCAGAGTATGAAGGTTCCGTTTAGAATCAACGACGTGTTTCCTATGTTGCTGCCACGTGAGATATCGTGGCCGGTTTTGAACAATTTTCACAGTGCCGTTGATTTGCTGCCTTATTATGTTGGATCGGTTTCTCCTAACAACGGCACCCTTGAATGCAAACGAGCTTGCTTTTACGGTAACCAAGACATCACCGAAGGTGATTGTGATGATCCTGGCTTGGCTGGCGGCGTTCTCTACCTCACGGTGACCTTTCCATCATCGTTTCTTTTTCTTTATCATAATTTTGATTGATTTTTTTTGACTGATTAGTTGTGATACACTTCACAGTTGTATGCTATTTTCAGTCATCTAGATTCGCTTTGATGCATTATTGATTTTGATTACCTATTACGCTTGTCTTTTCTTTCGTAGTTGCTTATATGAATTGTTGGAATTGCTAGTTATAAACCAAAGTACCTTTCTTCTTCTTCTTTTTTTTTTTTAAAAAAAATAATAATAATTAAAGACTTTAGGTGCTCGAGAACATACATTGAAGTTTGACTCTTAGAAGAAACTGCAGAATCGGAATATGTATATATGCTTGGTTTTTGTGGTCTTTTATGGTTTTAATATTAATTTTATAGCATGGAAGTGACGTTCTTGCTATATCTTTTGCAGGTAAAGCAGCACGGGGTCTCAGTTTTTCTCGCCGTCAGCCGACCGTCATCTGATGTTTAAGGTCATCGTCTGAGCACTTGCGGAATGGGAGATGTTGGAAAGAAAAGAAGGTAAGAGAAGTTGTAAGTGGTTATGTTAGTGAATTGATTTTATCTCCAAATAACTTGTGGAATGTTATTAATTAGCTTTTGTTTTGGGGTTGGTATTCGGATTTCTCCAAAATTCTATCATTATTGATTTCTTAGCAGGTGGGAAGGTCTCCATGGCATCAGGTATGTCAGATTAAAAAATTATTTCATCATGCTGAATTTTACCGTTTTAAAGAGTATACGTACAATTGTTCATCATAATAAACATTATCACTTTTTTTTTTTTTCTTCACTCATTCATATGTTGCTAAGTCTGATTTTGGGTTGGCAAGTGCTAATTGAAATGGTTGATATGACCAAAATAATAATTAAAAAATTAGTTCTTTCCCAAATCTTTAAATAAAAATAAATAAAAATCTCAAATGGACTACCCAAATTCCCCAAAAGTCATGTAATACATCGGGGAATGGAAAGTTGTTTGTACCAAACAAACACATTTGGCTGCTAATTGGCAGCCAAATAGTGCTTATTTCAATTTGCAGCAATTGGTTTCAACCGGTTGCTGCATATTAAAAATAATAATTTTATAATAAATAATATTAAAATAATATTTTAATAATAAAATAATATATAAATATAATATTTTATTATGAATTATAGTATTATAATAATATTATAAGTATTTTAAGTTATTATTAATATTTTATTACTAAATAAAAATATATTCTATTATTATTAAAATAATATATAAGTATAATAATTTATTATAAAATATTATTTTATATTAACTATTTTTTATTATTAAAAATTAACATTACTGTCGAAGTTGTTGAGTCAACAACTTCAACGTTCAATTAACAAGTTTAGTAACGTCAAGTTGTTAACTGAACATGTTTGACGTTAGGACAACGTCAGAAGTTGTTCAAACTTAACAAAAACGGACATATGACGTCAGCAAACGTCAAAGTTGTTCTATGAATAACTCTAACGTTATGTTAACAACTTGTGTAATGTCATCTTGTTGAAATTAACGTCGAAGTTGTTCAAGAAACAAGTTTGACGTTACGACAACGTCCAAAGTTGTTCAAACTTAACAAAAACGGAGGTATGACGTCAGTAAACGTCAAAGTTGTTCTATAAACAACTCCAACGTTATGTTAACAACTTGTGTGATGTCATCTTGTTCAGATCAACGTCGAAGTTGTTTACATAACAAGTTTGACGTTACGACAACGTCCAAAGTTGTTCAATCTTAACAAAAAGGGAGGTATGACGTCAGCAAACGTCAAAGTTGTTCTCTGTACAATTCCAATGTTATGTTAACAAGTTGTGTGACGTCATCTTGTTGAGATCAACGTCGAAGTTGTTTAGCCAATAAGTGTGACGTTAGGACAACGTCTGAAGTTGTTCAAACTTAACAAAAACGGATGTATAACGTCAGCAGATGTCAAAGTTGTTCTATGAACAACTCCAACGTTATGTTAACAAGTTGTGTGACGTCATCTTATTGAGATCAACATCGAAATTGTTCATGGAACAAGTTTGACGTTAAGACAACATTCGAAGTTGTTCAAACTTAATAAAAATGGAGGTATGACGTCAGCAAACGTCAAAGTTGTTCTATCAACAACTCCAATGCTATGCTAACAACTTGTGTGACACCATCTTGTTAAGATCAACGTGGAAGTTGTTCATGGAACAAGTTTGACGTTATCACAACGTCTGAAGTTGTTCAATCTTAACAAAAATGGAGGTATGATGTCAGCGAACGTCAAAGTTGTTCTTTAAACAATTCCAAGGTTATGTTAACAAGTTGTGTGACGTCATCTTGTTGAGATCAACGTCCAAGTTGTTGAACGAACAAGTTTGACGTTACCATAACGTCCGAAGTTGTTCAATCTTAACAAAAATGGAGGTATGACGTCAGCAAATGTCAAAGTTGTTCTATGAACAACTATAACGTTATGCTAACAAGTCGTGTGATGTCATCTTGTTGAGATCAACGTCCAAGTTGTTCAGAGAACAAGTTTGATGTTAGGACAATGTCCGAAGTTGTTCAAACTTAACAAAAATGGATGTATGATGTCAACAAACGTCAAAGTTGTTCTATGAACAACTGCAACGTTATGCTAACAAGTTGTGTGATGTCATCTTGTTGAGATCAACAGAAGAACAAGTTTGACGTTAGTACAACGTTCGAAGTTGTTCAAACTTAACAAAAATGGACGTATGACATCAGCAAACGTCAAAGTTGTTTTATGAACAACTGCAACGTTATATTAACAAGTTGTATGACGTCATCTTGTTGAGATCAACATCCAAGTTGTTCAGGGAACAAGTTTGACGTTAGGACAACGTAAGAAGTTGTTCAAACTTAACAAAAATGAACGTATGACGTCAGCAAACGTCAAAGTTGTTCTATGAACAACTCCAATGTTATGTGAACAAGTTGTGTGACGTCATCTTATTGAGAGCAACGTCGAAGTTGTTCATCGAACAAGTTTGACATTAGGACAACGTCCGAAGTTGTTCAAACTTAACAAAAATGGATGTATGACATCAGCAAACATCAAAGTTGTTCTATGAACAACTCCAACGTTATGTTAACAAGTTATGTGATGTCATCTTGTTGAGATCAACGTCGAAGTTGTTCAGAGAACAAATTTGACATTAGGACAACGTCCGAAGTTGTTCAAACTTAACAAAAATGGATGTATGATGTCAGCAAACGTTAAAGTTGTTCTACGAACAACTCCAACGTTAGGTTAACAAGTTATGTGACGTCATCTTGTTGAGATAAACGTTGAAATTGTTCAGCGAACAAGTTTGACGTTAGGACAACGTCCGAAGTTGTTTAAACTTAACAAAAATGGATGTATGGCGTCAGCAAACGTTAAGGTTGTTCTACGAACAACTCCAACGTTATATTAACAAGTTATGTGATGTCATCTTGTTGAGATCAACATCGAAGTTGTTCAGTGAACAAGTTTGATGTTAGGACAACGTCCGAAGTTGTTCAAACTTAACAAAAATGGACGTATGACATCAACAAACATCATAGTTGTTTCGTGAACAATTTCAACGTTCGCGTTAACCAGTTTTTGATTTTGATTTTTTAATTTTTTTTAAAAATTTTGATTAAGAGTATTTTAGTATTCATAGAGTTTGTAACGCGTTTGACTATAGTTGAACGATCAGAGAAACTAAATTGATAAATTCTGAAGCGGAAGCCTTCCACCGGTCATGAGTCTGTGACTGTGCTCACATCATGATATAGTTACATACTTATTCCAATTTTCATGTGTAGCTACACCACCATTTTAACACGACCGCACTCTTATACCAATGCAAGCCTTTCATTGATTATGAGTGTGCAGCTGCACTCAAATTCTAGTGCAGTCGTATGTTGGTGTACGACGACACCATTATTTCAGCGTGACTGCGTACCAACACTAGTGTTGGTGTACGGCCGGACCATTGTTTCACAGTGGTCGTGCACCAACACTGGTGTTGGTGGCCGTACCATTATTTCAACGTGGTCGCTCACTCAAACTAGTGCAAGCTTTTCATTGATCCCAGTGTTGGTGCACGACCGTTGTTTTAGCGTGGCTGTGCACCCATACCAGAGTAAGTGTTCCATGGATCATGGCTACATGGTTGCACTCATATCTTGGTGCGGTCGTATACTTACTTCAGTGTTGGTGCGCGACTGCACCACTATTTTAGCTTGGTCGCACACTTATACCAGTGTAAGCTTTTCATTGATCCCATTGTAGGTGTGCGACTACACCACTATTTTAGTGTGGCCACACACCCACGCCAATGTAAGTTTTTCATTGATCTAGTGTTAATGTGTGACTGCACCATTGTTTTAGCGTGGTCGCGTACCCATACCAGTGCTTCTAATCACGTTTACCTCATGTCACACACAAGCATGATGGGACAACCTCCCATCATGCCCAAGTGTGATGAGACAACCTCCCGTCATGCCTAAGTGTGATGGGAGAACCTTCTGTCACTCTTAAGAGTGACAGAAGGCTTTCCCATCACAGTTGTCTTAGGCGTCGTTGAGTGTGACATGTAGGCAAACGTCATTATATATATAATTTAACATTCTTTTAACACATAATATCCCAATATAAGAGTTTTTAACTAATTATACTTCAATGAAATTTTAGATATTTCGCATATTAGTATTTGATAATTTCTTTTATCATCACATATAAATAAATACAGGAGAGCCTCTCATCACTCCCAAACATGACGAAAAGCTTTCCCGTCACGTCTAAGCATGACAGGAGGCCCTCCCATCACAATTGCCTTGGGCGCGATAAGAGGCTCTCTTATCACAATTCCTTTAGGCATAATGGGAGGCTCTCACATCATGTCATGGCCAAGCATGATAGTAAAGTCTTCTCTTATGGCCTTCCTATCACTCATAGGCATGATAATAAGGTCTTCTGTCACAGCACACATGATAGTAAAGTCTTCTGTCATGACAAAAGTGTGACAAGAAGGTCTCCTATCACGCTTTTTTTTTTTTTTTTTTGCCTTTCTTAGGACTTTTGACCCAACTACTTATAATTATCTATTTATTTATTTATCTTTGTTTTGGTGCAATTACAAATTAATTAAATTACTCATTATTTTGGATTTTGATTTTAACATTTTGTATTAAGTAATTTTTTTTATCAAACAATACTAAGTATAATTATTATTATTATTCGTACAAAACAATAATATTATTACTGCCATACAATCCACACCCTAAGGAAGAAAGAAATTTATAATAATAACCAAGCAAATGAGATATATTTTAATAATAGTGAAAATTTCAAAAACAACCGTTCTTATGTTCTAAATTAATAAATATAACTTCATTTTATTTTAAATTAGTTATTCTTTCTAACTTTTAAATGTAATAATAGACGTAAATGGACGTAAAACATCAGCATACGTCAAAGTTGGTTGGCGAACAACTCCAACGTCCATTTTAACAAGTACGTAACGTCAACTTATTCCCACCAACGTCAGAGTTGTTCAATTAACAAGTTTAACGTTTAATACAATGTTTGAAATTGTTCAAATTAAGTAAAAACGCATTGGTGTGATAGGATAGCTTTTTCTCATGCTTAATGTGATGGATGACTCTCCCATCACGCTTAAGCGTGACACTTGTCGTAGGCATGATGCCAATCTCTTCTGTCATGGCCAATCGTGATAAAAGACTCTCCCGTCACGGTTAGAGCATTAAATTATAACATCAGCATATGTCCTTGAAAAACGCATAGGCATGATACGAGAGCCTCTTGTCATGCTCGAACGTGACGGAAGGCTCTCCTATCACGCCCAAGCATGACACATGTGATGGGAGGTTGTTTTATCATGGCCAACCGTGACAGAAGGCTCTCTCATCACGGTCAGAGCAATTAATGACCTTTTTTTTTAACGTTTTTTTTTGCTTATTTTTTTAATTTTGCTTAAGGGTATTTTAGTGTCTATACAGTTTTCATCATGTTTGACCGTAGTTAAATGATCGAGGGACTAAATTGATAAATTTCTAAAACATTAAAGATGACGGGTATTCAAAATACATAAGTTTAATATTTCATTAAACGTTGTAGACTAAATTGAAATTTTCCCTTAATCTTTTTATATTTAATAATTTTAGTTTGACACGTCCAATCAATAAATTCGAAAATGTCAAATTTTTCTAAATTCTAAAGCGTAAACCTTCCGTTAATCATAGGTGTGCGGCTGCAATTACATCCTGGTGCGACCGCCTACTTACTCCAATGTTGGTGAGCGGCTACACTATCGTTTTAGCGCGACTGCACTTTCATACCAGTGCAAATCTTTCATTGATCATAGGTGCGTGGCTACACTCACATCCTGGTGCGGTCGTACCACTGTTTCAGCGTGGCCTCACACCAACACTGGTGCTAGTACCACTGTTTCAGCGTGGCCGCACACCAATATTGATGTTGGTGCGTGGCCGCACCATTATTCTAACGTGGCCACGAACCAACACTAGTGTTGGTGTGCGGCCACACCATTGTTGCAGCGTGGCTGCGCACCAACACTAGTGTTGGTGCGCGACCGCACCATTGTTTTAGCATGGCCGGACACTAACACTGGTGTTGGTGCACAGCCACACCATTATTTTAGCGTGGCCGCACACTCATACTAGTGCAAGCTTTTCATTGATCCTAGTGTTGGTGTGCAGCCGCACCACTGTTTTAAGGATTTTTTTTTTCTATTAGGATTTAATTTTGCATTAACATATTTATTTTTATGATGTTTAATAAATACATTAAAATATTAGTTCGTTGAACACTACAAAAATGATTAAGTTCTTCCTTTTGAATCTGATTGCACTTTTCCAACCATGTTTATGGGGTTATGGCACTATACTTACGTAAAAAATATAGTAAATTTATTTCTTTATTTAATTTTTAAGCAAGCTTCAACTTTATTTGAAATTAAAACATGAAACTTGAGTAGACTTTATTCGGTTCTTTGAAACAAGTTCGATGTACATTATTAATAAAAAATCCTTAACTAGAAGTTTAAAATTTACAAAATAAAAATGGCACAATTCACTCTCAAAATAGTAAGAATAAAAAAATTCTAAACATTTTCAATCTCACACTTGTTGGCATATCTACCGTAAAAGACGACAGATTTCTTCAAACCATTTTCTTTGCACATTCGAGCTTGATATTCTTTTGACCAAATATGCATACCTAGATGAAAGTTTGTCAATCAATATTTTAGCAACATCATTCCTTGCAATAATTTTGATGATGATATTTATTTGATTGAAACCTAAACCAAAAATGAAAATACACATACACAAAAAGACTCACTCAAAATTCAAAACCCAGATAGATAATGTTAAAGGAGAGAAATTTATTAAAGGTATGGGCATAGAAAATGAAGAAGCTATGGGTTTCTGACCTTGTTTGACTATCTAATTGTTTTGGCAGATCTCCTGGATGGTGGTGAACATAGAGAGGACGCGAATGACGACGGCTGCCATTGCTATGCAAAACAAGAGTCACGCTATTAATGATGCCTATGACTGACATCTTCCTCATCGACGCTTGCAATTTTTATGTTTTTGTGGTGAGAGAGAAGATGATAAGGTTTGATAATGGGGAGGAGATGATAAAGGCCTAACTTTTATTTTGACCTCTTCATCCGGTCTCCCATTTCTATTCAATTTTTTATATACTTTTTATTTTTTTACATTCCCACCTTTGGACGAACTTTCCATCATCTAACGGCTGGGTCTTTCATCTCTTTTGTTTGTATTATACAAATACATTTTCATGTCTGTATTATAGCCAGTTCCTTACTAACTTGATAAAACTTTACTTCCAACTCTGCTCACATATTTGAATTCGCTTGTACAGAACAATTAATACTAGGGTTTTTGTAAAAATTAAAACCACAATGACTACAATTAAGACTAAAAATTCTAAGCAATCATCAAACAAACACATCAAATTATAACCATATGAACAGCTTGAAATCCCTCAAGAGTGCAAACTGAAAAGAGACCAATTACAACATCCAACATTCAGAAAAAAGAATATCATATCAGAGTTTGATTTCTGCTATAGAAACAATACTAGCAATTATTTTACAAGTATCAAATATGCAATTAAACTAACATCAATCTTTTTTGTGATGCACCAAAAATATACTCGCTGAATTAGAAAATGAACTTTTTGTTAATGGCGGGAACGACAACTTTTAACTGTAGCTCTTTCCCCATAAAGAAGTCGAGAAAAGAATACTCTAAAAGTGATGCAACTATTGCAAAACTTTACAAATCTGCCGGTTTCTCAAGCTGTAATGCATGAGCCAAAAACACCTACAATTGAGCACACATGTTCAAAGGTTCATTTGATTTTAAAGCATGGTCCAAAAAGACAAAATGAGGATTAAGTATAAAGAAACCGATGACCAAGGGTTCTAATAATTACAATTAGTTTGATAACAAAGTAAAATAATAATGTCAAATTCTCACATGTGCAAAGAAGGCTAGGACACCAAGTACAAGCATCAGAGAAATCAAAAAAAGACTTGCCAATTAAAAATCCTGCATTGTAAAAGCTGAAATTATTGAGAAACACTCATAAAACTGTTCAAAACGTACTGCAACAAGTAAAGAATCATGCCAAACAATTATTTTTCACTGCAGCAATGCTTAAAAATAATTGAGATAATGCCAGCCCCATCATGCACTATCACGCTCCTTTGTTTACCATTCATTTTTTATGTGAAAGTGAGTGACCCCAACATAAGGTGCTTCGTATCCAATTGTAGAGATTAAAATCACCAAAATGCAGTTTGGAACTAACACTAGAAGAATTGTGCTGGACACCATACGTTAAACATGCAATAGAACTCACCTCAAAGAAAAATGTATAGATTCCCACAGTAGGATAGCCAGTATGCCAGCAGGTAAAGAATAAAGAGTATAAACACCATCAAAACAAAAATGTAGGGAATTTAGGAACAAACATCAGTACCAGGAATTAAAAAGTCAAACTATAAACTTTCTTCTTCGACCAACAACATAATTTCATTTTAGAACAAGCAACCAAGTTAGTAATCTTACACAGGTTGATCAGAATCCTTTGCTCCAGCTCTTATGAGGCAGTAGTTGATTCAATACAATCAACTCTGTCCTCCATTCCCATTTAAACTCCAGCTATGGTTCATGTTACAGCATAAAAGAAACCATCAAACTTATTTGTCTCTTGAATTCAGATTTCATGTACAACAACTTTTAGTGAATAGTTATATGTAATACGCCACATACTTATACTAACTTACCCCAATATGCACTTTCTTTACACATCTTCCCACAAACTTATCCTAACTTACCCCAATATGTACTTTTTTTTACATATCTTCTTCAACTGCAATGACAACTATCTGTATTAGCAAGATCAATAACTTATGTGTCATGTGTATGCATCAAAATTTGAAGTCCACCCCTAACATTATCAAATTGAAAACAAAACAATGGATTCATTATATTAATTAAATTTACTTACTCTAATGAACATTTAAGCTTGTAAAAGTAAAGACATTCCATCAAAGACCAAGTTATATCAACATGAGTTAAACAAGGAAATCTATTAATTTCTGGATTGGACTAATCTAGATTATTTTAAGTAAATTTTCTACGAGCGCTAATTTAGCCAGATGATGCTAGATAATGAATGGACTATTCTATTCATCCCTGCACCACATTCAATCACATTAATCTCTTGCAACGCAGCTCTGGCCTCCACCACTTCAACCACAAGCAACTCTAATATGGATGATGAATTACAACTCCTTCGATTCCTCTCTTCTTTCTCTATACTTGAAAACACAAATCCAAAAAAGCAAACAAACCCAGAAATATCTTAGCATTCTTTGCACATCCAATTGATTTTTGACACATCCAGAGAGTGATATGAATCGTCACTATAGTCCAAATGAAGATTTGGATTCGTAAAGCACTACAAGTATAAGATAGGTCAAAAACCTAAATCCTAAAAATTCAAAAAGAGAGAATAGATGTTAAATGGGAGAAAATAGTTTGTGTTTGCAAACCTTATGGTGCTTCTCATCTACAAATCACTCCAGACAGTTCAAAAACCCTCGTGTGTTTACTGTATCATTGCCTTGAAAAAAAACAAAAACCATTTGAAATCCCTCTACTTTTCTCTTCGCTTCTCACTCAACAACACAACACATGAGGTATTCATTTCCGAACTCCGATTTAATCCCAATTCAGAGTTCATGTTCCAAAACATGAACCCATCACACTACTTTGGCTCTCCTTCAAATATCCTTGTTGTTGGATTCTTATGACCTCCAAATGCATGCTCAACTCCATGAACTGCCACCAACATCCAACCAAAAAACCTCATATCAGAAAAACAAAACATTTAAGCTAAGTTTAGTTGAACTTCTAGCTCCTCAGAAATTCAAATCACAAAAAAACTATCTCAAGTTCAAAACTTTAACACTTAATCATCAACATTCTCATGATAGTTCTTCCTGCATTATCCCATCAACCAACCAGACAAACAAAAAACACAAGATAAAGAAATTGAATAACTTACCAATTTATTTGAACCAACCTCAGATCCAGTTCACAAAAAATTAACAGACAAACAAGAGATTTACTACAAGACAACTGATCTTTGATCTAACAAGCTCACTTGCAAATCTAAATCAAACCTAAAAAATGAAAACAATAAAAAATCAAAAGCATTTCAAATTACAAAATGGGAAAGAAAAAGTAGATTAAAAAAAAATCAAAACTATCGTTTGTCACCTTTAATTTCTTCCTCATGTGCATCTTCTCCCACCACTTCCCCAATATTGCGTATATGTTGGACATAGTGACGTCAAATAACTAGACACCATACATTAACAAAAAAAACCCATTTTGCTCAAGCAAAACCAGAACCAATAACACCCAAAAAGAACTCTAAAACAAAACACCCAAAAAAAAAAAAAACCCACACCCAAAAAGTTAAATCGAAAAAGTAGTTGGAGGAACACACATACCAGGAGAAATAACATGATGAAGAGGCACATAAAAGTAGTGTTGGAGAGAAAATGAACTATTTTTTGTGATCAAAACTAAACAAAAGTTGTTGTTGTTGTATAGTTTTAGGTTTGTTAAAAAGGTCAAATCGAAGAGAAGAGAAGAGAAAGGAAGAGTGAGGTCACAAAAGAACCTTCATGGAAGAGAAGATAAGAGAAGAGAAGAGACCTCCATTTTCTCTTTGTTTTTGTTACATAGCTGATGTTGTTGCGAATCAGATCGAGCGACTGGTTAGATCTAGGGTTTCTTTTTATCTTCTGGTGAGAGAGGAGAGGAAAGGAATAGAGAGTAATCTCTTTAGCCGATTCCCCTTTTCTTATCTTTTTTTTTTCCTTACTTTCTCACCGTTGGATAATTTTTTTCATCATCCAACGATTCATCTCTCTTCTTTTCTCTAGTTCGTATGATACGAACACTTTTTGCGTACGTATCATAGTCGTTTCCCTAAAGGCAAGCCAAACTGGATTCACATCACTGGGTGAAAACATCTATGACTTGTCACTTATGAAAAGCTAGTTTCTCATCGACTTGAAATTGTCTTTTCCACATCTTTAATAAGAGTGTCGACATTTTGCTACAAAAGTCCCTAAGTTTGGATGTACGAACAGTTTTATAATGCCTAAACTCACTGTAGGATGAGTTCATAACGTCTTCATCCGTTTGTATTTGTGCAATTTGCTATCCAAAAAAAAGTTCAATATGGAAACTACATGATCCATTGCGAATAATCTGCCACTTAATCATTTTATTAATTAGCTTGTAGATTTGAAATATATATTATATAAATATGCATCAATTAAGGGTCATTTTACAGTAAGAATGATCTTAAAATTTATTTTTTCGGGATCACTAATTATACCATTATGGTGAGACTTGTTGTAAATGAGTGGCATGAAGTAATAGTTTCTAAGAAACTAGACAATTATTCTCAATTTTAATTCTGTCGATGTGATTTTTTGGTTGACGAGAATTCAATACCCAGTATCTGCAATCAATGTGGAACAACATAAAAACCAAGAACAAAATAGGAGATAGAAGACCAAGAATAGAAACAACATACAAATTTTACGTGGTTCAGCGAGTGCGCCTACGTCCACGACTGTCTCTCAACAATCCGGCAGAGTGACAGTATATTATTGCTCGTGTATGTTACAATGAATTCAGTCTCTATTTATAGAGAGAGAGGCATTACAAATTAGGAAGAGATAAAATAGGAAAAAAATCATAAATTAATTATGTTTCCTGATCGGTTGGAGCTAAATCAGGTAACTGCTCCGTAAATCTCGAAATCACGTTGACTAAGTTCAAATTTGAATTAACTTCCGTTTCTGGCGAAAGAATCATGATCAAATTAGGTAACTGCCTTATATGGAAGATTTTCTTGTCTAACTGATCGTTGAGCAAGCTGCGCGCTGAGCGATCTTGTGCTGCGACTCGCTAAGTAGCGAGCTGTGCATAAAGCGAACTACATAACGACCTGTAGCCTAGCTGTGAAACGAGCTCACTGATGCTAGCTGCAAAGCTCGCTGAGCTTAGAGTTGATAACTAGGTCTTATCTGTTGGGCCTTTGCACTGGGTTGACTTAATGGGCTTTTATCCCGCTTTTACTAGCCCATTTGGTGAGTCTCGAAAATGCATACAACATCAGCCTCTGAGCTCTCAATTCGTTCTACGAATTGAGAGCTCGAGCTCACTGGTAAAAGCTAACTTGAATTTGTTGTTTCACGCCTTTTCACATTTGTTCCTATCGGCTCTGACACGTGGCGATCATGTAGGAGATAATTGAACCGGTACTAGTACGTCTCGTGCCACGCGTATTTAATGCGCACGTCTTTCAACTGACGGCTACATGATTACAAAGCCGTTACTCGTGCTACACCGTTGGATCTAGGGCGGTTACGCAGCACTCAGATCGAATGGCTAGGGCTTGAGCTCGACCACCTATATAAACTGGTGGAGCCCCTTCGTTGCCCTTTTCAGTTGTCATTTTCTTCCAGCCACTGAGTTTTTCTTTTTTGTGCTCTTCGCCAGTTCTCTACGAAATCTTCATCTCCAACCGCCGTTTTTCACATTTTCATCAAAGATTCACAGTAAGTTTTCTCTTCTAACTTCAAGCCTTTGGTTTTTGGTTTTCATTTGCTGTGTTGATGTTGTGTTGTGGATGTATTGTCCTCTCTGGTTTTGGCATTGTTGTCGTTCTAAACGTTTTGCATCCTTGATATTGAAATCTTTATTGTTCTGCGTTTCTTGTTGAGCACGGTTTTTCAGTTTCCGCTGATTTGATCCTGTAGCTTGTTTGTTTGCGACCTGCTTTCTATTTGTGGCTTATCATGTATGCGAATTGTTGGATTAGATACCTATAGATTACTAGCTCGTAGGTCATTTCTTCATAGGTTGAGCCTCCTACTATTAGCAATCTGCGAAATATGAAACTTAGAAAAACTTTTAGCATTTTAGCGATCTGCTCGTTGCGACCTGACTATACTCCTTTCGTATAGATGTCTTCAAGTAAAGCTCGCAATGTTAATGAGGAGCAACGAGCTCGTAAGCAGAAGGAAGCTCGCCAAGTGTTCGCCCATCATTCTTCCACAATAGGTTCTGATGAGCTAGAGGGGATCGCTCTTCAATACCATATCTCTGGGAACTGCCGTTCGCTAGCACCTGCCGATGATAGCCATGCATGTTATCCTCCAAATGGATACGTCGCCATCAGCTCTCAATATCTTGAGCACGAGTTTAGGTTCCCAGTTTCTTCTTACCTGATCAAGTTCCTAAACAAAGTCAAGCTCGCGCCATTTCAGCTGACTCCGAATTCATACTTGCAGCTGACCTTGCTGACTTTGGCCTTTCTCGGAAACAGTCTTCCTCTCCCAACTTTAAAAATCATCAAACACCTTTACAACATCAAGGTTGGGAGTACTTCAAAGGATGGGAAACGAGATGGCATTCATTACCTCTCAGCTCGCAAATCGAACTATAAGAACCTCTTGCCCCGAGGAGATGCGAAGGGCAAGTCTAATGTAGGGGCTTACAAGACGAACTGGTTCTTCATTTCTTGCCCTTCTCTTAGGGATCTCAAGAACTTTAGCTTTGTCCTAAGTCCAGGTACAGAGAAATACTTCGCGAACTGAATTTTTTTTTACACACTTTGCTTCGCAGAATTGAAGGTGGACAGGTCTCCTTTCAGCAATGAGGAGAAGAGGGCTCTCAAGGTGTTCGCGAGTTCAGATGAAGTGAGCATCAGTGATAAGTTTGACATTGCCCCTTCTCCAGGCTCATGGCCTTGCTCCTTCTGATGACTCTCCATTAATTAACTGTAATGATAACATAGGAAGCATTGAAGAATTCGAGCTCCCTTTCATTTTTGTAGTACGTGCCGAAGAAGAGGAAGACACTCCTGCTTCCCAACCAGCTCCAACTCCTGCCTCTACCTTGCAGGCAGAGCCCATTCCAGTAACTGCTCCAACTCAAGCAGCTCCAATTGTACAGATAGATTCATCTCCTTCTCCTGTTCGAACAACTACTCCAGGGGCCCCATCCTCATCTGCTCAAGCAGATCCAGCCCCATTCCAATAGTTCCAACTCCTACTGAAACAGCTTTGGCCTCAGCCCGTACCTCGCCAATAGGCGTATCTCAAATAGTCATTCCTCCAGTTTCAGCTTCTGCTTTTGTGCGAGCTCCAGCCAAGAGGAGAAAGCTTACTCTTCTAGAGTTCTCTCCAAAGCGACCTGCTAAAGCTCCAGCCCCTTCAACTGCTCTCTCAAAGCGGCCTGCTGAAGATCTAGCCTCTCAAGCTGCTCCTTCGAAGTGACCTGCTAAGGCAAAAGCTCTCTCGGTCACTGCTCCCAGCGAGGTTCCTCCTTCAGAAACAGTAGTAGATCTTCCCTAAGATCCAGCCCTTAGCTCGCAACCTGAAGCAGAGGATGTTTCATTCGAGGTCCTACCCTAGGAAACCTAAGCTGGTACTAGCAGGGGTGGAAAAAAGAATTGGGCTAAATGTACCTTTATCTCGAGACGTCATGTTTATACGAGTGGAGAGCCTGAGGTCGCACCAGTTGAGGAGACTTTATCACCTATCATGCCAGACCCTAAAGATGGACCTGGTGGGAGATATCTGAGGTCCTTCCTTGCAATTGGTCGAAAATTATGATGACTCATACGAAGGCCTTAGAAAATAGGTCTCTTAAAGGTGTGAACCTAGATGAATACATAGGTCGACACTCAATGCTGGTAATTCACTTTAACTCCTAGCTTTTCTTCTTTACTTTATCAAATATTAACCTACGGAGTTTCAGGCTGCTCTCGCATCAATAAAGCGAAGGAGAGGGACCAGGTTTGTTGAAGATCAAATAATGAGGCTGGAGAACGAGCTGGAGAAGGCAAATAAGGAGATAACATCCTTGAGTGAGGCAGCTCGAAACTCCGGGAGGTGTGAGGAAGGTCATGAGGCAATGCTCGCGGAAGTCAACATAGCTAGACAAACAGCCGAGGAAGCTCTGATGCGAGTAGAGAACGATTATGAAGCTACTAGGTCGCACCTCACTGCCTTACTCCGTAATCGTGAAGATGAATTGGACAAGGCAAATGAGGTATTAAAGCAATCCAAACAGCAAGTTGAGACTGCAGAAAAGCGAGCTGAACGAGTGGAAGCTACAGCGCAGCGGACTGCGGAGGTAGAACACCGAGTTGGGATTGTAGAGAAGCAAGTTGAGGTGCTCGGCAACAAGTAGGGGCTGTAGTGCAGCGAGCTAAGGCTGCTAAGCAGCGAGTTGAGGCTGCCGAGCAGTAAATGGAGAATGTGCTACAACGAGCTGAGGTAGCCGAGTAACAAGTGGAGGTTGCAGTGCAACAGGCTGAAGCTGCCGTGAAACGAGCTAAGGCTGGCGAACAATAAAAAGAGACTGCAAAGCGACACGCACATGACATTTGCACAGAGTTCATAGTTTTCAGAGAGAAACTTCTTGAGGATACAGAAGTGCGAGTTGTTGATGCCACAAATGAGGCTGAAGAAAGAACGGGCATTAACTTCCTCTACACGTTATGGATGTTTCATCCTGAAATGGATTTTTCTATCTTTAGTGATGGGGGACTCCGAGCTGTGAAGAGGTTCAAGACGGAGACTACCTCGTCTCCAGTTGTAATTGATGCAGTTCATTTGTCAATGGAGATTCCTGGCACCTCTCAACCGACCCTACTGATGTCAACGAACTCTCCAGTTCATCTTTCAGTGAAGACTCCTTTCTGGGACCAGATTCTCCTTGAGTTCTATAGCATGCCTTGTTTTTTACTATTTCTGAACTTTTTTGTAATTCATATGTTATCTTGTAATGGATTTTCAAACTTAATGAAAATTTTTTCATTACACCATCTCTGTTGAGTGTGCTTGAATTATTATGTTTACTGTAACACATTTCTTGTCTTCATTTTGTAAGTTATGAGATTTCTTGTGAGCTAATTGTTGTAATATAAACTTGCTCGAAATATGGTATAATGACTCAAGTAATTGCTTAATTCAGTAGTCAAAATCTTTTGGTATAAGCAACTAGTCGGAGCCTTACTTGTCATATTGACGTGTTAACGAGCTATGCAGGGGTATGTAACCTCGCCTGTTTTTTAGGCTCTTTTTATTTAGCGAGCTATGCAGGGCTACGTAACCTCGCCTGCTTTTTAGGCTCTTTTTATTTTAGTGAGCTATGCAGGGGTACGTAACCTCGCCTGCTTTTTAGGCTCTTTTCTTTTTTAGCGAGCTATGCAGGGGTACGTAACCTTGCCTGCTTTTTTGGCTCTTTTTATTTTAGCGAGCTACGCAAGGGTACGTAACCTCGTCTGCTTTTTAGGCTCTTTTTATTTTAGCGAGCTATGCAGGGGTACGTAACCTCGCCTGCTTTTTAGACTCTTTTTATTTTAGCGAGCTATGTAGGGGTACGTAACCTCGCATGTTTTTTAGGCTCTTTTCTTTTTTAGTGAGCTATGCAGGGGTACGTAACCTCACCTGCTTTTTAGGCTCTTTTTATTTTAGCGAGCTATACATGGGTACGTAACCTCGCCTGCTTTTTAGGCTCTTTTTATTTTAGCGAGCTATACAGGGGTACGTAAACTCGCTTGCTTTTTAGGCTTTTTTCTTTTTAGCGAGCTATGCAGGGGTACGTAACATCACCTGCTTTTTAGGCTCTTTTTATTTTAGCGTGGCAACGAGCTTATCAGGATGGAGCTCGCTGACTTGTTAACTTATAAAATTTGAACTCATGAATCAAAGAGTAATCAATAACACATAATATGAGGAAACGAAAGTTTTCATTAATTATGATAAGATTGAATTACATGTGATAAAAAGGTTACCGATAATATGGACGAAGATGCTTAACGTTCCAAGCTCGAGGAACTTCTGCTCCATTCATACTGGTTAAACGATAAGCTCAAGTTCCCAAGTTTGCTTTAATAATGTAGTGGTCTTCCCAATTTGGGCCCAGAGATCCATCACTGGCTTTGTGAGCTCCAGGCAAGATAAGTCATAGCACCAGGTCGCCCACATTGAAACCCTGAACTCGAGCTTTCCTGTTATAATACCTCGCAATTCTTTGCTAATAAACTGCTACCCTCAACAGAGCTAATTCCCTTGCTTCTTCAAGTAGGTCAAGGTTTGTTGCCAACAGCTGATCATTGTCTTTTGGATTGAAGGTCGCTCTACGCAGCGAGATTACTTCTAGCTCTGTTGGAATCATGGCCTCAGATCCATACACTATCGAAAAAGGCGTCTCACCTGTAGTGCTGTGAGCTGTGGTCCTATAAGCCCATAACACTTTCTGAAGCTCGTCTATCTACGCTCCCTTCTTCGCTTCCAGCTTCATCTTCAAGGTCTGCTTTATGATCTTATTCACAGCTTCAACTTGGCCATTGGCTTGTGGATGGTCTACTGCTGAAAAGCTCTTGACAATCTTCAGGTCATTGCAGAACTTGAGAAACTGGTCGCTACTGAACTGGGTCCCATTATCTGTCACGATCTGTTGAGGAACCCCAAACCTGTAAATGATATTATTCCACACGAACTTTTCAATCTTCATCATGGAAATTTCTGCCAGCTCCTTTACTTCTGCCCACTTGGTGAAATAATCAACTGTGACCACGGCATACTTGCATCTTCCGTGAGCTGTTGGTAAAGGTCTGATTAGATCCATCCCCCAGATTGTAAAGGGCTACGGGCTTACCATTTGTTGGAGATAAGCTGGTGGAGCTCGTGAAACCTGGGCGAACCTTTGGCACTTATCACACTTCTTAACCAAGTCAATGGCATCCTGCTTCATCGTGTGCCAGTAGAAACCCTGTCGAAGTGCCTTGTGAGCTAGAGACAGCCCCCCAACATGATTTCCACAATGGCCTTCATGTATTTCTTTCATCACGATCTCACAGTCTTGGCCATCAATGCATCTCAAAAGTGGAGCTGAAAACCCTTTCTTGTACAACACATCATCGTAGATGCAATATGTAGCTGCTCTAGCTCGCAAGCGTCATGCCTCTAATTTATCACTTGGCAACTTTCCATCCTGCAAATAACCCAAAATCGGACTCATCTAGGAATTGAGCTGCACAGTTATAGTCATCACTGAATTCTTCTCTTCTGTACTTGGAGCTGGCAATAACTCTACTGGGATTGCCCCAAGGAAATCTACATCTCGAGTTGTCGCCAGGTGAGCTAGTGCATCTGCATGCGAGTTTTGAGCTGGGATTTGCTTCACCTCGTACTTCTGAAAAGCACTTAACATTTCATGAACTTTCTGGAGGTACATGGCCATTTTTAGTCCTTTGGTCTAATACTCCCCCAGTATGTGGTAAACCACAAGCTGTGAGTCGCTGAAGACACTCAATCGCTCAGACCTACGAGCAGTGCTTCATATTCAGCTTCATTATTTGTAGCTTAGAAACCAAATCTTAATGCACAAAGGATCTTATGGCCTTCAGGACTGATCAATAGAATTACAGCTCCAACTGTTTGCTCACTAGATGACCCATCAACATAAAGCTCTCAGGTCGGACCTTCAGAAGATTCAGCTTCATCATTCGTAGGCCCTGTAAATTCTGCAATGAAGTCTATCAGAGCTTGGGTCTTAATAGCCGTCCTCAGCTTATACTGAATGTCGAATTGCGCGAGCTCGACTGCCCATTTCAGCAAGCGACCTGAGGTGTCCGTTTTCTGTAGAACTTGCTTCAGCGGATACTGGGTAAAGACTTCAATTATATGAGCTTGAAAGTAAGGTCGTAGCTTCCCCGATGCGACCATCAGGCAGTAAGCGAGCTTCTCCATCTGAGAGTACCTGGTTTTAGCATCTTGCAATCTTTTACTTACATAGTACACTGGAAGTTACGTCTTCTCCCCTTCTCTCACCAAAGCAGCACTTAAAGTTTGTTGAGACACCCCCAAGTATAAAATGAGCTTTTCTCCTTCTCTGGGCTTGGAGAGGAGTGGAGCTCGCCCCATATATTCCTTCAACTATTGGAAAGCTACCTCGCATTGTTCATTCCATTCGAAGCTTTTTGCTTTCTTCAAAACATCAAAGAATGGAATGCATTTATCTGTAGTTTTCGAGATGAACCTGCTTAGTGCTGCGACCTGGCATTTTAGGCTTTGCACATCCTTTACCCTGGTAGGCGACCTCATGTCAATCAGTGTTTTGATCTTTTCTAGATTAACCTCAATACCTATACTGTTCACCATGAAACCCAGAAACTTCCCAGAGGCTACCCCGAATGCGCACTTGTATGGATTCAGCTTCATCTGGTAGCTCCTTACAATCTGAAACATCACATCCAGGTCGTGCACATGATCACCCATCTGCTTGGACTTTACTAACATATCATCAACATAGACCTCCATGGTCTTCCCAATCTACTATTCAAACATCATGTTCACTAAGCGTTGATAGATCGCTCTTGCATTCTTCAACCCGAAAGGCATCACCTTGTAGCAGTATAGACTGCGATTTGTCACAAATGAGGTGTGCTCTTCATCCTCGGGATTCATTGGGATCTGATTATAACCCGAGTATGCATCCATGAAGCTCAGGAGTTCGTGGTTAGCTATAGCATCCACGAGCTGGTCTATCCTTGGCAAGGGGAAGCTGTCTTTTGGGCATGCCTTATTCAAATCAGTGAAGTCAATGCAAGTTCTCCACTTCCCATTTTTCTTCTTCACTAACACGGGGTTGGCAACCCAAGTCGAGTAATAAGCTTCTCGGATAAACGTGTTCCCCAGCAGCTTATCTACCTCTTCTTTCAACCCAAGATAGCGTTCCCTGTCATTGTCCTTCTCTTCTGGCGAACTAGCTTGTGGTGGGGATCGATGTTCAACCTATACGACATGATCTTAGGGTCAATCCCTACCATGTCTTCATAGTTCCATGCAAATACATCCAAGTTTGCCTTTAGAAAATCAGTGAGTTGGGTTCTTAGATCTGGAGCTAAACCACTTCCCAACTTCAAGCATCTTTCGGGATCTACCTCACTGACTTGAACGTCTTCCAGTTCCTCAACTGACCCAGTAGCTCGCTTTGTATCCACTTCGCGAGGGTCGAGATCATGACTAACCCCCTTTTCAGTTATAGCTCGCGGTTCGCCTCTCGAAACCACGTTCACTTTCTTCCCTTTTACGCCCATTTTTATAGCATCCTCATAGTAACATCTGGCTAAGTACTGCTCTCCTTAAACACGCCCAACGCCGTTAGGAGTTGGAAACTTGACTGTAAGGGTCTTGGTTGAAGTAACGACATATAGGTCGTTCATTAAAGGTCTTCCCAGGACCACATTGTATGCTGATGGGCAGTCGATAATCGAAAAATCTGCCAACACAATAGCCTGGCAACCTGCTTCCTCGAGCGTAAGTGGCAACTTGATCTGGCCCACTAGTACAACAACATCTCCAGTGAAGCCGTAAAGAGGCTCTGGGGATGGTCTCAGTTGCTCTCCTCTTAGCCTCATCTAATCAAAACAGCTCATGTACATTACATTCACCGAGCTCCCAATGTCAATCATAATGTATCGCACCTCCATGTTGCTGATCTTAGCTCGGATAACCAATGCATCATTGTGAGGCCAAACCACACCTCTGGCATCTTCATCAGTGAAAACAATTTCGTCTAAGATTGTCCTTGCCTTCTTCACAGGTCCCTCCAATCCATTAACCTGCAAAGTATGATTTGCTTCTTGGACATACCTCTCGTGCGACCTGTTTGAGGCATCTACGATATGGGGGCCACCATGAATTGTAAAAATAGTTCTTACCGCAGACTCATGTTCTGGCTCGGGAGCTCGCTGAGATTGCTGCTGTATTGGCTATTGCTGTTGAGGTCGTTATTGTGGAGGTCGCGAGTCTGCAGGTCTCACCACGTACTCTCTCAAACGACCTGTCTTGATTAACTTTTTAATGCCATCCTTCAATGCCTAACAATCAGACGTATTGTGTCCAACCTCATTATGATAGACACAAAACTTACTCCTATCTCTGTGCTGAACAGGGGCTCTCAAAGGGTAGGGCTTTCCAAAGTCTTCCTTGTTTCTTTCCACTGTAAAAATCCTGTCTTATAAGTCTTACAGGATGCTATAACTGTCATAACGACCTTGACACTGAGATCGCTCATTTCTAGGTTCTCTCTTAGTCTTCTTAGCAATCTGATTATTTGAGCCAATGTTTCTACCTTCTTCTTCGTTCCTGCCATTATTTCTCTTTTTCGTCTGGTTAGAATTGCCCGCTTCATTCTTCTGGTTGGACTTCTTCGGGCTGAAGGTTTCTTCCCACCTGATCTCATTTGCAGCTCACTCGTAAAATTCTCCCAGGTCTTTTACTGAAGACTTGTAAATGCTCTCATACAATTTCCCATCTTTGCGCAACCCAACTGAGATTGCAGTCAATATACTCTCGTATGATGGATTTTCAACATTTGCGATCTCGCATCTAAACCTGGTGATATAATCTTTTAATGACTCATCCTGATACTTGAATATGGTGGCTAGGTGGCAGGATGGTGCGAGCTGCCCTCTCAAAGCCCTGTACTAACCAATGAACTTCTGCTGGCACTCTTCCCAACTTCCTATATTACGAGCTGGTAGATTCTTGAACCAAGTTTGCGGAATGTCTCCAAGAGTAGTTAGGAACACACGGCACTTCACCAACGGGTTGTCCGTCTACAGGTCCATCAAGACATTAACGGCATCGAGGTGGTTATAGGGGTCGCTGTCCCCCTTGTGCTACTGAACGCTTGGCACCTTGAATCTTGGAAGGAGAGGTTGTGTCTCAATCTCCCTGGTAAATGGAGTCCTCTCTTCGTAGCGCTCTTACTGGTCTGGGGCGCCAGGTCGCGCTTTAAGCTGCTGGACCCTCTGAAGAAGCTCCTCCACTTGTGGGTCTTGAGGCTCATATCTCCTCCTGTGGTCGCGACCTGGAGAGCGGTGCTCTGGTTCATATCTCTTGTTTCCTCCAAACAAGCCATCAGCCCAATGTGACCTTACATGTCGCTCATCCACCTCGTCCACATGCCGAGATGCAGCTCGGGCTCTATCATGACCAGCTTCTACCCGCCTGCTTCCATCCTGACTTACCTTTATCACCAGGCTTGCAAGGCGTGCAACTTCTCTTTCTTCATGAACAGAGCGACCTTCAGCTCTAGAGCGCCCATTGGAGGAGCGAGCTGAGCCGACAGGTCTCGACATCTCCCTTGCTGGCCTTTCGGGCATCTGCATTGCTTCATGCTACTGATACGCCTGCCTCGAGACAGTAGCTCCTATCCTAGGTGCATTCTACACCTGGGCTTGCACCAATAAGTTCACTGCATCAGCGAGCTATCTAACAATAGCCTCCAACGCATCTTGCCTTTGATACCACACCTGTTGCCCTTCAATTGTTGGAGCGATTGGAACTGGTTGGCGATGGGGCAAGGGCGGTATGCCTGCTGCAACACCAACGGTCTGACCATATGACGGGCCTGTTGTATGCATAGGTGCATCTTCCATCTGCTGTGTATTGCGCTGATGCTGACTAGTTTGGCTCTCTACTTGGTCAGCCTATGAGCCCACGTACTTGGTTTGTTTAGTTCTTGCCATTGCTGAAAACTGAGAAATCGAAACAAGACAGATTGCAGTCTGTCCCCTCCTTCTAGCGCTAAAATGTCGACGTAATTTTCTGGTCGACGAGAATTCAATACCCAGTACCTACAATCAATGTGGAACAACACAAAAATCAAGAACAAAATAGGAGATAGAAGGTCCAGAACAGAAACAACACACAGATTTTACGTGGTTCAGTGAGTGCGCCTACGTCAACGACTATCTCTCAACAATCCGGCAGAGTGATAGTATATTATTGCTCATGTATGTTACAATAAATTTAGCCTCTATTTATAGGGAAAGAGGCGTTACAAATTAGGAAGAGATAAAATAGGAAGAGAATCACAAATTAATTATGTTTCCTGATTGGTTGGAGCTAAATCAGGTAACTGTTCCGTAAATCTTGAGATCACGTTGACTGAGTTCAAATTTGAATTAACTTCATTTTCTGGCGAGAGAATCATGATCAAATCGGGTAACTGCTTTATCTGAAAGATTTTCTTATCTAACTGATCGTTGAGCGAGCTGCACGCTGTACTGAGCGATCTCAAGCTGCGACTCGCTGAGCAGCGAGCTGTGCACAGAACGAACTACATAATGACCTATAGCCTGACTGTGAAACGAGCTCACTGATGCGAGCTGCAGAGCTCGTTGAGCTTAGAGTTAATAACTGGGCCTTATCTGCTGGGCCTTTGCACTGCGTTAACTTAATTGACTTTTATCCGGCTTTTACCAGCCCATTTGGTGAGTCCAGAAAATGCATACAACAAATTCTAATATTATAATAAAATTTTTTATTTTAAAAATTGTTTAAAAATAAATGTCACATCCAAATATTGGCTAACCTAATACAATTTAACATGAAATGTAGATGAATACATAATCTTATCAGGATAATTTAGTCAAACACAATCAAATGTAGTCTAATATCTTCTGATCTTAATGGATAGGCAATTGATGGTGACGTGAGCACCATTGCATTAATTGTTTAGAATGGTTTTTATTTTTATTTTTTATTTTTTGGAAAGAAGTACTACATTTTAGGGAGGTAACAAAGGCAAGGTTGTGAAAAAAAAAAGCTCCTAGATCATATCCATAAAATTGTGGGTTTCACTTCCTATCCTCCATCTAACTTTTAAATTTTAATTCAAAATATAAATAAAATAAAGTGTACTCCACTTACCGTCAATTTCATTTGAAATTTCTTTATGCTTTCACAGAAGGCATTAAGCAATTTTGATGTCTTTTTATTTCTTTAATTTTTGCTAAATCGCTTGCATTCATACTTTTTTTAAATAGAGCAGAGTAGTGAAGCTATAAAGCATATTTGAGTTGATTACAACTCAACATATGTGGTACATCATCAGTATAAAATTTTCATACTATTTAGTATTCATTCAATACCATTTAAGATTCATTTCATATTGCAGACATATTAAAGTTGGTTTTATTTGTATTAATACAAATAAACTAGTAGTATCCTTTAGAGAAGATAAAAATAAAAAATGAGCTAGTAGTAGTAGTTGTTGTTGTTGTTGTAGTTCAACTTCTAGCTCCATCTACCTATTTCTCTCTTTCTCGTGAATTTCTCTATTGCCCATAATCACAATTACAAGTCTTAATGTCTCTATTAATTTATTATATCTCATGACTCAATAATTTCTTTACTTTAGAATAGCTAATTACTATTTTCTTTGATCATGATTTTATTTTTTTTCTTAATTTTGTGATATGTTTTCACTTTATTATTATTATTATTATTATTATTTTGTGGGTTTGAACACGGATATCATAAGATGGACCAAATCATGAGTTTGATTTTGGGTTTATGAGGAATACCACTGGTGAATCATACCTAATCCAAAGTAATGTGTAAGCGAATGGTGTGGGTAATAGAGAGAAAACATTCATACTTTTTTAATTTAAATCGAAAGTTGTAGAAGGTTTTTGGAATTTTTTGGATCGAAAACTTACATGCTAAGAATCAATACAAAGAAATGATAAAATAAAATTTCTTTCAATATTAATTAGACTACATATGTGGGAAAGTGTAGCGAACTTCTGCTCAAAATTCAAAGCTACATCCTTATTAAAAAAAATTCAAGGCTATATTCAGCTGGTAGGATAATAAGTAGTAGAAGTAACTCTAGAGTTATCCAAATTATAATGTCACACAAGTATAGAACACATCAAATCCTAGCTATTGACTCTTGGACCTATACCTTTCAATTCAATGTAGGGGTGGCAATATAGGTCACAACACAACGGGTCAACACGAATTCGCAAAAAATAAGTAGGTGTGGGTTTGAGTTAAATGAATTCATGTCATAATCGTGTTGTAATCATGTCAACCCGCTTAATTCGAATTGAGTTTGCTTAAATGAATTGTAGGTTAACGTGATTAAATTAGAGGTAAAATTATAATATTAACATATTATAGGAGTTATGTGTAATTATACATTTATATATATACACATTTAACCTAACCCTAACCTAACTCATTTCATTTTCAACAGCCACCACATATTCCACCCATTCTCCTTCACGGTTGCCACCCCTTCTCCACAGCTCCACTACCATATCCTCCCTCTCCATGACTCCACCATCTCCACCACCATATCCTCCCTCATGACGCCTATCAGCTATCACTACCATCCAAATCTGCTTCAAGAATAGCTTAAAAAAAACAAATCAGATCATATTAGTAGCCGATGTCACCTTACAACGACCTTCATCTCCCAAAATGGCCTCCTCTCCTGCACTACCATAAGTCTCTCTCCAAGCCGCCATTGTAACAAGCTTTCAAGTCTCTTTCTCTTTCATTTTCTTTTGGGAAACTTAGTTGACGAGCCCCAAACTCTATAGCTACTACTGTACACTGGGAAGCCCGTCGGCAACCCTACAGTGGCTATCCAGTCAATATTTGAATCCGGCTGGAAAGTTCCCATGAAGCTAAGTTGTTAACTTTTTCTAAAAACTCATTTATAATTTCTTATATTGTGGAAGTGGTGGGAAATTTTTTTTTTCGTGTTTTCTCAAATCTTTTATAAAACGATTTTATATAATTTTCGGTAGCATAACGTCTGTATTTTCGATTATGCCACCATGCAAAAAAAAAATATTCATAGAAAAATAAACACTTCCAAAATTCAATCTTTCTCCACTTTTGGGCCTCAGGCCATTTCAATTTCACAAACCCTAACCACAAATTTTCCAATTCAAAATTACAATAGACTTAAAATCAATTCAATTTTATGAAAATAATATTTCCTGCATGAAATTCCAAAACATTCATACAAGTATATTGATGTTAACTCCTAATCAAACACATTAAAACATATGAATATACTATAGGAAACAAAATTCATTTTAATTACAAACCATATAACATAATGCTAAAATCAAACATTTTTACAAAATGATTTACAACCAAAATTTATATTTACAATTCATAACTTTATAATTTCTACAAATATACATCAAATGGATTAACAGAATTTATCTTCTCTTCTAGCCCACCTAATCACATGTAGGAGACCGAACGCCCTACTCACCTATACTTGCACCTAGAGAGGTTTTTGGAAAAAACATAAAATAAAGTAGGGTGAGCCACAAGAGCTCAATGAGTGCTTAGGGTTTCTATCTAAAACATTTCTTCTAAAATCTATCTCCTAGGGAAAACATTTTTAGAAAAGAATTTGATTCTAAAATACTTTTTCCTTTCAAAAACTATAAGCTTTTAAAATTTTTTTTTTTGGGCGTAAACTTTATAAAACTTAAATCATAATAACTTTCAAAATCTTTCTGGAAACTTTCTTTCTAAAATCTCATCTCTAAAAGCTTTTCTTTTCTAAAATCTAAACTAATGGAAATTCTTAGAAATCTAATCACATGGCAACTAAACTAGTACCGCTCTAGGTGATAAATCTAACGGCTAACCCCGCAATATCTAAGCCACGTGACGAATATCTAGCACCGCTCACCGTGACCAATCTATCTGAGATATCCCCTAACCACGCAGCGAAATGCTACATCGCAAACGTGGAGGGAGACAATACCTTACACATGTAGAGGGCGACTCGACAGACTCGACTCGGACTCTATCCCCCCAAAGTTAGTAAGACTCGCCCTCCCAACAAACTTGTCATATACGATGGGGTATACTAGTCGGGTCTAAATCTAAATCTATATCTGAATTTGTGTTTGAGATCTGAGATCTATTCTACTGGGTATGTCATTGGCATTTAAAAACGTTTTCTTTCTAAAAATTCTGAATTTAATTTCTAATTTTAAAGGCATAAAACTATAAAGCTTTAACTTTAAAATTTCTAAATCATAAGATTTTCATAAACAAATGAGAGTAAATAACTTACTTTTAATATCTAAAACATAACATTATTCATTATGAGATTAATCTAAATAAGTAATAAAACATTCATAAAACATTTCGAATTATTCTAAAACACATTTAACATTTTAAGAAAAAGCTTAACACTCACTTGGCTCGGTTAATCTCTAAGTCGGGCTTCTCTAATTCTCCCTCAATTCTTTTCGTTCCGTTCCCACCTATTAGGCGCATTCTAAATTTTAGAATTTAATCCAATTCTAACTTAAATCATTTCAAACAAAACACTACACAATTTTATCAACATTATTCTCTCCATCTTAGCCGAAAATACATAAATTCAAATTCAATTTTATTCATTCTATTCTAACATTAAATTTCCTATACATGCTGTCCTCTAATTCAACCAATTAATTCAAGTAATTTAACAATCTATTTTGCATGTTTCTTTAGCCAAAATTGAACCATATTCTAACTTAACTTCCCTCATTTCATTCCCATATAATTTCCATCATAATAACAGCCCTTAACAGCCCCTATAAACTGTCATAATATACCATGGGCAGCATACATCCTTCTTGAGCTCTCTTGATCGAATTTGATCACTCTCCAATTCTATGATTTCATTTCACATTTTTTAACATTACAATCATCATTTTAACACATATTTAAGCATGCAAATTCATCAAATAGCAACAAGCTAAGTTAGAACCAAAAATTTCCATTTGGCTGAACTACACATGCAAAATCTCAAACATCTTAACTTCATTCCATTTCATCCTTTTTGTTCATCAAAACCAGTCCATATCTCAAGCCAAATCATTCAATTTTTTATTTGAATTATACCACCTTATCATAGCCAAGATACATACCAACATATATATCAACATATCATCAAACTTGTCACACAAGAATTCAACCACCAAAACAATTAAATTTCCAGCAGACTTTGAACTTCACTAATCACCATCAATTTACTTCAAATCACAACAATTTTTAACCAAATCACTTACCAAATGTTTCTTGATCCTTTGCCTTGTTTCTCCACTTGATTTATGCCTCAAAACCTTAAATTTAAACATGGAAAACTCATCAAATTCAAGAGCTGTTCCATGGACTGTTTTGGACAGCTTTTCACTCAAAATTTTCAATCCAAAACTCAATCTTACCTCTTGTTTTTGGGTTGATCTTACTTAGAATTCTTCGTAGACTTGTTCTTCAACCTTTGATGGCTTGATCAACCTTCAAAAATGGTGGAAAGTGGTTTGGAATGGCTGCTGCTTCTGCTCTGTTCTCTGGTTTTGCTGGCAGTGTATAACACCCCTTAATATCTAGATTTTTCTCCCATCTTCTCCTATATATATATGCTTCCTTCACTTGCTAAATTGCCCTTAATGTTTGTTACTTATTTACATGTCATGCCATCACATTTCTTTGACTATTTTGCCCTCCTATGATTGTATATTTCCATGGTATGCACACACTAGGTTTTACAAAAATTTTCATGCAATGCAAATAAATTATTTCATTCAATCCAAGCTCTTTTTTTAATGTCTTTTGATCATGAACTTCATCTCATATCATTGATAAATCATCATGTCATTTATCGGATTCGAATTCGTTTCCAATCCGTTCGGAAATTCTACTAAAATACGATTATACGATTTCGAAAAATTAATAACTTTATTAATTCTCAATAAGGGCATTTTTGTACATTCTATATACATTAGTTATACAATTCATCTCTATAGTCCTGAACGGAAGAGGGACATCACATTAGTTCTTTTGAATTTTCAAATGAGTGCTTGATGTTTTGGTTATTTTGATTATTTGATGTATGAAAGTGTAGTGTGGTAAAGTTTATGATTTTATTTAAGTTTTAAGTGATTTATTGTGATTATTTAGTTGTAGGCTTCGAGAGCTTTTGTTAAGTGACATGAGCCACAAGATACCTTTAGTGAGGTATTGTTCTCTTTTACTCTCAACTTTAAAATGTGTGATATTATTAGCCTTTGAAGTTGAGATGCCCACAAGTGATTTTTGGTGGTCAGTGTTCACACATGATTCTTGTATTCATTTTTTTATTTGGCATGGTTTAGTTAAGGGTTAGTTTCTTCTTCAAAGCCAATTCTATATGACAATTTATACATGCGAGACTATGGAAACAAATGCTTTTAGACTAATCTTTAAGCTAACTATCATTGAATTATTGATATGAGTTGAGAGAGGCCTTCTTGGTAGTATATTCAGAGTGATACTTGTTTCTTTTAAGCTAAGCTTCATTGCAACTGTTGATATGAGTTAGGATAAGTCTTCTTGGTCATATATTCTGAGGTGATACTTGTTCTTTTTGGCAAGAGCTCTCATTTCGTAGTTGGCCGAGGAAAAGAATTCTCTTCTTAAGCATAGTAACAAGCTTCAATAGGAATTGGTAAGTCTTTGAGGTCCTACCTCAATGCAAGCCATCCAAGATGAGGTTGAAAATGTATTACATGGCCAAATTCTTTCACTTAGTGGTAAATTCTTTTAATTATATTTCTAAATTTTGACATTGTAAATGTAAATATCTAATGTTATTTTCTTGTGATTTTTGTACAGCTTGGAGGTCCCCTTGGAATCAAAGAGAGAAGAATTTAGGCTACAAAGTTTTATGTTGGAGAATGTTATATGATGTAATTTTAATTTTTATGGATTTGCATTGAGTTTGAACATGACTTTATTTTGTTGTGGTTTTTAAATGTGGATGATATGAAATTATGCAGTTGATTTAATATGTTGGTTTTTAAATATGTTGAATTAGGTCTTTAATTGTGAATCATTTTATTTGTGTTCAAAAAAGCTGGAAAAATGTAATTTTACAAAAATAAATTTAAAATGTAATTAAAAAATATTAATAATATTTTAAAAAAATTATGATAAGATTTTTACTATTCATCATGTTGATAGGCAGTGGACATCATTTTTAAAAATAATCAAAAAGAAAAAAAAAAAAAAAGCTTCAAAAAATTTACATAAAAACTCAAAAATCAAAATCATTGTGGGGTGCATCTCCACCATCCATAAAAAATGATGGACGGTGCTAACTGATCATCATTAACACAACATCATCATCATCATCTCATTCATCACCATCATCACTATATCAATATCATCAACATCAACCAAAATTTATCACCATCATCAATATCAACATAATTTTTAATGAAACAAATTTTAACTAGATCGTTGAAGATGGAAAAATGAAAAAAATTTAAAGAAAATGAAAAACAATTCTGGGGTTCATAACATTAACAACCAGATTTGGGTTTTCCCTAAAAAAAAAAAAAAATCAAAAAAGTTAGAATGAGATGCAAACGAGATCGGAGGTGGAAACTTGATTGTTGAGAAGGTCGACGATGAGGATAGAAGGGGTGATGAAGAAGACGAGGCCAGAGGAGTAGAGAGAGAGAGGCAATGGGACGAAGGGAGGTTGATAGAGATCTTGGAGGGTGGGTGGGGGAGATGTTGGCGAAGGAGGTGGCATTTTAGGAATGGGGAGGTAGAGAGGACTATGCCTTGCGACGCGGAGAGTCAAGGAGGAGAGAGGTTATCAATCTAGGGAGGGCGAGGATGGAGAAGAAGAAGAAAAAGAACAAGATGAAGAAGTAGAAAATGAATGCTGATTATTAATATATATATTTTTTAATTTTTAAAAATAATCTTCACCATCCATCATGTTGATGGACGAAGGGGATCTCACAATAATTTTTTAAAAAAATTATTAACATTGTTCTTTGTTTTTCAATTAAAATTAAAATTTATTTTCATTAAATTTTAAAAAATTACTTTTTAATTATCTTAATTATTAATTATTTTAAAAAATATAATCTTACACATGACATTCATCTGTTTGTTCAAATTTTTTAAACTTATTTTATAATAAATTGACAATTTTACCCTTTTTGATTAACGGTCAAACATTGACTTTTAATGTCTAAATTGACGATATAAGAATTTTTTTGGCCATTTTTATAAATGATAGGGGATTTTTTTTTTTTTTTACTATTTTTATAAACTACAAGATGGTCCTTAATGATTTTTTAAGTTGAGAGATTTTTTTACTATTATACCAAACTATAGGGAGGAAATTAGAATTATCTCTACTTGCAGTCAATAAAGAATACATATAGACGAACCATCAATAATTTTTATTTATTATTATTTTTTATTTTTATAGATAGCGGATTAAATTAAGTTAAAACTATCTATATCTTATGTTTTAAAATAAATGTGAATCCTTGATTTTTAAGGGAAATATGTAACCACTTCTATTAAATTAATTTGTTTGTAAAACATCATCGATTATTGCTCTCCCATCTTGTTAGAACAAAGTTGCTCAAAAGTGGCAAAATCAGCTTTATAGATGACTATCATTAGTGATACTTGAAGTTTTAATTGATTAATTGTGACAATTGTTTGTCGATTCTTACATCAATATTGATGAAAACACATCAATGTGCCACTGAGCCAATCAAGCAGAGGGTCTGATGTCCTACATGTTCGTGAATATGTTCGTTGGAATTGGAAAGTGCAAATGTAACGTACTGTCAAAATAATAATAGGGTCACATATCTGCCAGTCAATTTTGCAATTTTAACAAAATTTTGACGTAAGTTAGCTACCCTCCACATTGATTCTATAAGGAAATAAGCTCCTCAACCTACACAAATTAACTAGTGTAAAACAATACCTAAACCTAAGGGAAAAAGACAAAGTTTAGCAATATAATTTTGTGATTCATCTTTCATATACATATAGAGCAATGTTCTAAGATTCGCTACTTGACTGACGGCCTAATGGGTAGTAAGTACTCCATTACTTGATAAATACTCAGTTTGACCATCGGTCAATATTCAACCCATTGATCAACATTCAAACTTGGTTAAATCTATAAAAAAAAAATTAATAAATTTTTCATAAAGTCAAAATACAATCAAATGACCATAAAAAATCATAACTCCATATAAATTAAAATCAACTAAATCCATATAAATTAAAATCAATTAAATCTATATAAATTAATATCATAAAATCAACTACACCCATTCATGCATCAATTGGGAAGAAATTAAAAAACCTAAATGAAATCAATAAGGGGTAATTCTAATATCCCTTTGTTATTTGATCTAATCGCTAATTATGTCCCTGTAGCTTGGACAAATCCAATTCTTCCCCTTTTGTTACTTTGTTAGTGAAAAATAGATTCTAACAGTAACAATGCGTGAAAAGATGAAATTGCCTCTCAATTATAGAAAAGATGAAAAAAATAAAATTCATAAAACAAAATTTTAAAAAATGAAAAAAAAAAAAAACTTGAGACTTCAAACACTCTCCACTGATCATTTACACATCATTATTATCATCCTTTAACCAAAAAAAAAAAATTGCAAAAAACAAACTTAGACTTGAACCCCGATGGGTTCGATTTTGATTTCAAACCTCTAAGTTTGAAATCAAACCCAAATGTTCATGCGTCTAGGTTTGATTTCAAAACCCAGATGTGAACATTTGGTTCGAAATAATCAAACCCAGATGTTCAAGCATCTACATTCGATTAAGGATTGAAATCGAACCTTGATGATGGGGTTTGAGAAGGAGAAAAAGAAGAAAAAGGGACCGGAGACTAGAGAAGAAGAAGAAGAGACATGAGATGGAGAAAGAGCAAAAAGAGAGAGAGAATTTTTTGTTTTTAATAATTTCTTTTAATTAATTTAAATATATATATATATATATATATATATATAATCTTCTACCCATAGTACACGTGACACCCATCTATTTATTCCGTTTTTTTAACTTATTTTACAATGAATGGACGGTTTTACCATTTATGATTAACAATCAAACATTGATTATTAATGTTCAAGTTGACGGTAGGGGTTTTTTTTTTACTACTTTTATAAACAAAAGAGGTTTTTTTGACTATTTTTATTAACTATAAGGAGGTCCTTAGTAATTTCTTTAAGTCAGGTGATTTTTTGGTTATTATGTCAAACTACAAGGGGGAAATTAGAATTATCCCAATCAATAATTCAAAGAGCCCAATATTTAGTGGTCCAATTATTTATTAAATGATGTTATTTGGATACACCCCCGAGCCTTTTTTAATGTCCCCATTTGTTTTAAAAAGGAAAAAAAAAATAGATAGTGGACAAATGTCCACCAAAGTAGGTGGACATCCAGGCTTTGCTCTCTATCATCTCATGAAATTATATCACATATAAAAATTCAAAATTTCAAGATCCAAACTTTGCTCTCTTTATCTTCTTATTAATCACAACTCAACAAAAGAAATGAAGAACACCAACACCACAACACAAAGCTAATACTCTTCTACCCCTCATCCTAAACCATCCATATCTGCTGCCACCAACCATCACTTTCACCTCCTCTTCTTCATCACCTTCATCATTTTGCTCTCACTTTCTTCACCACTAGTCTCAACCGCACCATCTCCTCCTCCTCCTCTTCTACAACCTCTTTCTTTGCTTACTCCACCTCCACTCTCCCCTCCATCACCATCGCTCTCCTCCAACTTTGTGAGTACTCGCCAAAGGTTAGTAGATCCCTCGATTTAGAGTTCTTCAACCAATCCATGAGAACTCGACTGAGTTGACTGAGTTCTACAACACTGGTAGAAATATTTGTAGAAATCACAACTATTTCCACTAACTATTGTCAATTATTGTTTCTACATGAATTAATAAAAATTCTTGAAAGTGCTAAAAAAAACTCAATTAAGTTATTTTGTGTTATTTTTCAACCTTGAGTTTTTTTTTTCTTTTACTATTTCTTTGAATTTTCTCTACATATAATGGAAAAATTGAAAAGCTCTGCATTTATCTTAACAATGTTTGACACATTACTTCAAACAATATTCTTTAAGAATTTCACTTGTTGTTGTAATGTTTTATCATATATTTAAAACATAATCATAGATACTGATAGATGAAAGAGGATATTTATTTAAATTTAATTTAATTTAATTTAATTTATTTCTTACAATATTACTCTCATTAGTTTCTTTCAGGCAATTGCATAACTCTATAAAATTATAAAAATTTTAATTTTAGTCTTAACTCTATAAAATTATAAAAATTTTAATTTTAGTCACGAGCAATAATTCTTATTGTTTGAACCAAATTTTAATTGTTAAAGTTTAAGATGGTCTTGAATGGGAAAAAATTATTTATGTTAAGATATTTTATGTCAATAATCCAAAAAAAAAAAAAAATGTTTTATGTCAAAAAAACAAAAAGAGATATTTTATGTTGGGGAAAAAAACAGTTTATGCTAAGGTTAGATGTTTTGATATAGAAAAGGCCATGGGCTTTGCAATATGAAATATCTAGAAATTTTAATTAATTTCTTATTTTTTAAAAATTGATTAACTAGAATGATCGCAGTTGCAAAGTGTGTGTATATATACATACATACATATAACCTTTTTTTTTTTTGAAAAAAAAAAATTAGAGTTGTATTTTTGCTTTCGCCGAAAATGTGAAAGAGAAAAATAACTAAGAAAATTAATCTAAAATTGAAAATGATAGAGTAGAATTATATATAAACAATAAAAATTTGCATTGTAAAGATTTAAATTTCGGAGGGACAAACAACACAAAAAAAAAAACCTTTTATCATAGACACTATTTTAATTCATTGAGTATTATTTGAAACATTAGTTATATATTTACTTTGCAAATTAATTATAAAAAAATTAGAAATTTATAAAATTTGAGGCCTTAAAGCGGTCGCACAACCCGCATAACCCTCCACTTTTTCACGTGGGGACCAAGGTCTTAAATTTAATTATACAATTAGAATGTTAAATTTTCATTCCTAATGAGTTGTTTGAAGTTTGATGAAAATGAAAAAGTTTACTGCTGTCATCAATGAACAAGTAGTCAATAGTTAGGTTTGAGAAGAGAGTTAAATAGTAAACCATTAATTCAACCTTTCTTGAGTGCTACTGCCAGTAGATTCCTCTGAAGAAGGTGTCAAGAGCCACTTGTTGAGTCTCTCTGATGCCATATTCACCTACAAAAGAAAATACCTTTTGTCACTTACAAGATTGATGATTTTATTGAAATCATTGAATATTGTCAATCTGATTGTCCTGTTTTTGTTATTCATATTCTTAAAATTATTTATTAATTTACCTGGTCATCCCAATTGGTTTTCCAGGTAATGCACCCGAGCACGAGTACTTGCATTACAACTCCAAGCACCATCCCAATCCATATACCCTGTAAAATGAAAAAAAGTGCGTGATCGTTATAAACATAAATGAGCTTGGCACATTAAATGGCCAGTGTATAAACATTTATGTTTAGGTTAATTTAATTGAATTCCTATAAGATTTTTATATGGAAAAAAAAAAAAAAAAAAAAAGGCGTTCATGGTTTTGTCGATGATCTTCCTTGCAAAAGAAGTTAAAAAAATTTATGATAACGAAAGAAAATTTTAATGAATTTCGAAACGATCTAAATCTACCAACTCGATCGTCACATGTCAGAAAACCAACATCCCCTTTTTCATACATCAAGTGCAAGACCTTTAAAATTAAAATATATTTTTAAGTGGGGGTGCTGCTTACATGAATTTTGAGATCAGCCACATATCCAAGAACAATTCCAACAGGCACCCCAATCAGATAATAGCAAGCCATGTTAACAAATGCAACCACACTCTGCCTACCAGCACCAACAGCCACCCCTAATATCAATAATCTTATTAAAAATAAGTAAATATCTACACTTCATAAAAATTTTGTAAGAGAAGAGAATGGCATGCCTGAGAGAACTGCCTGGAATCCGTTGAGGAGAACTGATACAGCGAGAAGGACAGTGAGGCTTGTGACAGATTCTGCCACTTCTTCATCACTTGTAAACAAAATTGCAATTTGACGGCTGAACACCAAACATATTATCGCGAAGAAAATCCCAATAGCCGTTGTAGTGCATGTTGCAACTTTTACAGAAAATTTTGCTGCCTTGGCATTTCCACTTCCCAGTTCATTTGCAACCCGGACGCTATAAAAATATTGTAAAAGTAACATTTTTTTTTAATGAATATGTGTATCATTTAAATATGGAAATACAATATGTTCGCTCACTGAAGGCTAAATAGGTATCGGTGATCGAGACTTAAAGAATCACCTTGAGGCGGCCAGAAATCCAAAGCACAACATAAATTCCCAAGCTATGATGTTTAGGCTGCAATTTAAATGATCAATTTAGTATATTTTTGGGTCAAAAACTTGAAAGGAACAGAACCTTAAGTATTGGATATATATAAGCTTACCAAATGGAGAAGGCCGAAATCTCAGTCGTGGCATTTTTCATATATCCGGCCAGTAGGACTAGAACTGCAGTGTACCACATCTCTAAGCTATTGAGGATATAAACCACAAAAAGCATTAATAAGTATGCATGAAGATACCTCTACAAAGAGTGCATTTTCTCAAATCACATATCAGACTTATTTCCTGAATGTTTTGGTGTGATTTGCAGAAATGAACTTACCAAAGCATCACACCTGAAGATATGGAGAGCTTCAGGACAGGAAATAAATGAACAAAAGCAGATGTAGAGAACCCTGTCCAAGTATTGGGACACCAACCTCCAAACAAATACACAAACTCTCCTATTACAATGAACCAACTTGCTATGATCATGGCACCCATTGCACCAGGGATTCCCAGGTCCAGTTTTCTTACAAAAATCCATGACAACAACACATGAAGAACAAGTGCAACAGCAGACAGCCATCCCACAATCATGTTCTTGAGCTGTGCTTGTAAGTACTTTTGGATGGTCAAGCTGAAGACAAAGAAGAAGAGAATGGGGATGAACCATAACGAGATGTATCCTGCTTCGTTGGCTATGTCTGTTTCTTGTCCAAGTAGTTCAAAAATGGGTCCAGCGAAGATGAATACAAGAAGCAATATAATTGCTGTGCCAATATTTATGATCCATGATCTCTGCAAGTAGATTCCAAGCATATGGTATTGCCTTGCCCCAAATGCTTGCCCACATAGAGTCTCAGTGGCGCTTGACATGCCCAACTTCAAAACGGATATTCAAAAGATGAAATAAATAAATATATTATTTATTTAAAAAATTAGAACTAACCAATCAAATTTATAAATTGTATGCTCTCTACTAAAACAAATTTTCTCTCCTATTCAATTCAAATACAATTGATGAATTTAATTGGTTCATCTTAACTTTTAAAAATTAAGAGATAGTGACTATAAAAGTTCTGTTATAAAAATATAATAAATTACAGTTAACAATTTAAGAGTACAATTACTCTTTTTTTATATTGATATCTCATATGTATTATAAAATATGTTATATATACGTATATATGTATGTATAAATATATAGTGATTAGTACCTCCTAACTGAACAAATCAATAAAATTTATTCATCATATTTGAATTAAATAAAAGAGAAAATTTGTTTTAAAAGAGAGAATGCAATTGATGAATTTGATTGGTTTATCGTATCTTTTTAAAGTTACGATATATATATAAATATATATATGTTCATGATAAATATTGATAATAGTTTCCTCGATGATTGATATTAGCTTAAAAACTATAATCATTTTGCTTGTTATTGATGAAGAAACTATATATGATTAATACTATAAAGTCTTACCAAAATCCCATTTGCAAAGCGAATAGCAATTATTTGTATGAGTGCATAAGCAGCAAGTTCCACTTCTCCAATGTGACCAATAAATCCCTGAGTGATCACAAACATGCCATATTGAGTTGTTCTTGCTAACATTGCTGGAAATGCAACTCTCCATAGCTTTTTTGACTCTGTCCAAACCCTCCATTTTAAATCACCAATATCTTTTGCTTCTGACCCAAGAAGCCTCTCCTCCATCTCACCTTAAAATCACAAAATATATGAACTATTATATTGACTGGAGTTCAATTTTTGTTTTATTGATGTCAGTAGTAGACATATACTTTCGGTTAATCTGTCTAAAAGCATGTGTTTTTCTTGCATATTCTACATTTGTTTTGATTCTTTAGGACATACATCTCATGAAACTTTAGAGATTCAAGCACAATTCATTAACTGTTTTAAAAATGACTTTTTTTTTTCTTCTGTTTTTAAGAACGTGTTTAGTTTGAGTTGGAGTACTTTTTGAGGTTAAAATATTTTCACAAATTTGAAATCTATGCTAGTGAATCTAAAAATGATAAAATTAAAACTCATAAATTTAAAACTAAAATTGTGACTCCTATTATTTACCATCATTCCTGTCATAAATTAAAATTGTGACTCCTATTGTTGACTATCATTTCTGTCCAAAATTAATTTTTTTTTAAGAATTAATAATGAAAAATATAAATTGACCTGTGCTTGACACGTGCATAAAATATAGCCAGGTTGACCTACGACAGGCCAACCACTTGTGAAAAGAAAGCCAAAAGAGATTAAAACAAAACAAATCTCCAATTTAATTTTTTATTTTTTTAGAATTATTAATTGTTGGAGACACTTTAAAATAAAATTTATTTAAAAACAGAAATTAGAGAGAGGAAAAAAGCACAATCTGGGTAGAAAACAAAAAAGTGTCAAAGTTGGCCCAACCCAACACCTGGCTTGGGCCCAAATAAAATGGACATTTAAATGTATCATCCAATAATTTAGCATTTAAATATTATAATAAAATGTAAATTTATAAAAAGAACAAAGCTCAAAATAAAAACATTTATTTTGCCGGTTACGGCTATATATGACGGTAAGTGTAAAATGAATAGATTCATTTGAAAGGGATGAAACGAGAGTAAAGGAAAATAAGTATTGTACCAAATAAAAACAATTAATTTGTCACTTACAACTATATATGTTTTTTTTTTTGATATATTATAATTACAATTACAATTGTTGGAACCCACTAACATAAAATTTTAAGGTACAATTCGAATATCTACTTTCAATAGGTGAGAGAAAGCTACCTGCACATACTTATGGGTCTTGTGAGTCAAACCCACCATTTGAAGAAGTGTGATAGATGGAGATGACCTTACCATTAGACTATCTCACTTTTCTCATTACGAGTACATATGTTGGTAAGTGTAAAATGAATACATTCATACGAAAGTGATAAACACAAATTTGATATCGTTGGAAAGTAAGTCCTTACAATAGGAGGAATATTCGAGAAATTCATGTTAACAAGCACATTTATTGTTAATAGTTGTTTATATATATATATATATATATATATTGTTGATAGTTGTTATGACTAAATTTTGCCCACAAAATTTTGTAAAAGATTTCGTGTGTAATACTCTTGATATAATTGTATTTTGTCAAATAAAGTTTTATCATCAACATCATTTATATTAGCCAAAATTATTTTTATGCTTCTTTAGTTCTTTAATCTCAAAATAAAGAAAAGTGTTTTTTAAGGTAAAAAAGAAAAAAAAATTAAGTCGATATGATTTTCGAAAGTACAATTTAAATGTCAGAAGTTAGTATTTTGAACACTTGTTATGTAATCTTTTGTAAGGAATCCTTAAAAGTTTCGAAAGGTCACTATTGTTTTTCGTTTGTAATTACTAGTAATTAGTTCAACCTAAGGTTTCTTCCAAAATATAAGAGATTTTGAGTCAAATTCTATAAAATTAGAGTTTAGGAATGTTTCTTTATATTTAAAGAGAGTTGGTGTGGGGTGTAATGCTAAAAAGGATAAAATAGAAAAACTATCAGGAGTTGAATTTCTCCAGTTTTTTCATGTGCTATCCCATATCTAATCATTATTATGATTATATGTAGAGAAAATTCTAGTCAATAATCTAAATATGTGAATTTGAAACTAGCATTAAATAATTAAAATGAACTTCTTAGTAACATTAACATCCATGAATTAACATCCATGAATTATAGTTCGTAAACAAAAACAATAGTTCATAAATAGATTAAATAAATTATCATTATTTATGATTCTTTATTCACGAACACAAATGATGTTAAAGAATTTATTATGATCATATTTTATGTCATTTGTTTGTTAATTATTTTCTTTCTTCGCGAGCCATAGCTTATGAATATTAATAATGTCAAAAAAAAAAAACATTTAAATAATTTGATGCTAGCTTCAAAATTAACATTATTATGCACTACAATATGTTTATATAGGTATCTTAATTTAAATCACATAAATATTCTTTATTTAACTTATCTAGTATACTTGTGTTTATTGTTTTTCTTTCAAAGATTGATTTTTATACATATAGGTATAGACTAACTAATCAAATTTATCTATTCCATTCTCTGTCCTAAAATAAATTATCTCTTTTATTTAATTCAGATGTAATTGATGAATTTGATTATTTGATCCTTACTTTTTACAATCAGATATACTCGATTATTAATGCACTATATATATAAATATATATATTCCAAAGAATCAACTTCACTTTTTTTAAGAAGGACCACTTAACAATATCTTAATATTAACCTTCCATGATATGAACCTACATTTCAAGATTATTTAATAATATATAATCAGACCCATTTATTATTCGGCAATTAAAAAATTTGACTTCATTATTGAAGGTGAAAATTTGTATTGTATGGTCCTATAGAATACAGGCAAGGATAAAATCAACCAAAAAAAGGACAAAAATGAAAATTATTCAACTCAACTACTAAAGCACTTGAATAGATTAACAGATTGATACGACGTCTGTGTACTTTTTCATAAAATATCTAAAAGGATGATGACAAAAAGATAATTAAAAAGGAGACTATTTCCAGATTTCATTTTTGTTATAATATATCTACTCTAAGATGAATAGGGGTATATAGAGACGTACCAATATCAAGAACTAAACATATGGTTACAAATTTTCACAATATCGAGGTAAATTCTTTTTACACATCCTAATATACACAACATCAAAGGATAAGTGCACATATATTGGTCGTTAAATTAGATCCAAAAATTTAAATATTAGAAAGAGTCTAATTATATTGTTTAATATTTTAAGTTGACACATGTCACACACTCTCACGTGCAAGGTAGATAAATGACATATATCAGATATATGTTAAATATCTTCTACCATATAATATATTTATTTGAATCATCTACTTTATAACATATGTAACAAAAATTTTAAATAATGGGAGGAGAGAGAGTTTAAATAAAAAACCTCCAAATTTTAATATTTTATTAGTTATTATGAAGTTCAAAAGTTTAAATTGATAGAAAAGAATTCAACTATAGTAGTTAAGATTTGATATTGGAACATGATATATATAATATTAATGTTATTAGCTAAATGATATAGGACATTATTTATTACAGTATTAATTAGTAAAAGTGCGCGCATGCAAAAGGACTAGGTAATGATATACATAAATAAATAAATAAATAAATAGAATAATGATTCAGAAAAGCAGAAGGGAAAAATCAATGATCAAAGAATGATTGGTCAAGATCCTTATTTTGAACGACTGATTCATAAAGCTTCATATTTCTTACTTAAACTAGGAGGCAGGAGAAGACTTAAAGCTTGCAATTAGTTGTTATAGCATGAGAAAATTTTATAATCAAAACGTTGAAGGAATCAATAAGAGCTCAGATGAACAAAAGATAATACTAGTTAGCTTGTTAATCTTTTACTATATTAGGATTGAGATCTTCAAGTATGATAAGAAGAAAGCACTTACTTGCCTGCTCGCGAAAGCGCTTCTGGGATTGTGTGTTAAATTGATGAGGCTTTAGTTAAGTAGGAGAGTGTGAGAGAAAAGGGAAGCATGAAGTGCTGGGGGGACGAGAAAGTTCTTCTGGTACTTATGACTGAATATGTAATGTATAAAATATATAAATAATGCTTCTCAAAACATATATATATATATATATATATAATGATGATGATGACAGGGATGGTGGAGCTGGTGCGGGTGGTGATGGTGGTGGTCGCGGAGGATTTATTTTGGGTGGGAGATGTTGTTGTTTAGTGAATATTTACATATTCCAAACTACAACTGGTTGTGGTTATCCCAACCAAAAAAAACAAAGAGTAACAAACTGGTAGGTGGCAGTGACAACTACAAAGCATGCAATAACCACTAGTACTTCATCGGTCAAAATCATGGCTTTGTCTCTCTCAAAAAAAAAAAATCATGGTTTTGTCTTTACGGATTCGTACGTACTAAAGAATAATTTTCTCTGTAAGAATATTTAATATAAAGAAATTACGTGTTAAAAATTTAAAATATAATCATTTTATTATTATATTTAATTTAAGAATTTAAGAATTTAATTTAAGATTAAAACAATTTAAAAAATTAATTTTAAAGATTAATTTCGATATTTAATTTAAGAATTGAAAATAATTAAACTTTTAGATGAGTTTTTAACTGACTTAAACATCTAGTTGTTTATGCCACATATTGTAATCTTTGAATTAAAAGTATATCAACGATTTTATGTTGAAATTAATTTTTTAAGTTGATTAAGACTCTGAAGTGAGTATATTTATTTTTTTAATAAAATTATAATTTCAACTTTTGATGTGATTTATATAAATTAGTTCATTTCTAAAGAAAATATAAAATATTTCTATTTTAATAACATGAAAATTACATATAGGATTGTTAATGAATTAAAGTCTAAAAGTTAAATGATAAACTTATGCACTTTGTGTGTGAGTTTTTTTTTTTTTTTTGAAAAATATGTGTGAGAGTTTTATGATGTGTTTACTTGATGAATTAGGGAATGAAAATGAAAAATGATAATAATTATTAATATTTACTTGCTTTAAAATCAATCCGTAAAGAAATGAAATTGTAGATTCCACATAAATTTGAAGTTGTAAAATGAGAATTTCATTCTCTTCCGCCTACTTAAAAATTTCCTTTTCATTCTCTTTTACAAGTTAAAAAGTTTTTTATATTCCTTATTAAAAAAATGCTTACGGAGTACATAATTTTAATAAATGACATTTTATAACTTGTAATTAATCTATTTCAATTCCAAAATAAAGTAAACATTTTAATTAGAATACTACTGATTTTGATTCTAATTCCTACAATTGAAGTAAATAACTTATTCTAATTCTGATATATTTTTTCGATTTTAGATCATTCTAATTCAAAATCGTTTTGATTACGTATAAGTAAACACATTTTTAAACTCATTACTTGATAGTTTAAGAACCTATTATTGACAAATTTCAAAAACTCATTACTTGATAGTTTAAGAAGCTATTATTGACAAATTTCAAAATCAGTAAAAACCAAAAGATTTTAAGGTAATTAAAGAAGAGGTATTGTGTGGGACCAAGTCAAATAAACAAGATTATTATTATTGTTATTATTATTATTTACATTACTAATTCATTTACAACTATCGGGATCATTAGGATATAAATTCTGTGAGATGATTTTGAACTCAACACTTTATTTCTCTTTTCTCCTTAATAGGTGGGAGAGAGATTCACGTTAAGTGTGAAAACGACTCTTTAAGAGGAGAGACATATAAAAATTTGTCCACACACACATAAGTTAGAGAATAATTATCCATTTTTTATGGGTAAAAGTGCTCGAACCCTGCCAATACTTTGTAAAGAAGTGGGTGGGGGGCTTGGATCCATCACACCAAGCCACTTGTGAGTATCAAATTATCAAAAAAACAAAATTAGCTATCAATATACATAAAATGGAAAAAATAAATAAAATAGATAATTATTGTGTTTGTTTTGACTCTATTTTGTCGAGAAAAAAGTTACAAAAATACTATCTCAACAAAAATAAAAATTATAAAAATAGTTCAAAATAGTAAAATTTTATCTTAATTAAAAAAACAAAGTTACTTATTTTTAATCGGAAATATGACTTTATATATTTTGACTTATTTCATATAAAATGTCTTCACCTATATTATATATAACATTATACTCTATTGTAATATTGAAAATATTTTACATATAATATGAAATTATTTTATATGTCATATTATATGAAAATATTTTACATATAATATGACATATAAAATATTTTCAAAAATCAAAGGAATTATAATCGATTGAAATCCCATTTGAAGCTAATATGAATAACTTTATTTTAAAGTCAAAAACATAGTTTTAGTTTTAAATAAGAATAATTTTTAATTTGAACTGAAAATAAATATGTTCCTCAAAAGAAGTGTGTCAGATAGGCATGATCACAAATATATTTAATCGTACCAAAAAATAGCAATTTGACCGCAAGTCTACTAAATCCTAAAGGATCAGCAAGTCTAGAGACAGAAAAGTAAGAATGGGGCAGTGTGAAGCCAACTGTTCAAGGACTCACCAGTAAATGTCATGTTAGTAGGGGGTGTGACGGATCGCATAAGGTTAAGGCATCAAGACAATCCAGATTGATAAGCTCGCACGAAAAGCAGCTCCAGATCGTGATAACACAGGAGATCGCTAAATCCCATTAGTCCGTAGTTTGTCTTTTAACAACATCTCTCGTATATCATTCAAAAAAAACATCTCTCGTATAAAAAAGGGATATAATGAAAAAAAATTTTGAAAAGTAAATTTATTAAGATTTATCATTGATTTTTTAATTAAATGAATAGTCCCTTATCAATTAAAAAGATTGATTGATATTAAATTTAAAGGATAAAATGATAATTGAATGAATAATTTTATTTATTTTAATAAAATTAAATAAAAAATTGAAAAAACTAAATAATTGAAAGCAAAAAGATAATTAAATAATTTTTCAATTATTCCTCTATCATTTTCTCTCTCACTCCTTCATTTCCTCTCTTTACCATTCTCTCTCCCACTCATCCATTTTCTTCTCTCTCATTTTTCCATCTCTCTCTTTCTCTCACCTTCACATCCTCCTCCATCGTTGGCGACCAACCTACACCTTTCTCGTCCATCTCTCTCTCTCTTTTATTTAATTCTTTTTTTAGGGTGTTATCTGGTTTTGGATTTTAAACCTAGAACCAAACACTTATGGGTTTCAAAGCCCAAAATCAAAAGGTTCTAGGTTCGATTGATAGTTTTGGGTTTCGAACCTAGAACTAGATGATGCTGGGTCAAGTCAGATGTGGTGGGTGGGTGATTTAGGGCTGTTCCGAGTCATTTGTGGTAGTGGTGTATAGGTGATTTAGGGTTCTTTTGGGTGATTTGTGATAGTGGTCAGTAGAGAAGCGACTCCTCCTCACTCTTTTCTCTTCTTTCGAGTGTTTGTATGTTGCTAAAAATCTAGAAATTTGGGTTTCCAGCAAGCAATAACTTATAACCCATTTTTGGGTTTCCAAGTTATTGGCATGTTTAGGTTTCCAATAACTTGGAAACCCACTTCTTTAGGTTTCCAGTAGAAGATTAGAAAATCAATTAACTTTTTTTGTTAATCAGTACCTTTTATTTTTTTATTTTTTGATTATTTATTTATTTATTATCAGTAATTAATAATTTAAAATATATTTCAGTTATTATATAAATTTAAAGAGTATGATAGATATTTTATAGAATTTTGATAAGAATATTTAGATCATTTCGTGATATTGAATGAAAAATATTAATTTTATTAACGAGGGACTAAACATCTATTAAGAAAAAAAAAAAAAAAAAAGAACCCGTGGTAAATTCGATTAGATTTCTTTTCAGAGTATTTTTCATAACATCCCTATAAAAAAAAACAAACCAATAAACCAAGAATGCATTAATGACAGAGATCAGAAGATGCATTGACCTGTTCTGTACTGTCTTTTGTTTTTATTTTTCATTTTTTAAATTTGATTACGAAAATTTGATTTCTGTGTCTTTGGAATTTAAATTGCATATGGTAGAAGTTATAAAAATTGATTTCGAAAAAAAAAAAGGTTATAAAAATTGTTTTCTAAACCAAGTGATAATAACATAATATAAAAAAGGTGTGTGGTGAAAATATATATTATATGAAACACAGATAAATAATTCATCATAAAATAGTTAGTATATATTATAGAATTATCCATTAAACAAATGAAGAAATTGATCCATTAAAATCTTTAAAATATATTATAACAATTTTAATATTAATATTATAATAAATTATTATAAATCAAGTATAGTAAGTCCTACCTAATTTTTTATGTACTAATAAGCACTTAGATAAACATTGAGACAGAAAACAAGTGATTTCTACTTTTACCGAGCAATTGGTGGAAGAAAACAATTTTTTTTTTTTTTGGGTGTCTTCTACTCAAAATCCTTTGCCGAAACAGAGTCTTGTTGTTTTCAAATTTTAGAAACTTAAAACGGTTTGTAAAACAACATCCAACGGCCTCTAAGTTTTTGTACAAAATTTATAATTACGCATTCCAAATTCATGAACTCTACTTAATGGAAAGAAATCTTAGGTGTTATATTGAATAATCCTGAATTTGAGTGAAAACTGAATAAGAATTGAAGATTTAAACTTGTTTCGACTTAGATTGGTCTTCGAAGATTACTGTAACCTTTGACTTGTCAATGCCTTTCAACACACTTCTCTTCTTCCCTTAACGACCTTTGTTCTCCTGCCAAAACAAGTAACACTCTCGTGAAGGTGGCCCCGAGTTGATGTTTGGTACATCCTCCAATGCTTAAATCGGTGTTTTTTTTCCCCTAAAATCAGTTTATCTCACTAAAAATATCTAGTTATTATTATTATTATTATTATATATTTTTTTTATATCTAATGAATCGTTAAACCACATTTTATAACAAAATCAAAACTTATCTTTCTAGATGTTTCAATGCATGTTGATGTATTTGTTATTTGTCATTTACATTATTCTTAGGATGATGAGTGTTAACTCCCGCACAAACCTGAATGCTAATGGACATGCAAAACTCAATGTTATAGGAAATACAAACAACCCCTTACAAATTGAATTTCTTTTCAGGTAATTATGGTCTTACAAATGTGTCATTGTAATACTAATGGACATAGAAATAATACACAATGTCTTGATCTCAAAAGCAGTGTGGAACATAAAATTAATATCGATTTGCACCACTATATATCAATTAGATTTGAAGCTTGAAAGAAAATAACCATATATATAGTTTCAAAACTAGTCTAAAATTTTAAAATTAGCCGATGTGCACCATGCAGTAATTTGCACTTATGTAAGCACCAGTACAAATAGATTTGCACCACTACATGTCAATTGGTCCTGACACTTGAAAGAAAATAATAATAATATTATTATTATTATTATTGTTATTATTTACTTTTTAGACCGGTCAATTATTAATGGTGTAAACAATTTGTAGCGTTGCAAACAGGGGCGTGAAAAAAAGGAATGAAATGGGGACAAAATACACCTAACAATTTGACCGGCGAATTTTTTTTTATATAAGAGAATGACATTGGTTGATATTTTAATTTGAAGCCATTGTAAACAAATTCTTAAATTATTATGTCATTGAACTTCAGATTATGTAGGTTAAAGAATACAAATCATACTTAAGCTAAACAGAAAATTATTTTTTATATGTTATTTTTATCCAAACAAACCAACAAATACCAAGAAATTGCAAGTGTTTAAGCAAAGCAATATTCAATTTGATTGAATGTAAAATAGGAAAAATAGAAAAATTTGCCATTAAAATAAAATAATTAATAATTAATTTTATTAGGAAATTTCGTTTTAGAAGATTACAATATACATTTATACTTAATATTTATATGTAAACTGTTCATTTTTTTAAAAAAAATTATAGGGGCAGAGAGTGTCCACCCCTAAATTACAAATCTAATCTGAACATTTTTTCTAAACTGATTATTAACAAAATAATCACTCTATACGTGTATGAAAGACGAATCACAAAATTATATTCCTAAACTTTGTCCTTTTCCAGTGGGTTTAGGTATGGTTGTACACTAGTTAGTTTGTGTAGGTCGGGGAATTTATTTCATTATTGAATCAATGTGCAGGGTAGCGAACTTGGGTAAAAAATTTGTTAGAATCGAAAACGTTGACTGGCGGATATGTGACCCTATTATTATTTTTGACGGTACGTTACGTTAGCACTTTCCAACTAACATATTCATGAACGAACATGTAGGACATCAGACCCTGTGCCTGATTGGCTCAGTGGGACATTGATGTTTTTAAAATGTTTTCCACAAATATTGATGTGAGAATCAATAAACAATTAATGTTAAATATGATATGACTCATACTATTGTTACCAAAACTCCAATCATCACCAACCATAATCACCTATGAAGCTGATTTTGCCACTTCTGAGCAACTTGTATTCTTAAGAAGATGGGAGAGCAATAACTGATGGTTCGCCAATAGTTTATTAATTAGGTCTATTTTACATGATTTTTTTAAAAAATTTTTTTTTCACTTCCTGTGTTGGAATGAAAAGTAATGAAAAATTTGTTGGAACAAAAGCTTATATGTATTCAACATTAAAAAAAAAAAAAAAGCTTATATGTATTCTTCATTAATTCCAAATACTAATTTGTTGAATTGTTCAACGCACACGAAAGAACTAGACAAAAATAACCAAAGTGATAGACACCTCGAACGCAATTAATAATGTAATCTTATTTTGACTACAATTTTTTTTTTTCACTTTTTTTTTGTAGTTCCACCTGACAATTATTTCAAAATGTTACTTATTTAATATTATCATTTTCAATATCATTAGCAGTAAAACCTCTCAAACGTGAGTTATTAGTAGGCTGAATGAGGAGTCTTTACTATGAAGTTACAGTAGGTGATTGTATAGTCATCTTTATGTTAATTAAACATTTTGTAAAATGTTTTCACTTTTTTCTTAAAATAGATCTCAGTGATCTTGCAAGCCAATTTCTTCCCATAAAAATCCCTCCTCTTATCATAATTTTCCTCACTAGTACCAAACTTAGTCAATGTGAGGAGTGTACTATATATCTATATATATATCATCTCCCATTGAAGAGTTATGGAGTGTGGGTCCTTATAATCCCAGCGCTGCCGTACGCGTTAAATCAAACAATGGCTATTTTCTATTTACCACACCACACGTTGTGGATGCAAATTTTGGTTTGATGAGTTCCGTATTGTCAATTTTTTGGCACACTCATTGTCTTTGATTGTTATTCAACGTCTAACCATCTATCGATGATTTGAAGAATAATAGTGTTGGTTGAGAATGACTTGTCCGATTCTTTGGAACACTCCATCACGTCTCTGTTTCTTTTTCACTGGCCACTATCTTCCGTTCTGATCATTTCAGCTAGACTAGGTCAATTTGGTTCGGGTAGATGAAACCGAGTGGTGAAATTACGTGTGTAAATAGGTCTCTTAAAATTTTTAGCACATTTTCATCTTTATTTTATAAGATTAGCAAAATCTTGATATTTTGAATTTTTTGAGTATTTAAAATGGTGCCGGAAAAAAGTAGTCACAAAAGCTGTATTTGACCAATAAATTCATACGAGAGATAGAGACCCAAAAAAAAAAAAAAGGACAAATATATAAAGCAAAAAAGAAAAAGAGAAAGAGAATGGATTTGAGAAAAGAAAAAGACAATAAAATTTTATCAATGAAAATTTTGAGAATGAAAGGAAAACTCAAAATTTGACAAACAATAAATAATAGACAGAAAAAATGAATTTAAAAAAGAAAAAAAAAAGAGAGAATTTGTTAAATGAGTCTCGAGAGACTTAACAATTGAGACTTAATTAATTAATAAGTCCTGATTGAAGCAACAAAATTAATAAGTCCTGATTGAAGCAACAAACTTCAATCGTGAAATCAGTTAAGTCTTTGAGGAGCTCCTTTGAGACTTTCTGGATTTTTATTGGAAAATTCATTTTTCTCCCATGGTTTTAAGTTATTGTTATTATTATTTTTCTTTTTTCTGCATTGGAGGTTTTATGTGGTTATTTTCTTCTTATTTTTAAGTTTTAAGTTATAAAACACTAATTTTAAAATCTAAATATGAAATTAATTAAAAATACCCAAATCAAATTCATAGAATTCCATAATAAAAATAAAATAAAATTTAAATTTAGTGTGCATTTGGAATTGTTTCTACTTATTATATGATTATTTATTTTAAAATGAAAGTCAAAAAGTACTCTAACTTTAATAATAATTTTACAAACTAAAAAAATTCAAATTTAAAATAAAATTTTAATTTCTAATTTAAATAAATTTTATTTTAATTAATCAAAATTAAAACTTAAAAATTAAAAGTATATAAGCAAATAGTAATGGCCACCACAGTTGTTGACATTGAAGAAGTCAATCAACGCCTTCAATGCTAGAGGATGTAAGTTCCTCCTCCTGACATCCCTAGAGGAGGAACCTATCTCCTCTGGCTTTGGAGGAGTCAATCAACTCCTCCAACAACTAGAGGAGCCGATTTTCATGTGATAGAGTTGGTGAGAGTTGCTAGCTTCCTTCGGCGACTTCAACAATCTCTGAAGCAAGCCTTCACTGTCGGCGAACAGCTATTGATGGCTACCGTTGCTATATATAAGGTTTTATTTTAATTAATTAAAGTAAAATCTATTTAAATAAAAATTAATAATTTATTTTTATTTTATTTTTTTAAGCTTTTAAATTATGATTAAAGTAAAAATACAATTGACTTTTCATTATAAAATAAGTGATTCTTACATAAGTAAAAGGAAAATAATCCCAAAAGCACACTAAATCTAAAATTTACTTTTTTTTATTATGGAATTCTATGAAATTTGATTTAGGTATTATTAATTATTTAGATTTTAAAATTAGTATTTTATAACTTAAAACTTGAAAATAAGAAGAAAATAACAACAAAAAAACGCGAATGCAGAAATTAAAAAGAGAACAAATCACTTAAAACTATGAGAGGAAATTGAATTTTTCAATTAATAATAATCCAGAAAGTCTTGAAGGAGCTCCTCAAAGACTTAATTGTTAAGTCGTGATTGAAGTTTGTTGCTTCAATCAAGACTTATCTCAATTGTTAAGAGAGAAGATAGAAGATGGTGGAATCTTGACTCCTCTGTATATTTACTTGTTGTTTATATTTCAAATGGCTTTGTAATGAATAATGATGCTTCTCATCAAATGATCAATCAATTCATTCAAATTTGGAAGGCAAGAGTTCCTCCTAAGATTCATTTTTTTCGCTTGGACACTAGCTAGTATAGTAGAAAGATATAACTAGCAGTCCTTCAAAAAAGATTTTCAAAAATGTGTCTTATGCCTTCTTTTTGCATCATGTGCAAAAAAAACAGTGAGGAAAGTATGGATCATCTCTTTTTACATCACAAGGTGCTTCTAGTCTTTGGTCTAGACTTTTCTCATAAGCTAGGCGATCTTGGGCGGCCAAAGTGTTTATAGAAAGGTTTTCTGCTTTTGCTAGTGGAAAAAAAAAAAAAAAGCCAAAGTGTTGTGGAAGTGTTCTATCCTAGCATTATTGTGGGTCATTTGGCAAGAGAGAAATAGGAGAATATTTGAAGGAAAGTCGGAGGAGAATGTAGATTATTTGTGGGATCGTGCTCAACATTTAGCTTCTTTTTGGGCCTCTATTACAAAGGAATTTCATAATACTTCTCTTTTCATTATTCAACTTAGTTGGGAGAGAATTTTTCAGATAATTGTTGTTCAATTGGGAGTTTTTGTTGTAGTGAGTGTTTTATTTTATTTATCTTCTTTTTTTTTTTTTTAAATATGGTTTTGGGGCCAATTGTTTGGTGGTTGATGTTGGTTGGGAGCACTATTTTTGTTTGTGGAGGGCACTTGTAATCATAACTCTTTTATAATAGTGTGTGATTAACTTGTTCACTTCTTTTGTTAATAAAATTACTGTGCTTCCTATTAAAAAAAGCAATCACAATCAATAGGTTTTTTCTTTAAATATTATCACTTATAATGCAGTGACTCAAATTTGAGACATTGCAATCAAAATTAACAAGGTGAATATTGTTTAAGGACTAACTATAGTAATAAGTTTTTTTTTATGTTCAAAATTGAATCACAAAAACAAAAGCAATTTGTCAAATCGGCCTAAAAATAAAATTGTTAAGCAGCATGCTAGTAATGAAATGATAATTTAAAAATGGGTACTTAACTCATTCTATTCAGTAGGCATTGAACAATTGCCTTATCTATTTCAAAAGTATCTCATGAGTAAGGAATGACTTACCAGATTTTGTGTTGGCTTAAAGGTCTACCTACAATGTTAAAAATATATTTTCAAAATAATTCACCAAATACACATAATAGTTTTTTTTTTTTTTCATAATGTTGTTTTCAATTCTTACTATCATATGTGTTTTCAAATACCAAAAACATAAAAATTAACTTATTATTTTCAAATAAAATTTGATAAAACAGAAAATGTAACTTAACAGGTTTTAGGGTCTTCATAATGAAGATAATCCATTCTTAAAAATTGATTTCGTTTCTCTTATTTTAACTTTTGCATCATCTATTTTTATTTCCTAACGTTGCACCATTTGATTAAATGTAAAATAAAATAATAAATATAAAATAAACTAGCTGGAAGTTTTTATATATTTTTAAAATGTGGTGTACATATCACAATTGGGTATTATTGCCAAATTGCGGCCACTACGACAATTGCATTAAATAGATATTTATATTAGTACAAATATAATGAGGCAATTCATTTCCAGCTCCCATGCTTTAATAAATTAATAGAAAATGAATAATGCTATATTTCTTCAAAATTTACTTCAAAATTTTACTCAAATAATGTAACAAGCTGATTTGTAGTTATCACATTAATTTTGAGATAATATATTGATGATACAGTAACTATATATGAGCTTACTACATTATTTAAGTAATAAATTTACGTAATGTAGCATTACTCATAGGATTTTTTTTTTTAAAAAAAAGCATACTCATAGAAAATTAACGTTTTTTTTTTTTATATAAAATTGTTGATTAAAGCTAACGTATTGTTTAAAAAAAAAAAAAACATACAAAGACAAGACAAAAAGTCAAAACAAAACAATAAACAAACTCTAAAAAATTACAACCAAACTATGAGAAAAGAAAGACAATAGAAGATTCAGCCAAAACCAAACTTTTGTAAATCAAACTCTATACTAAACCTTATTAAAAACCTTACTGGAAAAACCCAACAAGGAAAAAAGAGTGCCTACCATCCCTTTGGGGACAATTTAAGATAAACCTCAAAGTATTTTTTAAGTTTTTCAAGCTTGAGAGGTGCTTTGATTAGATTCTTCTGATGGTTTCAACAACCACCTATTGAGACGTTGAGATGCTTTATTTACCTACAAATAAGAAAATAAAATATAAAATCTAAATAAAATAAAATAAAAGCATATGAACCATATTTATAATGCATTTGAATCTGTCATTACAATTGTTGAAAGTGTATAGTTAGGCAGTATTTAATTACACATATTTTTCATTAGGTTATAACAATTTGTTTATTGAATCAAAAATAAATAAGTAAATTGTTAAATCATGATTTTTTTTTCCTAAAATATTACTTGAGGTATAATTACTCGAACTTAGATCGTTGACAGGAAGAATGAAAATTCTCTACCATCAAGTAATTTTTAAAACAAACAAATCATATATGCTTCATAAATGAAACTCAATTTGGGGAAATCACACAAACTCACCAGAGTTATAACCTAATTGCACAAGTATGGAACTTTCATCAAATATTGCAAAACACCCCTGTTACTAGTAAGGAGCCATTAAAACATAACAGTAGATCGAAAAAGAATCATTTAGTCTTTCAAATTGAGTAAAATTTACTACTTAATTATTTAAAATTAATCAATAAAAAATAAAAAAATAGATGGAAGAAATCCTATTCTCAAATGATATGGAGTTGAGGATGACTATATATGCTTTATTCTTTTTAACCAAAAAAAAAATAAAAAAAACCTAAAATAAGGATCTTACAGATAATAGACGAACTCCATCACAGAGGACTTCCATAATGGAAGGAGTGATCTACTCCAATTAAGGAATCAATTGCTTCTCCATGAAAAAAGTGACCAACTCCTCCTTTCGTGGAGTGATAGATGGAGGTCTTCTCTAGTGTAGACCTCCATTGAATCATAAAGGAACCATCTAATCATATCATTTGGACTTTATTTGTTGATCAGATGGATAAAATCCAGTTGATCTTATTTATTTAATTTATTGAAATATAATATTTAAAACAAGAATGAATCACATGAAACCCCTTTGAGATATGCCTAAAATGAATGAAATCAAACTTACTCTTTTTATTATACCAAACCCTTATGTTATTAGTTCAATTCTGTCAACTTTAACAATTGATTAAGATTTTTGGTCAAATAACTATTTTATCCATGAATAAGACATTTTTTTTTTAAATGAAAGAGAAAAATGTGGTGGAGATAGATCTCCATTGTTGGATGGGCATCTAATAGTGGAGATATGGATCACCATCAACAATTTGGAAAAAAATAATTCTTAAAAAAAAAAAATTAAAAAATAATTCTTGAGTGAGATTAAAGGTCTAAGTTCAAAGCCCAAATCTTTGAAGATCTTGGTTTTTGAACCCAATCTTCAAGATGCCATCCATCACTCAGATGCCATCACACAAGCACACCCTCCACGCAAGCACCACGCGATTTCTAGAGAGCTTCGAGCCAGATTTCATCTTCAAACGATTACTCTTTTGTTTTTAAAACAAGTACTTTAAGAACAATAAAATATAAGGTTAAATAATACTAACATGCATCTTGGATAATTTCTTTTTAAAAGTTAATTGCTAGTTTGGATGAAACTCAACTAACAGCAAGGGTTGCGTACGACCCCTTAGCAGGAGTGGTCAAACACTTCCCTTAATTCTAAAAGGTTAAAAGTTTAAGTTTCACTCTAAATCCTGAAACACAACGTGTGGACAATTTTCTCTATATTTAATCTCTCCTCCCCTACCTTATTAAAAAAATTAACAATAATAATAAAAAGCAGGGGTTATTTGTGCAATATTTGATAAAAATTACCAAATTTATCCAATTAGGCTATAACTAGGACGATGTTAGTGCAGTTGCTCCTAGAACTTTTCAAAGGTATGTTTTGGATTACAAAACCAATATAACTGATTTCTTAAAAAAGCACTTAAGATTTTTTTTTTCTTTCGAAACAACCTACTTTTGAGTTTTGAGTATTTATACAAAATATGGTTTTTCTAAAGAGTCACTTGCTACATAAGCACTTGCAAATACACCTTCAGGAAAAACATTGGGAAAACTACACCAATATATTAATAATGTAACTTGAATTTGGTAATTACCTGATCATCCCAATCTGTCCTCCACACAATGCAGGCGAGAACAATCGTTTGCATTGCTACTCCGCTCAATAATCCAACCCATAAACCCTGAAAAATCAAATGCGATCAATATTTGTACACAACCCAAATTGTTTAATATTAATCCCATAACAGACTCGACACTTCAAAATACATTTCCTTTTACTTCAAGTGATGTGTACGTCGCTTAGTCCTACCATGTGTAAATATCAGCATCTAAGGACGGATTACTTCCTTCCAATCATAAGATTAAATATCCTGACAATTTATGTAATATTTAATTTTAATGCATCCTGACAACCCTTTAAACCATTCTATATTTGATTTTGAGAGAAAAATGATAAAAATCTTGATAACATTGAAGTGTTGTTAAAGTAATGGTACCTTAATTCCAAAATCAGCCACATATCCAAGAAGAATTCCTGTTGGAACCCCGATGACATAATAGCATCCCAAGTTAACATATGCAACCACGCTTTGAAAACCAGCACCTATTGCTACACCTGATCATTAACAACAATTCAATAGCTTCAAAATCTTACTCAATGAGAGTACCTTAATAATAAAAAGTGATTTTTTTTTTTTTTAATTTGCTCAACAAATGTTATAGATAGAAGTACTTGCCTGAGAGTACTGGCTGAATACTGTTAAACAATAACGAGAAAGCAAGTAGAACAGAGAGACTTGACACAGATTCTGCAATTTCCTCATTAGTTGAAAACAAGTATGAAATCTCACGACCAAAGAGTAAACATAAAATGAAGAATATCACTCCTTGAAATACTGAAGTACTCAGGTTTACTTTAATGGAAAATTTAGCAGCTTCAGCGTTTCCCTTTCCCAGTTCATTTGATACTCTTACGCTGTTGAAAATCATAACAGTGGCATATAAGCATGATGGTAACATTTAAATAGGATCCAAAAAATACATATAGATTCCTTATTGATCTCAACTCCCCTTGAATAGGTATAAAGCTTCTATTTAAGGTATCTACTAACACTACGGATGGGCCAGAATTTTTTTATTTTTATTTTTATTTTTTTTAAGTGGGCATGCTAATAAAATAATTAATAAAAATAGTAACCATCCAATGATTATAATTATTGGGCAAAGTTATCCAATCGGTAATGTAGCTAAATTCAAGTAATAAATATACTAAAATTTAAAACATTTTATTTATTAAATTTAGAGATAATCCCAAAAAACCTATTATAGTTTACAAAAATATTAATTTTATCAGCTATGATTTTATTTTTTTTTCCAAAGCCCTCCTAGCGTTAATAAAAATATTCAAAATACTTCTTAAGGTCTATGAAAGGACAACAATACACCTGATGGTTACAAATTAATGATGAAGTCAAAAGGGTAAAATAGATATTTTCTGTTAATTTCTTATCATCAAGGGAAAATTTTGGTCAAAAATAAAACTATATGTGGTAAAATAGACATTTTTATAAATTATAATAGACTTTTTAGGTTATCACTTAAATATATTTCAGTATCAACCATTAGATTTTAAAGTATTTAATAATTCTATCTCTTTTTTTTTTTCAACACCATTGATCCTACAATTACAAAACTGCTTATACAAACATCATGACTAAATAAGCAACCTTAAAAAACTAATCCTTCTAATATAGTGATATAAACTCAAGACCATCCCTGGCAATTTCTAAAGAATTTTGGACCGACACAATTTATGACTGATAGTTAATAAAAAGTGAAAACGGTATCAAGTGGCACCTTTTAAATAAAATCTTATGACTTTGTTACTACAATAATGGTTTGAGTTTTAATGTTACTAAAATATATGTACGGACAAAAATGCCCTTAACGAGACTTTTCTTCCATTTTTCTTTCATCTTGTCTCTTTTTTTCTTTCATCTTTTCATCTTCTCTCTCTCTCTCTCTCTCTCTCTCTCTCTCTCTCTTTTTGCCTTTCTTTCATTCTTACATGAATGATTGGGAAAAATACTTGAATCTACAAAAATAACTTCAAGATGAAAAAACCAATAAGTTAGTAACAAGAAGAAAACTCAAATATGGAATAATAAATTGATGATCTAAAAAATGAAAAATGTCGAAAGTACAGGAAAAAATTAAAAAAAAAATCTTTCGAAAAAAGAACTTATCTATGGGAAGATAGACTTGTCTCTAAAAAAAAAGAATTTATTTATCGAAAAAATAACTTATCTCACGAAGGGTTTTTCTCTCGAAGGAAAGACTTATCTATCAAATTAAAGATTTATTTATCAAAAGAATTTATCTATCGAAACTTGAAAGAAGGACTTACCTCTTGATAAAAAGGACTCATCTATAAAAAAAAAAAGATATATCTATTGAAAGAAGGAAATATCTATCGAAAAACGTATCTCTTGAAGGAAGGAGTTATTTAGAGGACTTGTCTCTCGTACGAAAATCAAGTTTCATTAGGGATATTTTTGTCTATACACGTATTTTATTGACATTAAAACTCAAAATATTAATGTAACAACAGTGTCACAAACACAAGCCTCTGAAGTGCCTTTTATCAAATGAAGTCACAAGCAAATGAAATTGAATGCAAAAGAATAAATGTTAACTAGACATTATTAATAACAGAATCATATGTGTAAGATCTTTCAATATCTGCGCATTAGTAGAGCAACTAATAAAAACAAGATGAAAAAGAGAGGTGTGGAGATAAGACAACACAAGTTTAAAGCAATACCAAGAGGCAGTCAGGAAGCCGAGGCAGAGCATCAGGTGATATGCAGTGACACTGACGCTGCAGCAAGTTCGAATTGAGACAATCAGTATTTTTATATAGCAAAACGTTCCAAAAATTGGGGAAAATAACTTACCAAATTGAGAAAGCAGATATGGAAACTATTGCATTTTTCATGTAACCAGCCAGTAGGACAAGAATAGAAGTGTACCAAAGCTCCAAGCTATAAAAAATGGAACAATTAAAATCAGATTGCTCATGATGATTATTGTGGCATACTGGCAACAAGAAAATTCAATCACAAAAGAAATTAATTTCATGATTTCATAAAAATGAATATGGCTAAGGGACTTTTGGTACATGGTTTTTGTCTAATTTCAAAATTAAAAAAATAAAAATCAAAAGTAAATTGTGTAGAGAAAATAATGTAGCGTACCAAAGCATGACACCAGAGGAAAGAGAGAGCTTTATTACGGGCCAAATATCAGCAAAAGCAGCTTTGGTGAATCCTTTCCAAGTACTTGGACACCAACCACCAAAAATGTACACAAACTCTACAATGACCATCAACCAAGCACCAATATTCATTGCCCCCATTGCACCATTGATCCCCCAGCCCAGTATGTACACGAAAATCCAAGCAAGAAGCACATCAAACAAAAAAGAAGCAGTGGAAAGCCACCCAACGATCATGTTTTTGAGTTGTGCTTGTAAGTACATTTGGATAGTCAAACTAAAGACAAAATAATAGAGCAATGGAATGAACCATAGACACATTCCTCCAGCTGTTTCAGCTATGGTTTCCTCCTGACCAAGTAGCTTCAAAATTGGCGTTGCGAAGATGAAAATTGGGACGAAAATTGTAGCAGTTACTACATCAACTATCCATGATCTTTGTAAGTAAATTCCCATCATATGATACTGCCCTGCTCCATATGCTTGTCCACATAATGTTTCAGTAGCACTTGACATGCCCAGCTGTTTGAATCCCCCACAAAATAAAAAATTAAAACCCTTTCGAATAAATTCCTACTCTGATATATAACACATAGTTAAGAACACAATGCATTTGAAATGCCTTTAAATAGCTGAAATTTCTTCCATGTTATATGAACATTTATTGTACAACAACACATGACATGAAATAGAAAACACGGCCTGAAAATTAATTTAAATCAAAATTACAGGAGGAGCTAGCTTACCAGAATTCCATTGACAAAGAGTATAAAAATGTTTTGCGTGAGAGCAAAAGTGGCAAGGTCAATTTCACTGACATGTCCAAGAAAACATTGTGTGGCCATAATAAGTCCAAAAGAAGTCAATCTGGCCACTATTGTAGGAAATGCAATCCTCCATAAGAGTTTCAATTCATTCCATATTCTACTTCTCAGTCTGAAATCAACTGGCTCTCGTTCTTCTACTCCCATAAGCCTCTCTTCTAATACATTATCCATGACTGTATTACACCAAAAACAGTTGCTTTAAACCTCTTTAAAATGCACTACTTAGGTATATTGTTTAATTAAAAATACCTTTTAATTCTAAAGGGAGAACTTATTTTTTACCTATTTTAAAATGAACACTCATAAATTTATTTAAACGTGGTTTTAATGGTTTCAAAACACGGTTGATGTTAATATAGAGAAAAAGTTTTGAAATTTAAAATTTAGAAAAAAAAAGATTAAAGAGGTAATAGACTACGTGATAAATGTCATGCATGCTTAATGTACCCGTATAATATATAGCTGAACCTTCGTGATATTGAATATTGGTTATTGAAGGAAGCTATATATATTGGAATGGAACATTTACAGAAAAAATGGCCAAAACTGCTGGTTAATTAAAGCTATATATATTGATACGTTTATACAAAATATGACAAAAAATGCCGGTTCAAGGAAGCTATATGTAACTCTATTTGAAAAAGGCATGGCTAAAGTGAAAACATATCTCTAACTATGAATAGCAATAATTCAAGTCATTTCGCTGCTGCTACCCGACTTTTTTTTTTGAAGTTTGCTGGTATCCGACTTAAATCCCAACAAATGAAGATTTAAAAAGAAGCAGAAGAAAGAAAACTCACTGGAGGGTAAGCAGCCACGGAGAGAAAATCTTGGTAGAAAATTTCGTTTTCTGTCTTCTGAAAACAGCTACTCCGAACACACAGACACACAGCTAGCCCGAATACATAAAATAATTTTTTTTTCGAAATGTCAATTAGTCTTCTTCTTTTTTGAACAGAAAGTCATGAACCTCTCGGTGGTTGGCAACAGTAGTGGTCATTTTTGGTACCACGTAGCCAATAACTGAGACTCATAAATGTTGTAATGATTTCACCAGTCAACTTTTTGTCCTCCATAACTACTTTTAACCCCTTAACCCTATAATCAAATAATATATAAGTGTAAACCCAGTAAATGACCAAAATTGTTAGTTATTTTCTCTTTAAGTATATAAGTAGTTCGTCAATCTTATAAAAAATAATGTTACAAGAGAATCTCGACTCCAATATCATTACTGGTCGTGCGAATAATTCTTTGATTCAAACATATGGGAAACGTTTATTTTGGTTCGTATGAGATATGATCCATAGAATAGCAGAAATTAATCAATATGCTTCTTTGATAGTTGCAAGGAGTATTTTAGGGGCTGTTTGTCATTTTTTTTCCCTCTCAATAAAACTTACTTTTTCTAAATCTTAATTTAAGTAATTTTAATTTGTTTTTTTTTTCAACTTATATATTAATTTAAGTTAAAAAATATCTTATTTAAAAAGTTAAAATTACTATCTTATTTAAAAAGTCAAAATTTCTTACTTATATCTTAATGAAAAAGACTTTTATCAATAAATATATATATTGCTTCCAAAATTAACTTTTTATTATTATATTATTACCAAAATCTTTAACCAAAAAAAAAGAAAAAAAAAAATCTTCAATTTTAACAAAATTCAAACCCTAATCCTAACCTAACTTTAACCCTAAAGTCTAACCTTCCTGGGTTAGACTGCCATCGCTGCAGGTAACTAATTGGTCATTAAAGGAGATCGATCAACCTCCTCCCTACGTTTGGCAAAGGAGGAGGCTATGACGTCCTTCATTACCAACGATTAGGTTGTCGTCCTCAAGCATAGAGACCGACAGCCTCAATTACCAATATAAAAGGAGGCCAACAACCTCCTTTTGCATCATGGTGAAAGAGGAACATCTCCTCCCTCATCACGGTTGGTGCAAAAAGAGGCCAACGATTACACTGATGATTGAGATTGGTGGCTTCTATCACTGAAGTAAGAATGACCAACTCTTACATTGCCAGTGATGAATGAGAAGGAGGCTCCTTCGTCCATTTTTTCAAGATTTTCAAATTAAAATATTATTTTATTTATATAAAGTAAAATAATTAAACTATAAAATATTATATATAAAAATTAACATATCTAAAAATAATAATAATCTATTTAAAAATAGTAGAAATTAATATTTAAGAAAATAGTAATGTTAGACTTTCTAAAAGTTTATTCAAATTCATATCTAAATGATGTGACTTATGAGTTGTTAAGATTCTATTAATTCTCATAGTATCTCACGATTTATAAGATTTAAATAGTAATAATTCAATCACTTAATATTTAAATTTAGATATCCTAAATGAAAAACAAATAAAAATCAATATCATAATTATAAATTCTTATTAAATAATTACCTAAAATAAAATCTTAGAAGACCTAAGACAAAAAAACAAACACTTCCATAGTCTTAAAACGTACTGACATATATACATTATTTCAGTATGTACATGTAGCTCCAATATATTGAATTAACAAAATAATATAAAAGATAAAAAATATTGGAGTAATATAAAAGGAAAATAAATAAAAAATAATAATATAGGGAGGGAACACAAATAATGCTGGTAAGAAAAACATTTAATACAATTTTTTATTTAAAATATTAAATAAACAATCAGTACATATTTATTATCATATTCAATTGTTTTAAAGTTTGATAAGATGGACTAAATTAATTGACCTTTGAGAATTTAAAGATAAAAATAAAAATATTATCAAATTAAAATTCTAATAATTTAAGGTCCAATTAAAATTTTCCCACAAAATAAAACGTTGTTTTGAGTTGTGATAGTTTGATACTGTTTAAGCTCGTTAACTAATTATTGATAATTATTTTGAAAAAAATATATTTTAATCATGCTATTTTTTTTGTTAATTTTATTATTAAACTTTTATAAACTTTAAAAACAATATGCATACGTTTAATAAATTTTAGGTTAATTATTATAAATTAAATGTAAAATATTTTATGTTTTAACTTCTATTTATATAAGAATATTATTATAAAATTAAAACTGAGATATAAATATCCTTATATTAAAATTCATAATGATTTAATGATTTAAAATATTTATTAAAGACCTTTATAATTATTTTATAAAAATAATCACTTATACACTTCTTAAATTTATTGTTACTTTATATTAAAATTATTAAATAATGAGATTTTTATATCTCCAAAACAACGTCAAACGATCAATAACTTCAAAAAAAGAAAGTCAAACAATCAATCTCTTGCACACAAACTAACCTCTTTTGTGTTAATGGCAAGTGGCATTGTTGGTTTAGGCGCTAGTTATCCTCATGCTTTGGCATGGGTCCACACCTAACCAAGGCTAAAAATAAGCAACTCTCCCACCTTTATGTATTGGTTGCACAAACCACCTTAGCATCGTGTGGATTTCTCTCTCACCTTTGTGTGGGTGAATCCATCTCGTGTATTTTTTATCAGTTTAAACTTTTGAATATAATGATAACTAATATTGTATCAGAGTTTGAAAGTCTCTAATTCAAGCCATCTTTTTTTTTTTAATCTTGAATTCTTGTGATGTATGTTAGAATGATAAAGAGTGTTTAATATGTGTCCGACATCTATCATCTACCTAAATTACACGTGAGAGAACGTGTTACGTCTCAATTTCAAGTTTTAAGTACTATAGTTGGACTATCAACTTAAACTATAGTTGATAGTGACCTCAAGACTTGGTATACTGAATACTTAATCTAGTGTTAGCGAGCTTAAGACTTGATACACTGAATACTTAATTTAGTGTTTGGTTGTAATTAGGGTAAGATTAGAGAGAATATTAAGCACTTGGATGTAATAATTTATACACGGTGAATTTTTTTTCTCTCATCGTCCTGACAATCTCTTTTCTTTTTATTTTTTATTTTTTTACATAAATTTTTGTATTGTACTATTTAACTTATATTTAAATTTTAAATATTATTTACTTCGTGGTAGATAACATTCACGTTTATGCATATGGTTACCCAGTACTTGGCGTCAAAGCTTGATGGGCAGATACACATCACATCACAGTATCATTTTCGTCAGTACAATTATATTGAATTTGCGAATTTTGATATTATTGAAGACATTTTGATATTTTTATTATTATATACAAGTTGTTGATTTTAATTCAGGAGGACGAGAAATTAAATGTTAGAATTGTATATTCGTCCGCTAATGCCGTAAAAGGATTTTCATCTTGTATACTGTTTGTATAAGTGGTAACCAAATAAATTAATTATTTACTCTCTTTCAAAAAAATATTAATTATTAGGGATAGCATTTCACCTACGAATTGAACCCGTGGATTTCAACCCACAATGTATGAGTGTGGACTTAATTAAATGGACTTATGAATAGATGTGGATGCTAAATTTTGAATCCAAAGCGGGTTCAAGTTTGGGTTCTAATACGAACAAAATCTGCACCTCCACTTCTGAACTTGTAATATTAAATTTTTTTTGCAATATAATATTAAATAAAATTTATATTTGTTAATTAATGAAAGCTTTTGTATTTGTTTGGATTGGATTTTATCAAGCCTATATAACAAACATGGCCTTAAGGTCTTCTTAATGCATATAATCTTTTCTCAAAAAAAAGATTTCGTTTCTATTATCTTAACTTTTGTATTTCCTAAAGTTGTGCCTTTTGACAATGAAAAATAAAATAATAAATATAAAATAAATTAACTAGTAGTTTTTATATATTTTTAAAATTTGGTGTACATATCACATTTGGGTATTACAGCCACATTGCCACTACGACAATTGCATTAAATAGATATTTATATTAGCACAAGCATAATGAGGCAATTCATTTCCAGCTCACATGCTTTAATAAACTAATAAAAAATTATTATTATTATTATTTTATATAAGGTTGTTGATCAAATCCAATATATTATTAAAAAAAAGAAAAAACATACTAAGAAAGACAAGATAAAAAACCAAAACAAAACAATGAATAAACTCTAAAAGATTACAATTAGACCATAGGAAGAGAAAGACAACAGAAAATTTAGCTGAAATCAAACTTTTACAAATCAAATCCTATAGTAGAAATCATTAAGAAACTCACCAGAGAAACCTAATAGTAAAAATCCAGTAAGAAAAAAAGAGTGTCCACCATCCCTTTAGGGACAATTTCAGAAAAACCCCAAAGTATTTTTTAAGTTTTTCAAGCTTGAAAAGTTCTTTAATTGGATTCCTTTGATGGTTTCAAGAACCATCTAGTGAGACGTTGAGATGTTTTATTTACCTACAAATAGGAAAATAAAATATAAAATTTTAATAAAATAGAATAAAAGCATATGAACCATATTTATAATGCATTTGAAACTGTCATTACAATTGTTGAAAGTTTTTAGTTATGCAGTATTTAATTACACATATTTTTCATTAGGTTATGACAATTCTTTTATTGAATAAAAATAAATAAATAGTTGAATCATGATTTTTTTTTTCCTTTTAAATATTACTTGAAGCGTAACCATTCGAATCTAGGTTATTAATAGAATGAATGAAAACTCTCTACCACCAAGTCATATTTTAAAACAAACAAATCATATATGCTTACTAAATAGAAAGTAATTGCAAAAGTATGGAAATTTGGTCAAATGTTGCAAAACAAACCTGCTATTAGTAGGGAGCCACTAAAACATAACAATAGATCGATAAAGAACGTTTTGTCTTTCAAATTGAGTAAATTTTACTATTTAATCATTAAAACTAATAGATAAAAAATAAAATATAGATGGATGAAATCCTAATCTCCAATGAAATGGAATGGAGGAAGACTCCATATACTTTCTTCTTTTTAACTGCTCCCCTCCTCGCCCCTCTGCCCCCTCCCCTCCTCGCCCCCCTGCCCCCCCCTTCCCCTCCCCCCCCATTCCCGTCACCATCCCCCCACCCCCCACACAAACCCCGCGCCTAAAAAAAAAAAAAAAACCTAAAATAAGGATCCTAGAGATGGGAGATGAACTCCATCATAGAATATTTCCATAATGGAAGGAGTGATCTACTCATAGACTGCTTTTCCATGAAAAAAGCGATCAACTCCTCTTTTCATGGAAGAGCGATAGATGGAGGTCTACTTCAGTGCAGACCTTCATTGAATCATATAGAAACCATCTAATCAGATCATATAGACCTGTTTTATTGATTAGATGGATAAGTCCAATTTGATTTGATTCAATTAATTTATTGAAATATTATATTTAAAACAAGAGCAATTCACATGAAACCCCCTTGAGTTATGCCTAAAAAGAAGCGGTAAAGCATTTACCATTTTATTACTATACTGCTATTACTTCAATTTTGTTGACTTTAACAATTGATTAAAATTTTTGATCAAATGACTATTTTACCCATGAATAAGATAGAAATATTAAAAAAAAATAAAAGAAAAAAGTGGTGGAGATATGGATCTCCGCCAACAACTTGAAAAAAAAAATCTTAAAAAATGAAAAATGAAAAAAAAAAAGTTGGAAGTGAGATTAAAGGTTTTGAGTTCAAAACCCAAATCTTTGAAGATTTAGGTTTTTGAACCTGAATCTTCAAGATGTCATCCATCACCCTAATGCCATCACACAAGCACACCCTCCACACAAGCACCACTAGATTTCTAGAGAGCTTCAAGCTTGATTTCATCTTCAAACGACCCACTCTTTTGCTGTTCATCTTCGAACGACCTAGGTCAATTGAGTTCATTCAATAGATGTAAATAGGACCCATAATAGAGGTTGACAATAGTGAGGATAATAGAGCAACATCGATGACACCTACACCAAGTAGTGTCAACGAATCTCCAACCAGAGGTCGCTAGGGGACATGTGCTTGGAAAGGGCGATAATGGTCTGGCTATTAGGCGAGCTAGACTTGACAAGGATGATGACGAATCTGGATGGCTTGATGGAGAGGATGAATGTGCGAGGAATCTAGTGGCCAGTCAAGGGGAGGTAGCCTTTATAGATTGATAAATAGAGTTTGAGAGTGGAGATTAGAAGAGAAAGAGACCTAGTTTCTTTATTTTTTTTGTTGGTTTTTGCTTCTAATTTTGGATTTTCATTTCTTCCTGATTATGGTTTGGTTTGATTAATGGTTTGTAAGATTGTTTGACAAATTGGTGAAAAAGATTGTTTCCAAGTTGTCGTTCTTCATTGATAAACAGGTTGAAAATGATGATTGAATAATTGGATCTCCATTGTCATTCTCCATAATGACGGTGGAGATCCAAGATCTCCACTTATGGTTTTTTTTAAATATTTTTTTTGTTTCTTTTAATTCTTTTAATTTCCATCATCATTTTGAAATGGATGGTGTAGATCCATCCATTTCTTTTTTTTTTTAATAATTTTTTTAAAGAAAGGAAAATATATATATTTTAAATTAATTTCTACTGTTCATCTTATATGGACGGTACGGTGGAGATCAAAATCTTTTATTTTTTTTATTAATTTAAATTTTAAAAGAAAATAAAAAGTTCAAAAAATGAAAATGCTCTTAAGGAAAAAAGGTTTGACTAACTTTGATAGAATTTGATTGGTAGTGTGGGGGTTTTGTGTAATAAAATAATAAATCTATTTCCGCTTGGTATATCTCAAAGGGGTTTCGTGTAATTTGCTTTTAAGACAATTAATTTCAGAATAAAAAAATAAGGTTAAATAAATAATAGCATGCATTTTGGATAATTTCATTTTGAAAGTTGATCAACTGTTAGCTTAGATAGAACTCAACTAATAGCAGGGATTGCATACCATTCCTTAATAGGAGTAGTTGAGTATTCTTCTTGATCTTAGGAGGTTAAGAGTTTAAGTCGCATATTTGTCCTAAAATACAAGATGTGGGTAGTCTTTTTTGAATTAAAAAAAAAAGCAGGGGTTATTTGTACAATACTTGATCAAAATTACCAAATTTGTACAGTTAGGCTATAACTAGGACGATGTTAGTGCATTTACTCCTAAAACTTTTTTTAAAGGTATGTTTTAGATTACAAAAGCAATAGTATTGATGTCTTAAAAAACCACTTGAGATTTTCTTTTTTCTTCCAAAACAACCTACTTTTGAGTATTTATACAAAATATGGATTTCTAAATAATCACTTGCAACATAAGCACTTACAAATGCACCTTCAGGGAAAAAATTGGGAAAACAACACCAATATATTAATTATATAACTTGAATTTTGTTCTTATAATGTCATGTGCATGTATGAATTTGGTAGTTACCTGATCATCCCAATCTGTCCTCCACACAATGCAGCCGAGAACAACTGTTTGCATTACTACTCCGCTCAATAATCCAACCCATAAACCCTGTATAAAATCAAATGTGACCAATATTTGTGCATAACCTAAACTAATATTAATCCCATAATGTACTCGATACTTCAAAATAAATTTCCTTTTACTTCGAGTGATTTGCATGTCTCTTAATCCTACCATGTGTAAATATCAGCATCTAAGGAGAGATTACTTCCTTCCAATTATAAGATTAAATATCCTGACCATTTATATAATATTTAATATCGATACATTCCGACAAACCTTTGAACCATTCTGTATTTAATTTTAATATATATATATATATATATATAACATTGGAATGTTGTTAAAGTAATGGTACCTTAATTCCAAATTCAGCCACATATCCAAGAAGAATTCCTGTTGGAACCCCGATGACATAATAGCAACCCAAGTTAACATATGCAGCCACACTTTGAAAACCAGCACCTATTGTTACACCTGATCATTAACAACAATTCAATAGCTTCAAAATCTTACTCAATGAGAGCACCTTAACAGTAAAAAGTTATCTTTTAATTTGCTCAAGAAATGTTATAGACAGAAGAACTTGCCTGAGAGTACTGGCTGAATACTATTAAACAATAATGAGAAAGCAAGTAGAACAGAGAGACTTGACACAGATTGTGCAATTTCCTCGTTAGTTGAAAACAAGTATGAAATCTCACGACCAAAGAGTAAACATAATATGAAGAATATCACTCCCTGAAATGCCGAAGTACTCAGGTTAACTATAATGGAAAATTTAGAAGCTTCAGCGTGAAGGGAAAAATTGATTTTGAATTTAATGCGGAAACGTGGATTTTAAAAATTTTTCCAAACAAAACATACCCGATCGATGCTAGTAATAACAATTCAATAATTAAATTAATAAGATCGAATCTTACCTTTGCATGAATATTGAATTGATCCCTTTTGATTCGTAAATTATTCACCATTCGATCTTCCTTGCTATGACTCTTCACAAAAGAAACTGTGTGTGGGCACAATCTTGAAGAATCAAATCACGAAATCTTTTATGAAAGATTATTATGTGAGATGGAGTAATTTGGTGTTTTTAATTAATGGAAGTTTTTGGTTCAAGTAGCCAAAAATTCATCATCACTTTTGTCATCAACATAAAACACCATTTTATAATGGTAAGTTAGAGTTTTCCAATTTAACAAGGAATACAATTTCCTATTTAAATTAGAAAACATAGTTCATATCTAATATGGAATCAAATTCCTTATTAGTCAAGAACTCTTTACTTTTAATTTAATATGGAATCTAATTCCTATTAAAACTTCTTTAATTCAATTTAATATGGAATCTAATTCCAATTAAATTAAATTACTATTTCCATTAATTAAAAGATTGTTCATTAAATTAAATGATTCTAAATCATAAATAATTTAATGACACCATTTAAAATTGAACTCATAATCTCTATAGATAATTAAATAATTAACACTTAATTAAATAATTACATATTTTTAAATAATCAAATAATTCGTGAACATGTCCATGTGACATTAATAATTGGACAATCCAATTATATTCTTTCATTTGTTTCTTTATGTGGTTGTGAGCTAGCAAGGGGACCAAATGAACCTACAATTTGAGCTCCAATAATATCGGAATTATTAATTAAACTCTTTAATTAAATAATTCACTATTATTAACCCCAGAGTTACTCTACTAAAAACCTAAGGTTGCACTCTCAAGATTGTAGATGTTTTACACAATCTGAATTTTCAGTGTCCATCGATTTAATCATTTCATATGGTTCGATCCTCCACAAGTAGTTCATAATTAGAGCTAGGTCATTAAAGTCCGTTATACCTCTCTAATTATATCTTATTCCAATAAGTACCATTGATTCTCTAATGAACAATATATCCATAACAACTTATGAATTTATCTTTCCGTTTGCTCATAAACAGAAAGTCGAGCGCTCTTATTGTTCAAGACCCGAATCAACACTTTAAGGGAACTACTCATCTACTTCTCGCAAGAAAGAGTGGATTCCACTTTTGTGTAGAATGTTCCCAGCCATTTATTAAATCACATCTCCAAAGTACGAAGCTTATTGACCGTAAATCTATAACAGTCTCACCCATGTAAATAAAAAGATATGACTCAACAAATAGGAGTCCATAAAACACTCAGGATTAAGATCAATCCATAAATGATCATCTAGTTGATAAATATGAATTTATTTATTTAACGGATATTAATAAAAAATTCATTTTATCGTGGTCCAGTCCTATATAATCTCTATCATATAAGGTGCCTCCATTTTCATGTCGCCACATGAACGATCCCGGATAAGATCATCGCATCAAATACAAAATGGACCGCAACTGTAGATTTATCACAAACAAAGTACCCAGCTTTGTTTGCTTTCTACGGACTCTTTAGATTACTGATCTCAAACTAAATCCTCTTGTATATAACACTTATATACTTAGTTTGAGATTACATAAGTAATCATGGATGTTACATGATATTTGTATGAAGCAAATATTTCATAAATGTATATCAAAATAAATATATTTTATTTATTAATTAATTTAAACATTTATAAATTACAAGCTCTTAGGGCATATTACCCTAACACAGCGTTTCCCTTTCCAGTTCATTTGATACTCTCACGCTGTTGAAAATCATAACAATCACAATGAAGCATGATGGTAACGTTTAAATAGGATCAGAAAAATACATATAGATTATGTTATGATGACTGGATAGTCAATATTATTCTAATCACAGCATAAACCTGAAATCGAGAATAATATTGAAAGAAAATAGAAATAAAATAAAAATAGCGGACACGAGATTTATGTCGTAAAACCCTTAATGTGAGGAAAACATCCACAAACCAAGACTAAAATTTTTTTATTAAACTAATAACTACAATACAACTTCTCTCTAAAATCTTATGAGAGAATTTGAGAAAAGAGAACCCTCAAATAAACTTGAGATTTAAGATGCGGGATAATGAATTACAAAGTGCAATTGCCTATTTATAGGCAATATGTGGAGATGTTGCCAAATAGATAGTTGAGACAATGGTGGATAAGTAATTAATGATGGCAGTGTCAATTGCTTCCTTCAATTTATAAATCTTCATGCTTTACTTCTGTCAGCAAATTTGGCTCTACCACTATATACAAATAATTCATGTTTCATCATCTTCATGCTTCATCAATTTTCATGCTTCACCAAGTCAACTAATTCAGCTCCACCGCCATCAACAAACAATATGGTTTCTCTTTTCTTAACATTCTTTTTAATGATCTGGTTTTATCCGTCTAATATTTGATTAAGCTCATACTGCTCACATTTCTACGAGATCATATGAGGATATACACAAATGAATTTATCAGTACTGATATGCTTGGTCATTACATCTACTAGGTTCTTCTTGGTATGTATCTTTTGTATATCCACACTACCATCTTCCATTACTTCATGAACGAAATGATATTGGACTCCTATGTATTTTGTTTGGGACTAAAAAGCTGGATTCCTTGCAATATACAAGGTACTTTGACTGTCACAAAACAAAGAGATTTTCTTTTGTTTGTGCCCAAGCTAGTCCAATAACCTTTTAATCTAAATTGCTTCCTTACAAGCTTGTGTAGCTGTCATGTATTCTGCTTCTGTTATGGATGAAGCCATAATTATTTGTAACTTAGATACCCATCCCGACTATTATCTCAAGTCCAAGAGGATTCTATGAAAACTGAGGTCTTCTTAATTAAAATCTGTATTCACTGAAAATCCTTTCAAATAATCATCATAATTCTGATAACCACTTTGATTGAAATGTAAGTCAAACAATCTAAAATCATCTGAAGAAACTATTTTAACTGTAAAAATATTGTAAAAACATATTTATTGAAATCTAATTAATTAAAAATAATATACACTGATGCAAAATTTGTTTATCATCATGTGACCCTTCTCGCAATATGTAGTAATCTGCACGAACTTACGGTGGATACCTGTAAAAATGAATTTCTAAAGAGTGAGCACTAATGCTCAGTGAGTGGATATAACTTTTCAAAAACATTTCTAAATAAAACATAACATATTTTTGGTGGCAATAAATATTTCTCAATGAATCATATAATTTCGTATCTGAAATAATAAAACTAAATTCAAATATGATCTCGTAGTAAAACTGTAAACTTTTATATAAATTTTCTAAAATATTTCTAAACAACACGTAAAAATTATCATTAATAAAAAGAAACAATTATAATGATTCATAGATAATTATATTTGGAAATAAAACTGAAAACAAATCTCATATCATTGTAAAATTGTAAATCTTTATATAATTGATCTTTATAACTGTAATAATATAAATATGAAAATCTATAATCTATAAAACTTTTCTACAAATCTCTTTCTATAAATCTGGTATTTTGTGAATTCTCGTTTTGTATATACATAATAAAACATGAAAATCCATAATCTGTAATACTTTTCTTTAAATCTGATTTTAGATTTGTAATCTACACCAAATTAGTATCCAGGGAAATCTATCATACGTGGTGGAGATATTTAATACACACGTGGAAGGCGAGGGATAACATCTACCATCCACATGCTAGGTGACTCAATGAACCTCTCTCAAGCCTCAATGACTCTTCTGACTTCTACACTAACACGTGTTAGGGGGCTATCTCGACTTTACTCACGTGATGCTAATTTGACTGTTAGAGGAGAGAGTACAACTTTGATGTTTTAAAAACATTTTTGTAAGTAAAATTCCAAATACATTTTTGTAAAGCTTTCCACATTGAACATTAAGTTTCCAATAAAAATCTCATCGATGCATATATATAGAAAAAAAAAATCATAGTTTCTTATGTAATTTGTAAAACATGATATAAATTTTCATAAATCAATTAATTTATTCATAACCATAAAACATAATTTACTTTATTAATTTGTAAAACACATTTTGGAAGCTCAATATAAATTATAAAGTTCACAAATCATCAATATACTTTAAAATTTTCAAAAGGGATAGTTTCTAATTTCACAAACTATAAGGTATACTTTTAAAATCACAAAACATAGTCTTAAATCCATAAATTATAAAATATACTTTAAGATTTCAAAATAAAATCCATATTTCATAAATCACAAATCATATCTTAAAATTTGTAAAATATAATCTAAAGTTTATGGGTTCCAGTAAACTTCAAAATTTTCAAAACATATTCTAAAATTCATCTATCATACAACATATAATAACATAATCCATCTTTATCATTTTATAAAACATGCCTTAAATTCTTAAAACATACTTTAAAATCTTAAAAAATACTTCAAAGTTCATAGATCACAAAGTATATTTAAATCTCAAAACTAATAAAAGTTGAAACATAACAAAAATGCTTCCATAAATCAAGTTAAGAGAAAATATCCACTCACTAGGTTACTTCTAAGCTCTATGGAAATCTACTTTTACTTGTCTTCTCTTTGGAACCTTTTTCACCTAAAGCAACATAAAAAATTTATTTAGGATCTATAAGAACTAAAGTAAAAATTTGATTCTAAATTGGAACTAGTTTCTCACCACCAATCATTCTCCAAACTTCCTTGATTCTCTTCTCCTCTTCTTCTTTCTCATTCCTTGTCTCTTCTCTCTTTCCTTTGATTTTTCTCTCTTCTTTTGGGTGGTGTTCGACCAAGGGGTAAAATATGGTGGAGTTGCTTTTTTATCACAAAAATCACACACACACACACACACACACACACACACACACACAGATATATATATATATATATATATACATTCTCATGCATGGCCATAAATCCGTACACTTAACTTTCTTCTCCACCACTCATTTTTCCATTAAATAAAAATCTAACCAAGTGTCCTTTTGCATTTTCAATCTTGCTCTTTCCATAATATTTTATTTTTATTCTTATCCTTTCTAAAATTTTCTTTCTTTTTCCATTGATTACCCTTCAAAAATCTTATAATTCCTCCTCCTTTGTGGTGGATAAATTTACCTTTCTTACATTTCCCTTTTTCAATGTTTGCCTTAGGTGGATGTATTTAGAAAAACAATTGGGTGTGTTTAGAAAGTAATTGGGTCATATTAGTTTCTAATTGGGCTCACTTGAATTTCCTTTTCTTTGGGCTCTTTAATTTAAGCTTCTAATTGCACCCCTTGTGATTTTTATTTGAACCCTACCTAAACTTTATTTAGATATACATATATATAAAACCTATCAAATTGATTAGGATTCAGGCGGTTACAGTATAACCTATCAGACCGATTAGGATTTGGAGTGTTACATTTAATGCCTTGAATACTATAAACACATTTGACTTCCTCTTGATAGGGTACATCCAGCTTCTCTTGGAGTAATTATCAATGAATAATACAAACAACCATTTTGACGGAAATATCTAGTGATTTCCAAACATCAGAATAAATTAAGTCTAGAATTTATTTTCTCCTAGCAGTAGAATTGCTGAACTTCAATCTATGCTGTTTACTTGTCACACAATGCTCATAAAAAGGTAGATTTATAGTTTTGAGTCTAGGAAACAATCAACGTTCGGAGAGAATCTGCAAACCTAATTTAGATATGTGGCCTAATTTGCAATACCCCGTTATCGTTGACTTTTTGCCATGGTTGGTTAATGCAACACATGAATCCATTTTCAGTAGTGTTTTTCCTTTAAGCATGTATAGATTTACAACAATCTTTTCTCCTTTCATGATAACAAGTGCATTACAAAATCCGACTCGGATTCTCTCTAACGAATTCAGCGATCTTGCTAGGCACCCCACGAAACCCTTATGAAATTTAACTAATTAAAACCCAAAAGGATGATGTGCAGCGAACCTTTAACTATTAATGTTTTGCTAAATATATAAATCGTAAGTTTATAAAATTCTCATTTCAAGTTTCAAGGTAAATTTTCAAGAATGTAATCGAAAACACTTTATATATATAAAAATTTAACCCATCACGAAGAATATAACAAGTGTTACAATATTTATTTACAAATCCAAAAGATGCACATGCATGCGATATATATCTTAATCGAAATAAATATAAAAGTAGCTTCATAAAGCATCGATCGTCATCGGCTCACCTAGTCTGAGGGAGGAGAACGTGTACCTTGATTGCTTGTTCTTGCACCTGGGGAAGGTTTTTGTAACATAAAACTAGAAATATCGTGAGCTACAAGGTTCAGTGAGTGTGTATGCATTTCTATTTAAACTAATCTTTATAAAATTTACCTCCCAAAAATCTTTGAAAAATATTTTTCTTTGAAAACAATTTTATTTCTAAAACTTGCATTTTAATTACTATAAGGTTTCAAAACTCGTACTTAAATTAAGTTCATAAAATGCTATAATATTTCCAAATCATTTTCTTTCTAAAATTCACTTCTGATGGTATGCTTTCTCTTTCTAAAATGCACTAATGGTAGCCCAAGTGGAGCTATAACCACATGACGACTAAATTAGCGCCGTTCAATGTGGGGTCACGTGGCATAAAGCTAGCATCGTACACTGTGACAAAACTACAAAGACATCCTGCTACCACACGGCGGAACTATACATCACACATTGCGTAACGAGATAATACCCCACAAGTGTAGAGGGCGACTTGACAGACACGACAGACTCAATCCCCTTGATATTAGTGACATGACCTTCCAACATTTGCTATATACTGCGGGGTATACTAGCTGGGTCTGCATCTATAAAGGTCTATCTATAAACTTAGGCAGTCCACTAGCTTTTGAAAACTTTTGCTTTCTATAGTTCAAATTTGCATTCTTTTTCATTCTATAAATATAAAATATGTTAATATATATAGCATACCAATTCATAAACAAACTATTTTTTTCCATACTATAATATGAAATCATTTATAAACTAAAATAAGTAATAAAAGTCTATAAAATGTTTGTATGATAAATTGAAAAATATTTAACATTTATAAAAACATTTTTACACTCATAGTTTGCTTCTCAGTCTATTTGTAATTACTTCTCCAGCAACCTTTTTTCCGCTTGCTACATCACCTATACTTAACATAATTGAGATCTCTTCTTAGCACGAGCATGCACATAAAACACCTAAATCCTAAATAAATTCTATTATCAATATAATCCCATAAACTCATGCAAGGTGAAATGAGCTGCATACTGCCCAGTCCAGATTGAGTTGCTAGCTCCTCCCAACTCGCCTAGCTCATCATATGTGAGCTTCTTCTTCGCCCAACTCAGCCCGAATTGCGTGCATCATCTCTCAGCGAGCTCGCTCAACTCACCCTTGGTGGTCTTCTGCCTTTGCCGAGCTCGTCCTGACTGCAAGCACTGCCAACTCGCCTTAGCTTGCCCTTTTGCGAGCTTCTGCCTTCGTTTAGCTCAGGCAGGCACTAAAAACGGGCTGCGACCTCACTCTGTCATTCGGACGAGCTACTGTTCTAGCCTAGTTTGGACAAGTGCTAAAAAGGGCTATGTGCATCACCCAGCTCACTCTTTGTGAGCTTGCGCATTAGTCTAGCTTGCCCCTTCATACACACACTAAATTCTAACATTTCCTTTCCATGTTTTACACTCTTAGATGCATTAACACACCTCGACCTTATTAGGTTTAACGTAAATACACTCAACAATATTTCATCAGATTCTTCATGTAATCCAGGTCGCAACCACAATAGGTTTTGCGACGGAAAAATTAACATTTTAAACCACAAACAAACTTTTGCAATTCAACTTATTTTCTTAGCTACTTTACTTACCAATTTCCTCCTTAATCTCTTGCCTTGTTTCCCATCTGTTTGCTGCTTCAAATCTCCAAATCTACATACGAAAATCTCGTTAAATACATGCACAGACCACGAGCTGTTCTTGACAGACTTTTCACTAAGATAAAACCATGAAAACTTGCTCTTACCACTTGATTCTTACTAGATCTGGTTTAATAATCCTCCTGAATTCGTTCTTCACCTTCCTACAGCCTGATTTCCCTTCAAACACGATGAGAAATAGCTTGGGTCGACAGTTGCTCTTAGATCTACCGACAACTTCTCTCTCCTCTCTAGATTTTTCTTTTCTTCAATTCTCTCTCTTGCCCATTTGATAACAACACTTACTCATTACACACATATATATAGGCGTGGATCAAGCTCAGCCTTTACCCTCAAACTTAATTTTGCAATTTTGCCAATCTCTAGAAAATTCTTTATTTTTCCAAATTATCCTTGACAATTTTGCCACTATGTTAGAAAAATATTTTATTCCATTAATTGTCCTTTAGCTTTTATCATTCAAATTTATTTCAGATCCTTCCGAAAAATTTACAAAAATTTAATTTTACCTTTGAGTACTTTAAATATCTTTTTATTATCTCATAAGGAAGAGTATATCAATACAATACATTCTTCCGTACATATGTACAGTAGTAAAATCGGAAGGGGGTGATACAGTGCACTTCTGACAGTTTTCAAGACCCCATATTCTATATAGGTCTTACATCCAAGATCATCTAATTGTCCTAAAGACAATAGATTCTTCTTCAAACCCTCCATATGTTGTACCTCTTGAATCATGAAAATTGTACCATTGTGCATCTTTATCTTAATTGTACCGATACCAGTGATCTTCAAAGCATGATCATTACCCATAAATACAGATCCTCTTGAGATAGGTTCATATGTGTGGAACCATTCTCTATGAGAAGTCATGTGCCAGGTGACTTCTGAATCTAGAATCTAGACATCAACAAACCGTAATCTGCTTTCTACAACAGTGGTTGCTTCATTGTATAAGACTTCACCATTATCTAAAGTACTTGTTATACATCCTCACGAGTTTGATGATTGAGGAGCTTTATTCTTCTTATTGTGCTAATACTCACTTTTGACATGCTCTTTCTTGTCATATCGTAACATCTGACATTCTTCTTACCTTTTGATTTTAATCTACCATGATTGAGACTCCCATTGGGGCCATATTCTATTGATCTTCTTCTTGTTGTTGACAAAGCCTCTATTTGTGTACTACTTGCCAATCTGTCTTTCTTGTTTTCTGTCTACTTTCTTCTTCTCAAACAGCAGCTGTAATGTCAACGAAAACTAAAGAGTCTATGAGGATATTATTTGTCAAATTGATTATAAGTTGCTCCTACGAATTAGATAGACTTTGAAATAGAATTTTTACATGTTCATTTGTCTCTACTATATGACCCAACACTGTAAGTTGAGAAAATAGAGTATTTAAGGTGTTGATGTGGTCGGTTGCTGTTGTAGATTCCGTCATTCGAAGATTACCAAGCTTTCTTTTTAATAAAATCTTCATGTGTAGTAACTTAGACTTGTACAATTTTGTTTAAGTGTCCCATACTTCCTTAGCCGTCTTCTTCTCCGCTACACTTGATAATACATTATCTGCTAAGGCCAGATGGAGATTGGTAATTGCATTGTCATCCATCTCTTTTCAGTTGGCACCATCAGTAATATCGACTTACATTTCTTCTGTTGCTTGTAAGCAATTATCTTTCTTTAAGATAGTCTTCATCTTCATCTTCCACGATGAAAAATTACTTCCATTGAACTTTTTAATTTCAAATCTTGCCCCTATCTTTGTGAAATACTCACAAGCTATTCAATGAACAATAATGTGAATAGTACCCGTATTTCAAAATAGTGCATGTATTTGTGAATAGTACCTCAGCTTAGTTCCCAAGATAGAAAAGTGGGTCACAATGGATACATTTAAATACCAAATCTTTTCTTAGCCAGAATCTTTCCTAGACATGCACTTTCACACTACCACACTTATTTCTAGTAACCAGGAACAATTCTTTTCTGATATGGAAGATTAGACAATGCTACAACCACAAAGCATATTCAAAATTTTTCAAAGAATCTATGGCTCTAATACTATTGTTATGATAATTCGATATTATTCTAATCACAACATAAACTTGAAATTGATAATAATATTGAAAGAAAATGGAAGAAATAAAATAAAAATAGTGGATACGAGATTTACATGGTAAAACATTCAATATGAGGAAAACATCCACGCATCAAAATTAGAAAAATTTTATTAAATCAAAAACTACAATACAATCTCTTTCTAAAATCTTAGGAGAGAACTAGGAAGAAAGAATTCTCAAATGAACTTGAGATTTAAGATGCGAGATAATGAATTACAAAGTGCAATTACCTATTTATAAGCAAAATGTGGAGATGCTAACAGGTAGGTAGTTGCGATAATGGTGGATAAGTAATTAATGTTGGTGGTGTCAATTGCTTCTTTCAGTTTATAAATCTTCATGCTTTTCTTCTGTCACCAAATGTGGCTCCACCACCATATACAAATAATTCATATTTCACATTTTTCATGCTTCACCAAGTCAACTAATTCAGCTCCATTGTCATAAACAAATAATGTGGCTTCACTTTTCGTAAAAGATTCCTTTTTTATCTCAACTCCCTTTGAATTGGTACGAAGCTTTTATTAAAGTTTCTACTAACACAGGGATTTTTTTTTTTTTTTTCAAGTGGGCACACTAACAAAATAATTAGTAAAAATAATAATTATATACTAAGCTTTAAAACATTTTGTTTATTAAATTTTATTTCAATATCAATTATTAGATTTTAAAGAATTTAATGATTCTATAATCAAGACATCTCAATTTATTTTTTCAGCACCATTCATCCTATGATTACAAAACTAGTTATATAAACGTCATGACAAAATAAGCACCCTTAAAAAAATAACTCTTCTGGTATAGTGATATAAACTCAAGTCCCATTAGCAATTTTTAAAGAATTTTGGGACTAACATAATTTGTGACTAATGGTTAATAAAATGTGAAAATGGTATCAAGTCATATCTTTTAAATCAAATCTTGTGACTATGTTACTACATTTAATAATTTGAGTTTTAATGTCATCAAAATATATGTACTCACAAAAATGCCCTTAATCAGACTTTTCTTCCATTTCTCATTCATCTTTTCTCTTTTTTCTTTCATTTTTCATTTTTTTTTATTCTTATGTGAATGATTTGAAAAAAATACTTGAATTAGAAAGAATAACTTGAAGATAAAAAAAAAAAATGATAAAATGAAGAAAACTTGAATCTGGAAGAATAACTTAAAGATATAAAAAACAAAAAAATAGAAAGTGAAGGAAAAGAAGAAAATATTTCTCAAACGAGTTATCTTTTGAAGGAAGAATTTATGAATCAAAGGACAAACTTGTCTCTCGAAAAATGAATCTATCTATTGAAAGAATCACTTATCTCTCAAAGGGTTTTCCTTTTGAAAGAGAGACTTATTTATTGAAGGAAAGGTTGATCTCTCGAAAATTTTATTTATTGAAACTCGAAAGTATGAGTTATCTTTTATTAGAAGGGCTTATCCATCCAAACAAAAATTTCTCTCTCAAAAGAAGGAAATATTGATCGAAAGACTTATCTCTTGAAGGAATGACTTGTATATCGAATGAAGGACTTTTCTCTTGAATGAAGGACTTTTCTCTTGCGCAAAAGTCAAGTTTCATTAAGGATATTTTTGTGTGTATACATACTTTAGTGATATTGAAACTCAAAATATTAATGTAAAACATGGGCCCTAAAGTGCCTTTTACCCAAAGAAGCCAAAAACAAATAAAAATTGAATGTAAAAGAATACTGCTGGCAAATTTTTTAGTGAATAAAATACATATTAGAAACCCATGCAAGTATACATGGTCCACAAGTAATATAATGATAAGTAAAGATTATTCCCACGAGGATTGTTCAAGTTATATATGTTAATTACTAAACTGATCAAAACTATACTTTATCCAAACTATCAAAATAATAAATTGTAAAATAAAAATAAAAATAATAAAGAATAAACAAATAACTAAACTAAATTACAACAAATAGAGAATTGAGTTTAGGATTACAACTTTACCCTACTAATTCACTCAAACTATATTAATGTATTATAATTTATTCATTTTCATCATGTAATTGATCGAACACTATATTATCCACAAGCCTTTTTCGAACGGTCAAGTGGATTTACCTAAATTAATTAACTGATTATATGTCTATGCTGATTAATCAACCTAAGCACATTAAACATTCAATGACTCATTAGTGACCACACAAACCGCACATGTATATGTCTATCCTATATAATTCATACCATTCTATTTCATATCTAAACACATGAATACTTTTGTCAAGTGCATTCACGGTTATCAAATCAACTAAACTAGTGATCAATTAATTTAGAAGCATTAAGAATAGAATAGAACGGAACACAAAATATGAAAATTAAATTAAGAATAATATTATATAGGTGAGTTCATGGATTTTAGGTTACATCGTAATCCTAGATAAATAATTTAGTTCATCATCAACGTTTTACAATATAAAACAATCAAGAAATAATCAACCAACACCAATTTAAATAAATAAAATTTAAGAGAAAAAGAATTTCTCATCGAATAATGCTCCTCCTTCTATTGTGGCACCCGAGTTATTGGTGATGATTGATGATTTTTGACTCTAAAAACTCACGTTGATGAAGACTACAAACGCAGCCTTAAAGACTCTCCAATACTGTTCTAAAACCTTTCATATTCTTTCTTACAGTTGAGTTTTTGAGGGCCACTGATGGCTGTTCAAAATCTTCTCCACAAGCTGTTGTACGTGGCCTGAAAACTAGTTTAGGGGTTGCTACAAACTGCAAAAATTTGCAATACTTTTCGCCTCCAAAATCACCCCTTGAACCATGTTTGAAACTCTCTCTAACCATCTCTCCAAAGTTGTGTTGTGTCTACCGCCTCTTCCCCCTTGAACCTCTCTTTAGTTGTGTTTTTATAGTGACAAAATAGGGCTGCACACGTTGGTTTGGGCTGTAGGTTCATAGCCTGCTGTTACGGCTTGCAACTAAATTATAAAAAGGCCCCTTAAGTTTTAAAAATTAAACTTATGCCTCATAAAATTATAAATTAGTCTTTCCATTCAATTTCTGCATAGAACACTCAAACATTAAAACACCCTTATTTTACTCGAGTTTTCATCACAAAAACATTGGTTGAGAATATAAAATCATACTTAATTTTAGCCAGATCAAATACATGCTAACTACACACATTATTAATAACACAAAACCATATGCATGTATAAGATCCTTCAATATATGTGCATTAGTAGAGCAAACTAATAAAAACATGATGAGAAAGAGAGGTGCGGAAATAAGACAACATAAGTTTAAAGCAATACCAAGAGGTAGTCAGGGAGCCGAGGCAAAGCATCAGGTGATATGTACTGACATTGGGGTTGCAGCAAATCCGAATTGAGACAATTAGTATTTTATAGAGCAAAACGTTCCAAAAATTGGGGAAAACAACTTATCAAAAAGCAGACGTGGAAACTGTTACATTTTTCATGTAACCAACCAATAAGACTAGAATCGAAGTGTACCAAAGCTCCAAGCTATCAAAAATGGAACAATTAAAATCAGATTGCTCATGATGATTATTGTGACATATTGGCAACAAGAGAATTCAATCATAGAAGAAATTAATTTCATTATGTCATAAAAATGTATATGCCTAAGGGACTTTTGGCACATGGTTTTTATTTTTTTATTTTTAAATGTAAATTGTGTAGAGAAAATAATGTAACATATCAAAGCATGACACCGCAGGAAATAGAGAGCTTTATTACAGGTAAAATATTAGCAAAAGCAGCTTTGGTGAATCCTTTCCAAGTACTTGGACACCAACCACCAAAAATGTACACAAACCCTCCAATGACCATCAACCAAGCACCAATGTTCATTGCCCCTATTGCATCATTGATCCCCCAATCCAGTTTGTACATGAAAATCCAATCAAGAAGCACATCAAGCAAAAAAGAATTAGTGGAAAGCCACCCAATAATCATGTTTTTGAGTTGTACATGTAAGTACATTTGGATGGTCAAACTAAAGACCAAAGAATAGAGAAATGGAATGAGCCATAGACATATTCTTCCGACTGTTTCAGCTATGGTTTCCTCCTGACCAAGTAGCTTCAAAATTGGTGTTGCGAAGATGAAAATTGGGATGAGAATTGTAGCAGTTACTAGATCAACTATCCATGATCTTTGCAAGTAAATTCCCATCCTATGATACTGTTCTGCTCCATATGCTTGTCCACATAATGTTTCAGTTGCACTTGGCATGCCCACCAATTTCAATCCCCCATAAAATAAAAAATTAAAACCCTTTCAAATTAAATTTCTACTCCGAGACCACATAACTGTACACACAGTGCATTTGAAAACGCGTTTAAATGGTTGAAACTTCTTCCATGTCATACAGACATTTATTGTAAAACAATTTATGAGAGCCTTGAAACATTCATCCTGTAATTTAATTCTAGAGGATTAATCTACCAATTTTGTGAGTTGGTTGGTTTGTTACTTATCCTTAACTAGGATTTTGTGGTATGATTTTAGAGGGCAAATTTACTCATTTTGTAGGCTAATTAGTTCATTATCTAACCTAGTGTATGGTGCAAGTCAGGGTGGTTAGCTCTTGTTGTTGGATCTAAAGTTAAGTTTTCAACAATTTAGATCTAACAACAACAAGAAGCCTAATTTAAATGAACTAATAATCCTAAATTAAATGAAATAACTAATTCAATCGAAGTCAACCTGTCCATGACCCACAATTCCAAGTCTCTCATCACCAACACATAACATGAAATAAAAAACACGGCCTCAAAATTAATTTAAAACAAATTTACAGGAGAAGCTAGCTTACCAGTATTCCATTGACGAAGCGCAAAAAAATGCTTTGCGTCAGTGCAAAAGTAGCAAGGTCAATTTCACTAACATGTCTAAGAAAACTCTGTGTGGCCACAATAAGTCCAAAAGAACTCAATCTCGCCACTATTGAAGGAAATGCAATCCTCCGTAAGAGTTTCAATTCATTCCATATTCTACTTCTCTGTCTGAAATCAACTGGCTCTCGTTCTTCTACCCCCATAAGCCTCTCTTCCAATATATTATCCATTACACTATTACACCAAAAACAGTTGCTTCAAAGCTCTTTGAAATGCACTCCTTAGGTATATTGTTTAATTAAAAATACCTTTTTATTCTAAGGGAGAATTTATTTTTACCTATTTTAAAATGAACACTCATAAATTTATTTACACGTGGTTTTAATGGTTTCAAAACACGGTAGATGTTAATATAGAGAAAAAGTTTTGAAATTTAAAATTTAGAAAAAAAAAATTTAAAGAGGTAATAGACTACGTGATAAATGTCATGCATGCTTAATGTACCCGTATAATATATAGTTGAACCTTTTGTGATATTGAATATTGGTTATTGAAGGAATCTATATATATTGGAATGGAGCATTTACAGAAAAAATGGCCAAAAATGCTGGTTAATTAAAGCTATATATCGGTAAATATGCTCAAAAATGCTGGTTTAAGGAAGCTATATGTAACTCTATTTGAAAAAGGCATGGCCAAAGTGAAAACATATCTCTAACTATAAATAGCAATAATTCAAGTCATCTCACTGCTGGTATCCGTCTTTTTTTTTTTTTTTTTTTGAAGTTTGCTGGTATCCGACTTAAATCCCAACAAATGAAGATTTAAAAAGAAGCAGAAGAAAGAAAACTCAATGGAGGGTAAGCGGCCACGGAGAGAGACTCCTGGTAGAAAATTTCATTTTCTTTCTTCTAGTCCAAACACACAAACACACAGCTGGCCTAAATATATAAAATAATTTGTTTTTGGAAAAGTCAATTAGTCGTCTTCTTTTTTTTAACAGAAAAGTTAATCATGACCCTACCAGTGTTTGGAAACAGTACTGGTCATTTTTGGTACCACGTAGCCAATAACTGAGACTCATATATGTTGTAATGTTTTCACCAGTCAACTTTATGTCCTCCCATAACTTCTTTTCTCCACTTAAACTTTATAATCAAATAATATATAAGTATAAACATAATAAATGATCAAAATTATTAGTTATTTTCTCTTTTAAGTATGTAAGTAGTTCAACCTTATAAAAAATAATGTTTCGAGAGAATCTCAACTCCAATATCATTGTCGGTTATGTGAATAATTCTTTGGTTCGAACATATGGGAAAGCTTTATTTTGATTTTTATGAGACATGACCCATAGATTATAAAAAATTAATCAATATGCTTCTTTGGTAGTTGCGAGGAGTATTTTAGGTGCCGTTTATTTTTTTATTATTATTATTTTTCTAATGAAACTTACTTTCACTAAAATCTTAAGTGGTTTTAATTTGTTTGTTTTTAAACTTATATATTAATTTAACTTAAAAAATATCTTATTTAAAAAATCCAAATTTCTTACTTATATCTTAATGAAAAAGATTTTTATCAATAAATATACATTGTTTTCATGAATTAAGCTCTTATTATTATATTATTACCAAAATCTTTAACAACAAAATTCTTGAATTTTAATAAAATTCAAACCCTAATCCTAACCTAACTCTAACCCTAAAGTCTAACCTTCCAAGGTTAGACTGCCACCACAGCAAGTAACTAATTGGTCACCAAAGGAGACTGACCTGCTTTCTTACGTTTGGCGAAGGAGGAGGCTACGACCTCCTCCATTCTAACGATTGAGGTTGCCGTCTTCCAACATAGAGACTAACGACCTCAATTATTGGTACAAGAGGAGGCCAATAGCCTCTTGCATCGTGATGAAAGAGGAACATCTCCTCGTTCGTCACGGTCAATGCAAGAGGAGGCCAATGATTACACCAATGATTGAGATTGGTGGTTTTTACCACTGGAGTAAGAATGATCACCTTTTACATCGCCAGTGATGAATGAGGATGAGGCTCCTTTGTCCATTTTTTTCAATTTTTTACAATTAAAACATTATTTTATTTATATAAAGTAAAATAATTAAACTATAAAATATTATAAATAAAAATTAACATATCTAAGAATAATAATAATCTATTTAAAAATAGTAGAAATTAATATTTAAGAAAAGAGTAATGCTAGACTTCCCAAAAATTTTGTTAAAATGATGTGACATATAAGTTATCAAGATCCTATTAATTATGATATTATTTTATAATTTATAATAGCTTAATAGTAATAGTTCAATCACTTAATATTTAAATTTAGAAATCCTAAATATGAAAAAACAAACAAAAATCAATATCATAATTATAAATTCTTATTAAATAATTATCTAAAATAAGGTCTTATAAGACTTAAGACAAAAAAGCAAACACCACCTTTGTCTTAAAACATTCTAACATAAATACATTATTTCAGTACATGTAGCTCCAATATATTGAATTAATAAAACAATATAAAAGATAAAAATAAATAAAAAATAATAACATAAAGAGGGAACACAAATAATGCTGGTAAGAAATATATTTCATACATTTTTTTATTAGAAAAAAATTAGACAAACAATCGGTACATATTTATTTTCATATTCAATTGTTTAAAGTTTGATAAAGTGGAATAAATTATTTGACCTTTGAGAATTTAAAGATAAAAAGTAAAAGTAAAAATAAAAATATTATCAAATTGAAATTCTTATAATTTAATGATCAAATTAAAATTTTCCCACAAAATAAAAAGTTGTTTTGAGTTGTGACCATTTAGGGTTAATTTGATATTGTTTAAGCTTGTTAACTAATTATTGATAACAATTTTGAAAAAAAAAATTATATTTTAATCATGCTATTTTTTTCGTTAATTTTATTATTAAAAATTTTATAAACTTTAAAAACCATATGCATACATTTAATAAATTTTAGGTTAATTATTATAACTTTATATAATATTTAAATTAAATACAAAATAAAATATTTTAACTTCCATTTTATATAAATACAATATTGCAAAATTAAAATTGAGATATAAAATTTTTATATAAAAATTCATAATGATTTAAAATATTTATTAAATCTCTTTATAATTACTTTATTAAAATAATCACTTATATACTTCTTGAAATTATTATTACTTTATAGCAAAATTATTAAATAATGAGATTTTTTTTTTATCCAAAACAATGTCAAATAATCAATCACTTCAAAAAAATAAAGAAGTCAAATGATCAATCTCTTACACATAAACTAATCTCTCTTGTAGCCAGCTGTTGACAGCTTTGGTTAGAAGCTACATCCCCCATGCCTATTGGTATGGGTTCTACACTCAATAGCATCATCCCTTCACCAATTTGTGTAGGTAGTTTCCCTACCCATATGTGGGCCACTTCCCATCTCTGTATGAGTCGATCCCTCTCATATGGGAATAATTCTCAAGACTATACTATTAGCGTCTCATCTCAGTTGGTCTCTGATAGTCTTTGAGCCAATCCCTCCCACACCACCCCGCTCCCCCCCCCCCCCCTCCCCCGCCCCCCTCAACCCAAAAAAAAAAAAAACAAACAAACTAATCTCTCTTTATGTCTCCTAGCCCATGCAACTATGCTGGATGTCTTTATTCTCTTTTTGCGATTCTTGCATCATAAATTAATGATAGAAGCACATGAGATTCAAATGGAATTGATTGGATTGGATTGGAATGAAATGAATTGAATTGGAATAAAAAATTACTGTTTCATATTTGGTAAAACTTGAGATTGGATTATCTTGGGATTGAATTGGAATAACATTAATTTAAACATTTTATTGTCTACTTAAAAATAATTTTTTTTTTTTTAAAAAAATTATCAAACCACATCAGCGACAAAACAACATCACCCACTAGAAACATCCATCATCTTCATCAAAACCAAAAAGAGAAAGGAAAAAAAAAAAAAAAAACCCAGTAGAACCAACATGTTCGTCATCTTTAACAACATCCATCATCTCATCGACTAACATTAGCCACAAAACAACATCATCCAGTAGAAACATCCATCATCTTTGTCAAACCCAAAAAGAGAAAGCAAAAAATTAAAAAAAAAAAAAAAGTCGAACCAACATGTTTAACATCTTCAATACCATACTAGATCCCCATCCCACTGTCTTTGGTTCTAGTTTCATGGAACTCAGAACCTCTGATTTTGGGTTTGATCGAACCCAAAACATAGGTCATGGGTTCGGATTACAACATTAACAAAAAAAAAAAGTAATTAAAAAAATGAAGGATAAAAAATAGAGCCAGAGTTAGGTTGGCTGTTGATGATGCCTTGTTGAAGATGAAGAGTGTTGCTGCTACTAGGTTTATTGATGGCAATTGCTTGGTTCGTTGACGGTGATAGGGGAGGACGTAGGAAGGACACAGTGAGAGAAAGAGAGAGATTAAGTAGTGAGAGAGAGATGGATGAGAAATTAGAAATCCCAAACCCATCGAATTCCACCATTTTGGTTGGGAATGACCATTCCCATGAGAGCTGAATATTTGAGGGTTTGGGATTGGAAATGAAATCCTTCCCATTGCTCTCCAAACGCATCATTTGAAAGATTGGGAAATTTCGATTCCTAAACCTGTGTCTATTCCAAAGTTCCAAACATGATCCAAGGCCTCTGCCCATAAGAAACAAATAGTATCGTTTTAGTTTTTTGCTTTTGAGAAAAATTTATAATATCTTTACTATGATTATTGACTAGGATTTTAGCACAATTCAAAATAGTACAAATGAATTTCGTTCAAGGTGAATGAGATATCATTAAAAAGCTTAACTCGAAAGAAATCTAAAAAGTCCTAGGCGACGTTGGCAGGTATCCTAAGATGACGATAGAGTCAAATTTAGCAAACATTAGTATGTTACAAGATTTCTTACTTTGATGGGTTTTTAATTGATTTGGGAGCAAAAAATGTATCTTTCAAATCGTTTTAGATTATTTTACCACCAAATGAAGTCATATTATAAATATGAGCTTAATGTTTATTTAAAAGGCACACTAAGATGTAAAAAAATGCTTAGAGAGATAAAACTGTCACGTATCAATATCAAATCTTAAGTATTATAGTTGTATAATTTTTTATCAGCTTAAGATTTTAGGTTTAATGATAACTAACATGATATCAAAACTTAAAGGTTTCTAGTTCAAACCCTCATTTTCTCCTTTATCTCAAATTCTTGTTACGCATGTTAAAACGGTAGGAAGCATTTAACATATATTTGACATCCGTTATCTATCCACATCACACTTGAGAGGGCATATCATATGTCAACCTTAAGTTTTAAGTATTATAGTTGGATATTTTCCTATCAATTTAAGCTTAGTTGATAGTGAGCTCAAGACTTGGTATACTGAATACTTAGTGTAGTGTTTGGTTGTAACTAGGGTTTAAGATTACAGCGAATATTGAATATTAGATGTAATAATTTATACATAGTGAAATTTTTTTCTCTTATCATCTTGACAATCTTTTTTGTTTTTTTAAAGATTTTTCACATAAATTTTTATGTCGTGTTATTGAACTTATATTTTAATTTTAAATATTATTTTCTTTGTGATAGATAACATACACGTTTATGCATATGTTTCCCCAATAAATAGCGTCACATCACAATATCATTTTCGTCAGTACAATTATATTGAATTTGTGAATCTTGATATTATTGAAGACATTTTGATATTATTATTATTATTATTATTATTATATAGAGTTGTTGATTTTAATTCAGGAGAACGAGAAATTAAATGTTAGAATTGAATATTCGTCCGCTAATGCCGTAAAAAGATTTTCATCCTGTATACTGCTTATGTAAGTGCTAACCAAATAAATAAATTATTTACTCTCTTTCAAAAAAAATATTAATTATTTACTCATTCAAACTAATGCTAAAGCTTTATCTTAATGTCTATTAAAAAAAATTCCCATAACAAGTATTTTATTAGGGATAGCATTTCACCTATAAAGTGAACCCATGGATTTCAACCAGTAATGGTGAGTGTGGATTTAATTAAATGGGCTTATGGATGGATGTGGATGCTAAATTTTGAATCCAAAGTGGGTTCAGGTTCGGCGTTTTGATACGAAAAAATTCTGTACCCACACCCGTGAATTTGCAATATTAATTTTTTTGTAATATAATATTAAATAAAATTTATATTTGTTAATTTAATGAAAGTTTTTCTATTTGTTTGGACTGGATTTTATCAAGCTCATGTAACAGAGATGGCCTTAAGGTCTTCTTAATGCTGATAATCCTTTCTTAAAAAACGATTTAGTTTCTGCCATCTTAACTTTTGCATCATCTATTTTTATTTCCTAAAGTTGCATCATTTGATTAAATGTAAAATAAAAAAATAAATATAAAATAAATTAGCTAGTAGTTTTTATATATTTTTAAAATGTGGTGTATATTTCGCACTTGGATATTATTGCCACATTGCCACTACGACAATTGCATTAAATAGATATTTATATTAGTACAAGCATAATGTGGCAATTCAATTCATCTTCAGCTCACATGCTTTAATAAGCTAATAACAAATTATTATTATTATTATTTTATATAAAATTGTTGGTTAAAATCAATGGATTATTGAAAAAGGAAAACACATACAAAAAGGACAAGACAAAAAAATCAAAACAAAATAATAAACAAACTCTAAAATATTACAACTAGACCATAGGAAGAGAAATACAACAAAAGATTAAGTCGAAATCAAACTTTTGCAAATCAAATTAATCTTATAGTAGAACCCATTAAAAACCTTACCAAAAAAATTTAATAAGAAAAACCTAGCAAGGAAAAAGAGAAAAACCTCAAAGTGTTTTTTAAGTTTTTCAAGCTTGGGTGCTTTGATTGGATTCTTCGGATGGTTTCAAAAACCATCTAGTCAGACGTTGAGATGTTTTATTTACCTACAAATAAGAAAATAAAATATAAAATTTAAATAAAATAGAATATAAGCATATGAACCATATTTATGATGCATTTGAAACTGTCATTACAATTGTTGAAAGTTTTTGGTTATGCAGTATTTAATTACACATATTTTTCATCAGGTTAGAACAATTCGTTTATTGAATTAAAAATAAATAAATAGTTGAATTATGATTTTTTTTCCTTTTAAATATTACTTGAAGTGTAACTACTCGAACCTAGGTCATTAATAGGATGAAAGATAACTCTCTACCACTAAGTCATATTTTAAAACAAACAAATCATATGTGTTAATAAATAGAACCTAATTAAAAGTATGGAACTTTGATCAAACATTGTAAAACAAACCCCTGTTATTAGTAGGGAGCCATTAAAACATAACAGTAGATCAATAAAGAATCGTTTAATCTTTCAAATTGAGTAAATTTTACTATTTAATTATTTAAAATTAATCAATATAAAATAAAATATAGATGGATGAAATCCTAATCTCTAATGACATGGAATGAAGGAAGACTCCGTATACTTTCTTCTTTTTAACCAAAAAAAAAAAAAAAAACCCTAAAATAAGGATCCTACGGATGGTAGATGAACTCCGTCATGGAGGACCTCCATGATGGAATGATCTACTCATTGACCACTTCTCGATGAAAAAAGAAAAACGAAGGATCAACTCTTTGTCGTGGAAGAGCGATAGATGGAGGTCTAATTCAGTGCAGACCTCCATTGAATCATACAGAAACCATCTAATAAGATCATATGGACCTTATTTGTTCATCGGATGGATAAGCTCCATTTGATCTAATTTATTTAATTTATTGAAATATTATATTTAAAACAATAACGAATAAGATGAAACCCTCGTGAGGTATGCCTAAAAAGAAGCAGAAACATATTTATCATTTTATTACACTGTTGTTAGTCCAATTCTATCAACTTTAACAACTGACTAAGATTTTTGGTCAAGTGACCATTTTATGAAGGAGAAAAATGTGATGGAGATATGGATCTCCACCAACAATTTGAAAAAAAAAAAAAATCTTAAAAAATGAAAAGTGAAAAAAAAAAAAAGTTGCAAATAAGATTGAAGGATCTAAGTTCAAAACCTAGATCTTTGAAGATCTAGGTTTTTGAACTCGAATCTTCAAGATGTCATCCATCACCTAGATGCTATCACATAAGCACACCCTCCACACAAATACCACCTGATTTCTAGAAGTCTTCAAGCTCGATTTCATCTTCAAATGACCCACCCTTTCGCTGTTCATCTTCGAATGACCTAAGTCAACTAGGTTCATTTAGTAGATATAAACAGGACCCATAATAGAGGTTGACAACAACGAGGATGATGGAGTAGCATCGATAGCATCTCTAACCAAAGATTTCTGAGGGACATGTGCTTAGAGAAGGCGATAATGGTCTGGCTAACTGGCAAGCTAGACTTGACAAGGATGAAAACGAATCTAGGTGGCTTGATGGAAAGGATGAAGGTGTGAGGAATGTCGTGGCTAGTCAAGGGGAGGTGGCCTTTAGAGATTGACAAATAGACTTCGAGAGTGGAGATTGGAAGAGAAAGACTTTTTTTTTTTTTTTTTTTTGCTTTTGATTTTGGAATTTCATTTCTTCCTGTTTATGGTTTGGTTTGATTAATGATTCGTACGATTGTTTGTTTGACAAATTGGTGAAAAAGATTGTTTCCAAGTTGTTGTTTGTCATTGATAAACATGTTGAAGATGATGATTGAGTAATTAGATCTCCACCATCATTCTCCATAATGATGGTGGAGATCCAATCTAGGTTGGATCTTGGATATCTACTTATGGTTTTATTTTTTTTAATACTCTTTTTTTTTTTACTTCTTTTAATTCTTTGAATTTCCATCATCATTTTGAGATTCTCTCTTTTTAGAAAATATGAAAATAATTATTTTTTTAAATTATTCTCCATCATCCATCTTATGTGAATGGTAGGGATCTAAATCTTTTATTTTTTGTTATTAATTTAAATTTTAAAAGAAAATAAAAAGGTCAAAAGATGAAAATGCCTTTAAGGGAAAAAAATTTGACTAACTTAGATAGAATTTGATTAATGGAGTTGAGGTTTCATGTAATAAAATAATAAATCTATTTCTGCATGGTATATCTCAAGGGCGTTTCGTGTAATTTGTTTTTAAAACAATTAATTTAAGAATAATATATATATATACAAGGTTAAATAAATAATAACATGCATTTTGGATAATTTCATTTTAAAAGTGTATCAATTGTTAGTTTGGATTGAACTCAACTAATAGTAGGGATTGCATATCATCCTTTAGTAGGAGTGGTTGAATACTCCCCTTAATCCTAGGAGGTTAAGAGTTTAAGTCTCACATTTGTCCTAAAACACAAGGTGTGGATAGTTTTTTCCGAATTTAACCTTTCTCCCCTATCATTTATACAAAACATGGTTTTTCTAAAGAATCACTTGCAACATAAGCACTTACAAATACACCTCAGGGAAAACATTGGGAAAACAACACCAATATATTAATTATATAACTTGAATTTTGTTCTTATAATGTCATGTGCATGTATGAATTTGGTAGTTACCTGATCATCCCAATCTGTCCTCCACACAATGCAGCCGAGAACAACTGTTTGCATTACTACTCCGCTCAATAATCCAACCCATAAACCCTGTATAAAATCAAATGCGATCAATATTTGTTCATAACCTAAACTAATTAATATTAATCCCATATGTACTCGATACTTCAAAATATATTTCCTTTTACTTTAAGTGATGTGCACGTCTCTTAGTCTTACCATGTGTAAATATCAGCATCTAAGGAGAGATTACTTCCTTCCAATTATAAGATTAAATATCCTGACCATTTATGTAATATTTAATATCGATACATCCCGACAAATCTTTAAACTATTACTTATTTAATTTTAAAAAATAAAAATATCAATAACATCGGAGTGTTGTTCAAGTAATGGTACCTTAATTCCAAAATCAGCCACATATCCAAGAAGAATTCCTGTTGGAACGCCGATGACATAATAGCATCCCAAGTTAACATATGCAACCACACTTTGAAAACCAGCACCTATTGCTACGCCTGATCATTAACAACAATTCAATAGCTTCAAAATCATACTTAATGAGAGCACCTTAACAGTAAAAAGTTGTCTTTTAATTTGCTCAAGAAATGTTATAGATAGAAGCACTTGCCTGAGAGTACTGGCTGAATACTATTAAACAATAATGAGAAAGCAAGTAGAACAGAGAGACTTGAGACATATTCTGCAATTTCCTCGTCAGTTGAAAACAAGTATGAAATCTCACGACCAAAGAGTAAACATAATATGAAGAATATCACTCCCTGAAATGCTGAAGTACTCAGGTTAACTATAATGGAAAATTTAGCAGCTTCAGCGTTTCTCCTTCCCAGTTCATTTGATACTCTCACGCTGTTGAAAATCATAACAGTCACATATAAGCATGATGGTAACGTTTAAATAGGATCAGAAAAATAGATATAGATTCCTTATTGATCACAACTCCCCTTGGATGAGTACGAAGCTTCTATTAAGTAAGGTATCTACTAGCAGAGGGATGGGTCATTTTTTTTTTTTTTTTAAAGTGGGCACACTAACAAAATAATTAGTAAAAATAATAATTATATACTAAAATTTTAAACATTTTGTTTGTTAATTTTTTTTTTCAATATCAATTATTAGATTTTAAAGAATTTAATAATTTTATAATAAGGATTCTCGATTTAACTTTTTAGCACCATTCATCCTACGATTACAAAACTTGTTATATAAATGTCATAACTAAATAAGCACCCTTAAAAACTTATCCTTCTGGTATAGTGACATAAACTCAAGTCCCTCTAACAGTTTTTAAAGAATGTTGGGACTGACACAATTCGTGACTGATAGTTAATAAAAAGTGAAAATGGTATCAAGAGATACCTTTTAAATCAAATCTTGTGACTCTATTACTACATTTAATAATTTCAGCTTTAATATCATTAAAATATGTGTACTGATAAAAATGTCCTTAATCAGACTTCTCTTTCATTTCTCTTTCTTCTTTTCTCTTTTTTCTTTCATTATTTTTATTCTTTTTTTTTTTTTTTTTTATCATTACATGACTAATTTCAAAAAATACTCAAATCTGAAAGAATAATTTGAAGATTAAAAAAAAAAGTCAATAATATGAAGAAAACTTGAATTTGAAAGAATAACTTATAGAAATAAAAAAGAAAAAAATAGAAAGTGACAGAAAATAAGAAAATATCTCTCGAACGAGTTATCTTTTGAAGGAAGAACTTATCAATCGAAGGACAAACTTGTCTCTTGGAGGATGAATTTATCTATCGAAAAAATAACTTATCTCTCAAATGACAAACTTATCTATTGAATGAAAGATTTATCTTTCGAAAGAAAAACTCATTTATCGAAACTCAAAAGAATGACTTATCTTTCGTTAAAATGGTTTAACTATCCAAAGAAAGATTTATCTCTCAAAAAAGGAAATATTGATCAAATGGCATATCTATTGAATGAATGACTTATCTATCGAATTGAGGACTTTTCTCTCGAATGAAGGACTTATCTCTCGTGCGAAAATCAAGTTTCATTAAGGATATTTTTGTGTGTACGCATACTTTAATGATATTGAAACTTAAATATTAATGTAGTGACAATGTCACAAACACAAGCCCCAAAAGTGCCTTTTATCCAAAGAAGCCAAAAACAAATAACAATTGAATGCAAAAGAATATATGCTAACTACACACATTATTAATAACACAGAACCATATGGATATATAAGATCTTTCAATATCTACGCATTAGTGGAGCAGACTAATAAAAACATGATGAGCAAGAGAGATGTGGAGATAAGACAACATAAGTTTAAAGTAATACCAAGAGGCAGTCAGGAAGCCGAGGCAGAGCGTCAGGTGATATGTACTGACATTGAGGCTGCAGTAAATCCGAATTGCGACAATTAGTATTTTAATAAAGCAAAACGTTCCAAAAATTGGAGAAAACAACTTACCAAATAGAGAAAGCAGATATGGAAACTGTTGCATTTTTCATGTAACCAGCCAATAAGACTAGAATAGAAGTGTACCAAAGCTCCAAGCTATAAAAAAATGGAACAATTAGAATCAGATTGCTCATGATGATTATTGTGGCATATTGGCAATGAGAGAATTCAATGACAAAAGAAATTAATATCACGATGTGGTAATAATGTATATGCCTAAGGGACTTTTGGCAATGGTTTTTATCTAAATTCTTTTTTTTTTTTTTAAAAAAAGGAAAAAAGTAAATTGTGTAGAGAAAATAATGTATCATACCAAAGCATGACACCAGAGGAAATAGAGAGCTTTATTACAGGTAAAATATCAGTAAAAGCAGCTTTGGTGAATCCTTTCCATGTACTTGGACACCAACCACCAAAAATGTACACAAACGCTCCAATGACCATCAACCAAGCACCAATGTTCATTGCCCCTATTGCACCATTGATCCCCCAACCCAGTTTGTACATGAAAATCCAAGCAAGAAGCACATCAAGCAGAAAAGAAGCAGTGGAAAGCCACCCAATGATCATGTTTTTGAGTTGTGCTTGTAAGTACATTTGGATGGTCAAACTAAAGACCAAAGAATAGAGAAATGGAATGAGCCATGGACATATTCTTCCGGCTATTTCAGCTATGGTTTCCTCCTGACCAAGTAGCTTCAAAATTGGTGTTGCGAAGATGAAAATTGGGACAAGAATTGTAGTAGTTACTAGATCAACTATCCATGATCTTTGCAAGTAAATTCCCATCATATGATACTGTCCTGCTCCATATGCTTGTCCACACAATGTTTCAGTTGCACTTGACATGCCCACCTATTTCAATCCCCCATAAAATAAAAAATTAAAACCCTTTCAAAATAAATTTCTACTCTAAAACACATAATTATAAACACAGTGCATTTGAAAATGCCTTTAAATGGTTGAAACATCCTTCATGTTATATGAACATTTATTGTAATACAATTGGTGAGAGCCTTGGAACATTCATTATGTATTCTAATTTTAGAGGATCAATCTACCAATTCTATTGGTTGGTTGGTTCGTAATCTATCCTTGGCTAGAATTAAAACATTTCATGATATGATTTTAAAGGGCCAATTTACCCTATTTTGTCGGCAAATTGGTTCATTATCTAACTTGACGTGCAGCACAAGTCAAGGCGGCTAGCATTTGTTGTTGGATCAAGGTTTCAAAAATCATTAATCGCTAATCAACGATGAGACAGCGGTTAGTAATTTATCGGTTATTCAATAATTAATTGTTGATTAATTGATAAATATTGTTTTGGGAGAAAATTATTACTTTTTGAAATTTGAGGATGTAAACTGGTATTTTGTAAACATCAGAGGTCAAAACTTAAATGTTATTATAATTTTATCAAATTTCAAGAGGTTTTTGTAATTTTCATTATATGTGTGTGTGTGTGTGTCTCTCTAATATATATATATATGTATATATAATTACACTAACCCTAATAACATCATCAGCCTCCTCTCTCTCTCACTGCCACTATTTTCTCTTAGCTGACCACACCCTCATCTACTCTCTCTCTTTCTCCTCTTTCCCTCCTCCCTTGCTGGCCTCCTCTGTTACCATCTCCTCCTCCATTTCTTCTTCCTTTTCGACCTTTGCCATATGTCCCCCTCCGGCCTCCTCATCACCATCATCTTCCAAACGAACAAACCACGAGTCAACCACAACGTCAGTCGTCACTTTTCGTCTCCATCAACATCAACCACAACCTGACCATGGACACCACTACCATCTGCTCTCCCACCCCTTATGAATTATAATATTTTTTATTTTTATTTTTCATTTTTTTGGTTATGCTAATTTTTCATTTTTTTTCAATCTCTGTAGATATGATTGATGATTTCGAATAATGATGTTGGGAGATTTAGATTTGTCATTTTTTTTTTTTTGGTTGATAGAAACCGAGTTTTCTGTTGTAACCAATTCGACCGATTTGGGTTGATCGGCCCAATACTCGGTCGACTCAGACAATTATTCGGTCCATCAAATTTTGTCCATCGATCTCATCCTTATCGAACTGGTAGGATACTGGTTAGTGTTTTATTACTAGAAAATCATTGATTTCTAGCGATTTTTAGAACATTATATTGGATCTAAAGTTAGATCCTCAACAATTTAGATCCAACAACAACAAGCCTAATTTAAATGAAATACTAATTCTAAATTAAATGAAATAACTAATCCTAAATTAAATAAAATAACTAATTCAACCAAAGTCAACCGGTCCACCGCCCGCAATTCCAAGGGTCTCATGACAACACGACATGAAATAGAAAACACTGGCCTGAAAATTAATTTTAAAAAAAAAAAAAATTACAGGAGGAGCTAGCTTACCAGAATTCCATTGACAAAGCGCAAAAAAATGCTTTGCGTGAGTGCAAAAGTTGCAAGGTCAATTTCACTGACATGTCCAAGAAAACACTGTGTGGCCACAATAAGTCCAAAAGAAGTCAATCTAGCCACTATTGAAGGAAATGCAATCCTCCATAAGAGTTTGAATTCATTCCATATTCTACTTCTCAGTCTCAAATCACGTGCCTCTCGTTCTTCTACTCCCATAAGCCTCTCTTCCAATACATTATCCATTACACTATTACAACAAAAACACAGTTATTTAAAAGCTCTTCGAAATGCATTCCTTATGCATATTGTTTAACTAAGAATAACTTTTTATTCTAAAGGGAGAAATTTTCTTTCCTATATGTTTTAAAATGAACGCTCAAAAAATTTATGTGAACGTGGTTTTAATGGTTTCAAAAATAAATAGGTAATAGACTACGTGATAAATGTCATGCATGCTTAATGTACACGTATAATATATAGCTGGACCTCTTGTGATATCGAATGTTGGTTATTGAAGGAAGACATATCTACATATATATATATATATATATATATATATGGTAAACATATAGAAAATATGGCCAAAAATGCTGGTTTAATGAAGCTATATATAACTGACATGGCCAAAAGTGAAAACAAATCTATAACATTAAATAGCAATAAATTCAAGTCATTTCACTGCTGGTATCCTACTTAAATCCCAACAAATGAAGATTTAAAAAGAAGCAGAAGAAAGAAAACTCACTAGAGTGTAAGCAGCCACGGAGTGAGACTCTTAGTAGAAAATTTCTTCTTCTTTCTTCCTGAATATAATAACTCGATCCAGCAGAAAAGCACACAAACACAAAGCTAGCCTGAATGTATCAAATAATTTTGTTTTTTTTTTAATTGTTAAATAGTCTTCTTCCTTTTTGAGCAGAAAAGTTAGCTATGTGCCTCTTGGTAGTTGGAAACAGTAGTCGTGACCAATAATGGACAGACACAAATGTAGTAATGGTTTCACGATTTAACTTTATGTCCACCCATAACTTTTTTTCTTTTTTTCCTTAAAACTTGTATAATCAAATAATATATAAGTATAAACCTCAGAAATGATCAAAATTATTAGTTATTTTCTCTTTAAAGTATATAAGCAATTCACCAATCTCATAAAAAATAATACATCGTTACAAACAGTGGCAGAACAAAAGGAATGAAATGGGACCAAAGTATACCAAACAACTTGACCGGCGAATTTTTATATAATAGAATGACTTTGATTTACATTTTAGTTTGAAGCCGCTATAAACAAGTTCTCAAATTATCATGTTGTTGAACTTCAGATCAGGTAGGTTAAAGAATACAAATCATGTTTAAGCCAAACAGAAAAGTAGTTTTTATATGTTATTTTTTATCCAAACAAACCTACAACTACCAAGAAATTGTAAGTGTTTAAACAAGCAAAATTTAATTTGATTGAATATAAAATAGGAAAAACTGAAAAATTTACCATTTAAATAAAACAATTAACCATGAATTTTATTAGGAAATTTAGTTTTAGAATAGTACAATGTACATTTATACTTAATAGTTATATGTAAACTCTTCTTTTATTTTTTTAAGTTATAGGGGCGGAGAGTGTCCACCTTAATTTACAAATCTCATCTGAATTTTCTTTTAAAACTAATTATTAACAAGAGAATCACTCTATATGTATATGAAAGATGAATAACAAAATTATATTACTAATCTTTGTCTGTTTCTTGCATGTTTAGGTATAGTTTTACACTAGTTTGTGTAGGTCGGGGAGTTTATTTCATTATTGAATCGATGTGCAGGATAGCTTACTTAGGTGAAAAATTTGATAACACTGGAAAAGTTGACTGGTAGATATGTGACCCTATTATTATTTTGACAGTAAGTTACGTTGCACTCTCCCACTTACATATTCACGAACATGCTGGACAGCAGACCCTCTGGGTGATTGGCCCAGTGAGGCATTAATGTGTTTTCATCAATAGTAAATGTTAGAATCGATAAACAATTATATCAAATGAGTCATCATATTGTTCGAATTAAGTCAATTACAACTCATTGCTAATCCTAATCATCACTGACAAGATGGGAGAGTAATAATTGATGGTTCACCAACAAATTAACTTACGGTTCACAATATATGAATAGTTTCCTCTTAATTTAATCCTTCTCCTTTATTATAAAAATAAAATATAAAATATAATTGATGGTTCACAATATGTATTCTTTATTGATTGCAAGTATTAATTTGAAAATTTTTTTCAACGGACAACTGGACAAGAAATAAACTAGACAAAAAATAGACAAGTGATAGATACCTCAAATACAATAATGTAATCTTATTTTGACTACACATTAAACTATATTTTATTTTACGTTTTTGTACTTGCACCTAACAATTGCAAGTTATTTATTTCAAAATGATATAATCACCCTTATTTATCTAGCTTTTGAGAATATTATTGACGGTACAATCATTTAAATGCGGATCATTATCAAACTGAATAAAAACTCTAATTACCTCAAAGAAAGGCGATAATATAAAACAATTCCAAAGAGGATAATTCATATAAAATGCCGTTTAAAGGCAATCAGTTTCGGAACACGTACCATGACTATGAGTCCTTATAAAGGCCAACCATGCAACACAGCTAAAACGGGCTAACTACACAATTTTCTGAACAAAGTTAACGTAAGCGAATCGATAAAGTCCTAAAAGAGGGCATATGAGAATGTAGAGCTTTGCATGGCATATTAGGAAGAAAGCATATCAACTTGTATGGTCCTAAATGGTCACACAGAACCTGTTGGGAGCAAATCAAACCATAATAAGGGGCTCCTAATATTTTATTAGTTATTTCGTGAATTTTACTTTGAAAAAGTTTTCATGGTCTCAAATAAACAAAACACTGTAAGTGGGCTTTTCCTCATTGATAAAGGTTGTCCACACGTGACTTTGACAAAGTTACGAGTTCTACATCCAAGGTGTACCTCCCCCATTTAAAATTGTGGGTTTTTCCCCAACTTTTGTGTGAGTTGTTGCCCCACCTATGAGTGAGTTGCTCCCTCCTATATTAGAGCCACTCCCTAGACCATGCCACTAATATCCTATCTCGTCAAGTCCGGATTGTTTTTTAGGCTTATACCATCCATCCCAAAAAATAAAAAAATAAAAAAATAAAACACCTGTAAGGTATGAAATATTATAAAAGTGTAAAAATAAAAAAATAATAATAAAAAAAAACCTCCATAACCATAGACTAAAAACCTATTCAGGCGACTCTAGAATGCCACCACAGTGGTGACAACACTTTGTCCCACAAAACTGTGGCAGTTTTTCCCCTTTTTTTGTGGGGGTGTTCCCTCCCACTTCTAGGAGTCTTGTTTTTGTTTTTGGGAGCTCTAGTTCTGGTCCGTTCCTTGAAGTTGATTCGGAACGTTCGACAGTGTTATATGTACTTGTAATGTGTGTGTGTAATATATTGAAAAAAAGAAAAAAAAAACCCTATTAAGGCTTCAAAAGTAATGATATATGAGTATATACCTACTCCTTTCTTCCTCTCCATTTCAATTCAGACTTAGGAGTGTAGTTACTATTACACCATAAATCTAACTACTTTATTTTATATAATATGATTTGGCTGTAGCCAAATAACCTAAGAATAAATGTTTAATGAAATGAGACCATCCATCATAAGGCAAAAACCAAGTTGGTACAGTGGTACCAATCCCATTTTGCCTAGTGCAAAAGGCAAGATTCAAAGCATTATGCCCACAAAATTGTGGACAATTTTTCCATTAAAATGTGGATAAATCTCACATAGCTTGTAAGAGCAGCAATTCAAACCACGTGATAGAGTCAGAATCATAATTCAGTTAAGTCTTGATAGTTGTCCAAACTAGTGTAAAAAAAAAAAAAAAAAAAAACTTCCAATTTCATAAGGATTCTATGGGATGAACTGATCACATAAAATTATTAAGATAGAGGTGACAAATGTCACTTGTTATGCCAAGTGTCAACCTTATATAACAAAGTGATGTCACCTTAAATTAGTGATTCATTGCCAAGTGTTATTAATATGACTTGGACCTATAATTAATATTGGCACAAAGATCTTCCATCCATAAACAAGTGTAAATAACAAATGTATAGAAAGAGTATATCAATAAAAAAGTATAACCAGAATAAACTTGTAAAATTAGTGACTATACATCCATTATTCAATAACTTTTACCATTATTTTGGAAACCATATCACGTTAAAAACCCAAATTTGACTTTTGTTGGTGGTGTAGCTGGCGTTCCTCTGACCAATCCTTGTTTTGCAAGAAAAGTTGAGCTATTGTGAAGAAATGCTAAGCTATAACAGTTCAAAATAAAACTCAAGGTCTTCAAGGTAGTTGGTCTAATTTTTTGCATCAAGTACTCGCTAAAGATGAGTAAAACCCCTGATTAAGGGTTTCTCGGATGAGTGGAACACCGATCCAAGAGTACTCAGCGAGAATTCGATCAAGTTAGCCAAGTTCTACAATACTGATAATCTATAATTTAATCCTATGTATTCCCTTTTAATCCTATCTCATTCCGTCCTATCTCATTTTTCTTATCAAATGGGATCTAAAACCCATATTCGAGCCTAACAAGGGAAGGGAGATTTTCTTTCTTGGACCTTTATAGGCCCCACATTTATTTGCTACAAAGACAAGAAATGAAAAAAACATATTTGGTGGGTTTTCAATTCTTGATAGCAAAAGTGGGAACAAGTCGAGTTGGATCGATTTTGTCCAAATATCTACTATATTTGACTTTTCAAAATGAAACCAACCCAACCCAATTTAGGAAGGGAAATTGATGTGAACTGAATCGGCTTGAGTTGGTTTAGTCTAGTCGGTTTTGATCGATTTTACTAGTTTATCACTAAAATGAAATCAAAATTACACAAATGAAGCCAAAATTAAACAACATAGTTTAACAAAATCGAATAAAAATTACACAAATCTTCAATAAAAATCAACCAAATTTCCCAGCAACCAAAACTCCAATCAAACCTAACCAAATTTTCCAACACAAATAGTTATACAAAAAACAAAAAAGACCTAACTTTTTCAAATCATAGAAAATTTAAGCAATGAGCTAACAAAAGATGACGAATGGCAAATGACAGTGCCGAAAATTGAAGACACATGCTGACTGAGTTAGGTCGATGACAGAGATGGAGAGCCATGACATAGTGAAGCGATTGTGTGCTTTGTGAGCTCTCAAAACTTAATATATTTAATATCAGTTAAAAATAGTTAATATTTTGTTTATAATTAATTGTAAATCAATTTAATTTTTTAGAGAATTAATTTACATATAGTTTTATTCAAAAATTAATTTAGTCTAGTATTATATTAATTATTATCTCAAAAATCAATATTTTTAATATCAAATAAAAACAAATAATATTTTATTTGATAATTAAATTTAAATCAATTTAATTTTTAGAAAAATAATTTAAATATATTCTTATTCAAAAATTAATTAATCTAATATTATATTAATTTAGTCCAATCCAATCTATTCTAATCCTAATTGCACTTAACAAACACATTATAATACTATTTTAATCCAATCCAACAACAGTGAAAGAGCGATGTAGATGGCAATAAAGGGCGTTTGTGAAGGATGAAGGGGAAGATCCTTTTGTGTTTGATAATTAATTGAGATTTTTTATTTAGATAATGAATTGATAGAGACTCTAGTGATAAATGTGGGTTTTTTTTTTCCCTAAAATTTGGGTGATAAGTGGATTGATATTTTTTGTTTGGGTAACTGGATTTGATTTTTCTTTTTTATTGATAAATCGATGGACCTTGCAATCAAGATTTTTTAAAATTTTTTATTTTTATTTTATCTTAATAATTATTTTTAAAAAATAATATAAACAATAAAATGATTCATTTACCTGGCCTCTTTGTTATTGTTGACTACCGATTGATGTTTTGTTAGTTAATGATTAAAAGGGATGTTAGTGTAATAATATTTTAGATGGTATGAAATTACTAATGAAGTTAGAGAAGTTAGTGCAACTTACCATATTTAAATATATATATATATATATATAAAATATCAACATGGACTTTCCATCTAGATGTGAAGCTGACATTTTAGTTTAAGATATCAAGGTCTTATGTAGGAAGATGAGTGTTATAAGTTGTAAGGCTATTTTCAAATTAGGGAATCGTCTTGCTCATAAGTTGGCTGCCCTAGCCTTGTCCTTTAATGGAGGACCTCTCATGGCACTTTGCTTTTGTTGTTTGTATCTTTCCAGGATCTTTGGGTCTTTAATGAAGGTTTCTTTGATTCAAATTAAAACAAAAAACAACACCCCATGCTGCTTTACTAATTCAAAATTCGCATTTATTGCAGCTTCTATAGTCCGTACCTTCCGCATCGAAAGTTTTAATATTTAAAATTTTATAGAAATACAAAATTATTTATCCTAAAACTAATTTTTATATTAGTATTTAAGAATTTTCATGTAAATTAAAATAAGAGGATTGCTACTACCTATCATTAACGATAGTGATGAGGATTCTAACTTTAATGTTAACGAATTCTTGTTCTAAACGTTATTAAATTCAAAAATTCAGTGGGGATTATAGTTTTAATGTTAACGAACTATTATTCCAACCATACTTAAATCCAAAAATTCAGCATTAAAGAACTTTATATTTATTAAAGAACATTACATACTTGCTCAGAATTCATGATGACAAATATGGAGAATCCATTAACTGTACAGAACGGAAAGCCAGCTCAATTGCATAATGAATCAAGCCATATATATTATTAGTCCCTCAAAATTTTCTTTAAAGTCTAAGTTTATATCTACTATTTTTTATTCTATCTTACGTTTCATTAAACATGGGATAAGATTTAAATTATTCTAATATAATCCAATCCCATCTAACCCAATCATATATAAATAATTTAATCTTATCCCATGTACCAAACAAAGCCTTAAAATCTTCTTAATACAGATTATCCTTTCTTAAAAAAAAAATATTTTGTTTCTATTATCTTAACTTTTGTATCATCTATTTTTATTTCCTAAAGTTACACCATTTGATTAAATGCAAAATAAAATAATAAATATAAAATAAACTAACTAGTAGTTTTTATATATTTTTAAAATGTGGTGTACATGTCACACTTGGGTATTATTGACACATTGCCACTACGACAATTGCATTAAATAGATAGTTATATTAGTACAAGCATAACGAGGCAATTCATTTACACCTCACATGCTTCAATAAATTAATAGGAAATTATTTAATCATGCAATCCACCATCCCTTTGGGGACAATTTCAGAAAAACCTCGAAGTATATTTTATGTTTTTCAAGCTTGAGGAGTGCTTTGATTGGATTCTTCTGAAGGTTTCAAAAACCATCTGGTGAGACGATGAGATGCTTTATTTACCTACAAATAAGAAAATAAAATATAAATTTTAAATAAAATAAAATAGAAGCATATGAACTATATTTATGATGCATTTGAAACTGTCATTACAATTGTTGAAAGTGTTTAGTTATGCAGTATTTAATTACACATATTTTTCATTAGATTATAACAATTTGTCTATTGAATTAAAAATAAACAAGCAGTTGAATTATGAAGTGTTTTTTTTTTTTTAAATATTACTTGAGGTGTAACCATCAAACCTAGGTCATTCACGGATGAATGAGAACTTTCTACCATCAAGTCATTTTTTTAAAACAAAAAATCATATATGCTTAATTAATAAATGGAACTTTCGGGAAATCACAGAAACTCCCTCAAGTTATAACCTAATTGCACAAATATGGAACTTTCATCAAATATTGCAAAACAAACGCTGCTATTAGTAGGGAGCCACTAAAACATAACAGTACATAGATAAAGAATCATTTAGTTTTGATCTTTCAAATTGAGTATATCTTACTATTTAATTATTGAAAATTTACCAATAAAAAATAGATGAATGATATACTAATCTCCAATTAAATGGAACGGAGGATGACTCATATACTTTCTTCTTTTTAACCAAAAAATAAAAATAAAAATAAAAAAATAAAACCCTAAAATAAGGATCCTATGGATAGTAGATGAATTCCATCATGGAGGACTTCCATAATGGAAGGAGTGATCTACTCCAGTAAAGGAATCGATCACTTCTCCATGAAAAAAGTGATCAACTCATCCTTTCATGGAGGAGCGATAGATGGAGGTCTGCTTCAATGCCGACCTCCATTGAATCATATAGAAACCATCTAATTAGATCATATGTACCTCATTTGTTGGTCAAAACAGATAAGGTCAATTTGATATAATTTATTTAATTTAATGAAATATAATATTTGACACAAGAACGAATCACACGAAACCCCCTTGAGGTATGCCTAAAAAGAAGTGGAATCATACTTATCTTTTTATTACATCAAATTCTCATGTTGTTAGTCTAATTCCATCAACTTTAACAATTGACAAGGGTTTTCAATCAAATGACTATTTTGCCCATGAATAAGACAAAAAAATTTTAAAAAATGTGGTGGACATCTAAAAATTTTTGAAAATAAGTTGTAAGTAAGATTGATTGATCTAAGCTTAAAACCCAAATCTTTGAAGATCTGGCTTTTTGAACAAACATCTTTAAGATGCCATCCATCACCCAGATGCCATCACACAAGCATACCCTCCACGTAAGCACCACCTGATTTCTAGGGAGCTTCAAGCTCAATTTCATCTTCGAACAACCCACTCTCTCATTATTTATCTTCGAACGACCCAAAACAGCCTATGTTCTTTCAATAGAAATAAACAAGACCTATAACAAAGATTGACAATAGCAAGGATGATAGAGCAACATCGACAACATCTCTATCGAGTAGCATCAACAACATCTTCAACCAAAGGTCACTCAGGACATGTGCTTGAAAAGGGTAATGATAGTCTAGTCAACAAGGGAGCCGAACTTGATGAGGATGATAAAGAATCTAGGTGGCTTGATGGAGAGGATGAAGGTGTGAAGCATGTAGTAAACGATCATAGGGATGTGGCCTTTGGAGATTGATAAACAGAGTTTGGAAGTGGAGATTGGAAGAGAAAGAGACCTAGTTTTTTTTTTTTTTTCCCCTTTTTTCTTTTGATTTGGGTTTTCATTTCTTCTTGATAGTGGTTTGATTTCATTAATGGTTTGTAAGATTGTTTGTTTGACAAATTGGTGAAAAAGCTTGTTTCCAAGTTATTGCTCTTCATTGACAAACAGGTTGAATATGATGATTGAGTAATTGGATCTCCACCGTTATTCTTGATAATGACGGTGGAGATCTAATCCAAAATGATGGAGATTCAATCAGGGTTAAATCTTGGATCTCCACTTATTGTTTTATTTTTATTATTATTAATTTTTTAATTCTTTTGATCTCCACCATCATTTTGAGATGAACGGTGGAGATTCATCCATTTTTTATTTAATTTTTTAAAAAAATGTGAAAATAATTCTTTTTCTAAGTTTTTTAAATTAATCTCCATCGTCCATTTTATATGGATAGTAGAGATCCAAATTTTTTATTTTTTTTATTATTTTAAGTTTTAAAAGAAAATGAAAAGGTGAAAACATGAAAATGCCCTTAAGTTTAAAAAAAAAAAAAAAAAAAAAAAAAAAAGACTAACTTTGATAGAATTTGAGTAACGATGCGAGGGATTCATGTAATAAAATAGTAAATATGTTTCTATATAGTATATTTCAGGGGTTTTCGTGTAAGTCATTTTTAAAACAATTAATCTAAAAATAAGGTTAAATAAATAATAACATGCATTTTGGATAATTTCTTTTTAAAAGTTGATCAATTGTTAGTTTGGATGGAACTCAACTACTGGTAGGGTTTTTGTGCAATATTTGACAAAAATATTACCAAATTTGTGCAATTAAGCTATAGCTAGGACGATGAGTGCAATTACTCCTAAAACTTTTTAAAGGTATGCTTTGGATTACAAAAGCAATACACCTTCAGGGAAAACATTGGGAAAATGATGAGAACCTCAGCATTAGACTTTTAATTAATTTAGGATTTTTAATTAAATTAGGATTATATTAATTTAAGTAGTTATTTCAATTGATTTAGGATTAGTATCTCATTTAAATTAGGATTAGTTATATTATTTTCTACTTTAACTAATATATATATATATATATATATTAAAACAACTCATGTATCTTTTTTGTTAATTTAGAATTTGTTTCTTCTAGGATTTTATTTCTTAAAAAAATTATGTTTCCTAGGAGAGTTAGAATTAGTTAGCTATAATAGGATATCATTTAGGATAGTTATTATGGTTTTAGATTGAGAATTATTAATAAAATCTCACTTCTTGGTGAGACAACTATCATGTTGTTTTTTGCTTTTCTAAGTAGCATATTAGAATCACTTGGACTAGATTCAAGTTATTTCGCTAATTTGATCCTAAATTATTTTGGCTTTTTTGAGAATTCACTCTGGAATTTGTTTGGGCTTGGGCTAGGGCTAGGTCAATTTGTTGATCTAATTCTAGATTATTAGTTTGCTCATTTTTTATTGGTCTATTGATTCACAATTTATCTTGATTGTGATAAATTATTGTGTGAAAATAGATTTGTTGGATCTAAAGTTAAGTCCTCACCAGAAAACAACACCAATATATTAATTATATAACTTGAATTTTGTTCTTATAATGTCATGTGCATACATATATGAATTTGGTAATTACCTGATCATCCCAATCTGTCCTCCACACAATGCAAGCGAGAACAATGGTTTGCATTGCTACTCCGCCCAATAATCCAACCCATAAACCCTGTAAAATCAAATGTGATCAATGCTTGTGCATAACATAAACCGTTTAATATTAATCAATCCCATAATGGACCCAATACTTCAAAATACATTTCATTTTACTTCAAGTGATGTGCACGTCTTTTAGTCCTACCATGTGTAAATATCAACAGCTAAGGAGATATTACTTCCTTCCAATTATAAGATAAAATATCCTGACCATTTATGTAATATTTAATTTTGATACATCCCCACAAACCTTTAAACCATTCTGTATTTAATTTTGAAAAAAAAAAATAATAATATTGAAGTTTTGTTGAAGTAATGGTACCTTAATTCCAAAATCAGCCACATATCCAAGAAGCATTCCTGTTGGAACCCCGATGACATAATAGCATCCCAAGTTAACATATGCAACCACACTTTGAAAACCAGCACCTATTGCTACACCTGATCGTTAACAACCATTCAATAGCTTCAAAATCTTATTCAATGAGAGCACCTTAACATTAAAAAGTGATTTTTTAAATTTGCTCAAGAAATGTTATAGACAGAAGCACTTGCCTGAGAGTACTGGCTGAATACTGTTAAACAATAATGAGAAAGCAAGTAGAACAGAGAGACTTGACACAGATTCTGCAATTTCTTCATTAGTTGAAAACAAGTATGAAATCTCACGACCAAAGAGTAAACATAAAATGAAGAATATCACTCCCTGAAATGCTGAAATACTCAAGTTAACTATAATGGAAAATTTAGCTGCTTTAGCGTTTCCATTGCCCAATTCATTTGCTACTCTCACGCTGTTGAAAATCATAACAGTCACATATAAGCATGATGGTAACGCTTAAATAGGATCCAAAAAATAGATATAAATTCCTTGTTGTCTCAACTCCCCTTGAATAGGTACGAATTAAGCTTCAATTAAGGTATTTACTAATATAGGGATGGGCCAAAAATTTATTTATTTATTTATTTATTTTTAAAGTGGGCACGCTTATAATATAATTAATAAAATAATATATATACACTAAAATTTAAAACATTTTGGTTGTTAAATTTTATTTTAATATCAATTATTAGATTTCAAAGAATTTAATAATTCTATAATCAATACATCTCTATTTGTTTTTTCAGTGCTATTCATCCTATGATTACAAAACTGGTTATGCAAACATCATGACTAAATAAGCACCCTTAAAAACCAAATCCTTCTAATATCATGATATAAACTCCATACCATCTCTACCAATTTCTAAAGAATTTTGGAACTGACACAATTTGTGATGATAGTTAATGAAAAATGAAAATGGTATCAAGTGGCGTCTTTTAAATCAAATTTTGTGACTTTGTTACTACATTAATAGTTTGAGTTTCAATGTCATTAAGATATGTGTACTAAAGGTGAGCGTAAAAACATGACCTGAACTGAACAACCCCACCCGACCTGAGGGTGTTCAGTTTAAATCATGTGACTTAGCGACAGGGTGTCTGGTTCTGCATATGCAGAACCGAATTTTCAACGAGTTAGTTCGATTGTGGATATCCAAAATCGAACCGACCCCAATAATTTGAGGGCACATGCAATAAGCTAAGCCCTAAATCAAAGATTTAGAAATCAAAAACCCCATTTTTCTTCCTTTTTCTTCACAACCGACTACTGCTGCCATTGTACTTGTTTCATTGTTGATCAAAACCCCATTTTGCTTGCATCCCATGGCTAATCTCTTCCCTAGATTTCATTGTTGTTTTGTTTTCCATTTTACAAAGGAAGAAGGTGTACAGTGTATGAAATAAAGTGAACAGTAAAGAGAGAAGAAGGAAAAGAATGTGAGACCAAAGAAGTGAAAGTGTTGAAGGAAGATAAGATTATATAGAGATTTGGAAGGCTATTATACCCTTTTTAACTTTATTAAAGTTGTTGTCAAATTGTTAGGAGAGTGATTTTGTGCAACAGAAGTGGATGATGACCCCACTCTTAGTCCATTCCTTCATTCAAGCTTTAATCACGTTTGTTTAGCCTGTTGATTCAAGAAGTTTTCTAGGTTTTTTTTTTTAATTTTTTTAATTTTTTATTGATTCTTGAATTCTCCTTTGAAAAGAGCTTTTGCCATCATTGTATGTTATCATGCTTGCTGTTTTTTTTTTTTTGGAATTTTTTCAAGAAAAATGACTTTTTGTTAGTTTTTGTTACATTTCTTTTCTTCTAGATTTGTTGTTAAGATTGCATGTCAATTTGTTTGCAATTAAATGGTTGTGAGATTTTGGTTTTGTTGAATGATTTTGTGCATAGACTTTGGTTGAATGATATTGCAAAAATTTAGTTTTGGCTGTCTCTTCTTCTAGTTTTCTCTTTCTCTTTTGTAGTTAAATGAAACCAAATCGAACTGAATGGAGGGTGTTTAGTTTTAGTCAATTCTGCCTCCAAATTTCTCCATATTTAGTTCTCAATGTTGATGTTGGGAGATAAACCCAAAAAGAAAAAAGAAGAAGAAAAAGTCATAAAGCACAATCAAGTGCACACTACCAAAATAGAAAATAAAAAAGACACTAGAGTTTTACATGGTTCGGGAAATTCCCTACGCCCATGGAGTGCACCAACACTTCTTCCACTATCAAATTGATGATTACAAACTCAACCCTCTGTCTCTCTCTCTCAATTACAAATCTCTCTCTCATAAATCTCTCTTACCTTCCTAAATTTATAAATCTAAGTCTAAAACCCTTAGACACCCCTTAATACCTCATACATCTCTTCTATAAGATGTTTAATATGTGTATTTATATTACAGAAACAATTCATAACTGGTTCGAACTTGAAAAATTGAAAAGAAAATGAATTCAAAAAATCTGTGTAAATCTGACCATCAGACCTTGTTGGAGCACGTGAGGATGCATGAGAGCTCCGTATTGCTGGATTTTTAAAGCATTGGATTTGTATCGAAATAAGCTTTCCAATGATTATTTGAGTAAAATGGACTTCGTTTGACCTACTTATGTGTCAGACAAAGTATGACACCATTTTCAATCCAAATTTTTTCAGGCTTTATAATTCTAACAATCTCCCACTTGAAAACTAAAACACATGCAATCATTGACTCTTATGACTAGTGAAAATGGTGCACTCAACTTCCTTTACTTCAATCTTGAAGACCAACTAAAGTTGAATACAGCTCCAGTTTCCCGATAGTCACTGGCTTGGTCAACATGTCAGCTGGATTCTTACTCCTAAGAATCTTTACAAGTGTCAACACTCCTTCATCTAACAAAATACAAATAAAGTGATATCTCATATATATATGCTTGGTCCTCGAACGAAATGTTGAATTCTTGGCTAAGTGTATCACATTTTGACTATCACTGCACAATACATTCAACACTTGTTTAAACCCCAATTCTACTATAAGACTTTATAACCAAATCAGTTCTTTACTTGCCTCTGTAACAACCACATACTCTACCTCAGTTTTAAACAAAGTCACAATTTTCTGTAATTAAGAAACCCAACTAATAGCTATTGTAGCCAAAGTAAATGGTTGTCGCAGCCAAAGTAAAAACGTACCATATAGTGCTCCGCCTGTGATTCACCTCTCCAATAAAGTTAGCATCAACATATCCTTGTAGCTTCAAATCACCCCTTTTGAATCATAAACATTTTTCTGTTATACCTTGTAGATACCTCAAAACACATTTAATTGCCTTCCAATACTGCTTGCCTAGATTAGACATAAATCTACTAACTGCTCCCACTGCATGAGCAATATCTAGTGTCATGGAAACCATAACATACATTAAGCTTCCAATTGCAAATGTATATGGAACTTTATCCATGTATACCTTTTTTTAAACTATCTCTGAACACTGATCCTTGGATAGTTTAAAGTGACTAGCTATGCGAATTTTAACTGGTTTAGTATCACTCGTGCTAAAATGCTAAAGAACCTTATAAATGTACTCTACTTGAGACAATTGCAATGTACCTTTCTTTTTATCTCTATTAATTTTCATTCCAAGAATCTGCTTTACTACCCTCAAATTCTTCATCTCAAACTCACTAGACAGTTATTCTTCAACTTTATTATTTCTTCCAAATCTGCTCCGGCTACTAACATATCATCAATATAGAGTACTAAGATAACATAACTGACATCAACCTTCTTAAAGTAACAACAATGGTCAGCATTGTATCTTAAGTATCCTTTCTTTTGCATAAAACCATCAAATTTCTTGTACCATTGACGAGAAGCTTGCTTGAGGCCATACAAGCTTTTGGTCAACCTATATACTAGACCCTTGACCACCAATCTAGCCTTGTACCTCTTAGAGTCATCATGTTCTTCCTTAATTCTAAAGATCCATTTATTTTGGAGTGATTTCTTACCCTCTGGTAACTCTGTTAACTCCCATATATGGTTCAAATTCAAAGACTTCATCTCACCCTTTATTACTAACTTCTACTTGCTAGAATCATCTACCTGACATGCCACAACATAGCATTAAGGCTCTTCACTATCAGTTAGTAGGAGATAGTTCAAATCATACTTCTTATTTGGTATTCGACATCACTTGGACCTTCGCAATACATTTGCAAGATCTTTTGACTCATCAGGGTATAAATCTACAACTTCCTTTTCTGGTGGTTTTGAGTCTACACCTCCACACGTCAAACTTGAAGTAGTGACAAGTTCTTTTTCTATAGTATCCTTGGCTTCTGATTCCATACCTAGCTTAAGATTCTTACAAACAAGCACATTATCACGATTAAAATTGTTAGGTTCAGATATCTCCCCACTAGAAACCTCTATAAATTTCCTATCTTTATACATAACTTTCTCATTGAAGATGACATCCCTGCTCCTAATCATCTTCATACTATTTTCATCCTAAAACTTGTACCCAAATTCATCATCCCTATAGCAAATAAAAATATATTTACCAAATTTTGGGTCAAGTTTGTTTCTAGCATTATTACTAACATAGACATATGCTACACATCCAAAAACTCTAGTATAAGAAAGTTTTACCTCCTGACCACTCCAAATTTCTTTGAGTAGTTTGAAATCTAAAGGCATTGATAAACCACGATTGATCAAATTAGTTGTTGTATTGATTGCTTCTGCCCAAAACTGTTTTGGCAAACCAGTGTGTAGCCTCATGCTTCTGGCTCTCTTAATCAATATTCAGTTCATACATTCTACAATACCATTCTACTATGGAGTACTATGCATGATCCTCTCAAGATGAATCCCACTCTCGAAGAAAAACTTCTTGAACTCAAAAGTTTCATACTCACCACCATTATCCGATTGCAACTTCTTGATCTTCAAACTAGTTTCATTCTCAACCATTGCCTTCACTTCTTGAAAGTATCAAATACCTTAGATTTCTACCTAAAAAAACAAACTCAAACCTTTCTTGAGTGATCATATATGAAAGTGACGAAATAACCAACTAAGGAAATCGATGCAGATCCCCAAACATCTGTATGAGTTGACTCCAATTTCATTGTCTTTGAAGTTCTCCCGATTCTCTTAAAACTCACTTTTTTTGCTTTCCAAAAACGTAATTTTCACACATGTCTAGGTCAATCGATTTCAAATCTAGCAACTTGCCATTCGAATGCATGCATGACTCGCAATTCCTTAGCACTCATATGCCCAAGCTTTTGATGCTATAAGTTGGGATCATCTCTACTTTCAGCTACAACAAATAAAGCATGTCCGTCTATAGTTGTATAAAGAGTTCCATTCTTCTTTCCTTTGACGATAGTCATAGCTCCTTTCGAAATCTTCTAGGCATCTCTTGAAAAAATTATCATATAATCATTTGTAGCCAACCGTCCAATTGAAATCAGATTTTTCTTTAAATTAGATACATGCCTCATATTATCAAGTTTCTAAACATATCCATTTAGATTGATCTTCATCTTTCCTTACCCATAATGTCGCATGCCTTGTCATCACTAAGATAAACCTTACCCTGGTTGTTTGCTACATATTCTTCAAATAATTCCTTCTTAGAGGTAGCATGAAATGATGCTCTTGAATCCAATATCAATGATTTAGTATTATCCTCCAAAGAGCAAATTAAAGCATCATCCAAGCCTTCTGAAACATAATTTGCATTAGTCTAACCATCACTTTGTTTGTTTAGAGCTTTACATTCTGACCGGTAATGCTCTGTCTTGTGGCAATTCCAGCATTCGATGTCTTTTTTACTACCTTGCAAATTATTCTGACGGTTTCTAGATTTAGACCTACCATGCTGCCCATCTCTAATGTTGCTTCTTCCTCTACTTGCCATATTTAAAGCTAAATTTGAATTAAAGAACTCATCTTCACACCTACAAATCTCTTTAGTCATGATCATATCCACAACTTCTAAAAACTTCAATTTTTCTTTTCCAAGCGCACCGTTAATTGACTAGATTGTACCCTTCCATCTTTCAGGTAATTAACCCAAGATAAGCAAGGCTTGTACTTCATCATCAACTTCAATCTTTGCAGACGTTAGTTAATTCATAATTTCATTAAACGCATTTAGGTGCTCCTTGAAGTTTCCGTTTTCTAATGTTTGGAAAGAAAAGAGTTTCTTTATTAGATATACTTTGTTTGTCGCAGAAGATTGTTCATAGAGATTTGATAAGGCTTTCATGAAAGACGCCGTTGTGTCTTGATTTTTCATATTAAAGGCTGTTGATCTCAATAAACTCAATCAAATCGCGCCTAGGGCTTTACGATCTAACACTTTCCAATCTTCATCTTTCACGTCTGCTAACTTTTCTTTGAGCGACAAGTGCAAGTCTTTTTGGTACAAGTAATTCTCCATTTGCATCTTCCAAAAACTAAAATTTGATCCATCAAACTTCTCAACTTTGTATTGATCCTTCTCTAGACCCGTGATCTTCCGCCTAAACTAACAAAGCCAACCACTAACAAACTTGACTCTGATACCAGTAGTTGGAAGATAAACCCAAAAAGAAAGAAGAAGAAGAAGAAGAAGAAGAAAAAGTCGTAAAGCACAATCAAGCGCACACTACAAAAACAGAAAATAAAAGAGACACAAGAGTTTTACATGGTTCAGGTAATTCCCTACATCCACGAAGTGCACCAGCACTTCTTCCATTATCCAATTAATGATTAAAAACTCAAGTCTCTGTCTCTCTTACTCTCAATCACGAATCTCTCTCTCATAAATCTCTCTCACTTTCTTAAACTTGTCAATCTAAGTCCGAAACCTTTAGAGACCCCTTATACCTCATATATCTCTTCTTTGAGATGTTTAACATGTGTATTTATAGTAACTGGTTTGAACTTGAAAAATTGAAAAGAAAATGGATTTGAAAAATAAATGTAAAACTGACCATTGGACCTCGTTGGAGGGCATGAGGGTGCGTGAGAGCTCTATTTGCTTTGATTCTTGAGGATTGGATTTTTATTGAAATAAGCTTTTCAACAATACCTTATCTAAGTAAAACGAACTTTGTTTGACCTATTTACATGTTAGACAAATTTGACCCCATTTTAAATTCAAATTCTTTCAGGAATCCAAATTATTTCAGGCTTCATAATTCTAACAATTGAGAATTGAACATTACTCAGTTCGATTCAATTCCCATGAACTAAAAACCCACTTTCCCGTCCCTAATGTGTACAGGGAAAAAAATGTACTTAATAAGGCTTCTCTTCCATTTCTCTTTCATCATTTGTCTTTCTCTTTCATGTTTTCTCTCTCTCTGTTTTTTTTTTTGGATTCTTACATGAATGATTTGAAAAAATATTCGAATCTAGAAGAATAACATGAAGATTAAAAAAAAAAATTCGATAGGAAGAAGAAAACTCAAATCTGGAAGAATAACTTGAAGATCTAAAAAACAAAAAAGGCAGAAAGTAAAGGAACATAAGAAAATATATCTTGAATGAGTTATCTCTCAAAGGAAGAGGTTATTTGTCAAAGGACAGGTTTGTCTCTTAAAAGAATAATTTATTTCTCGAAAGAATAATTCATCTTTAAAAGAGAGCTTTTCTCTCGAAGGAAAGACTTATCTATTGAAGGAAAGATTTATCTATCGTAAGAAGAACATATCTATCGAAACTTGAAAGGACTTACCACTCAATAGAAGGACTTATCTATATAGATGGACTTATCCATTAACAGAAATATTTATCTCTCTGAAAAAGGAAATATTTATTGAAAGACTTATCTCTTGATGGAATGACTTATCTATCGAAGGAATGATTTTTGTCTCGAAGGAAGAACTTATCTCTTGCACGAAAATCAAGTTTTATTAAGGATATTTTTTATTGAAACTCAAAATATTAATATAGTGACAATGTCACAAACAAAGGCCCCAAACGTGCCTTTTATCCAAAGAAGATAAAAGCAAATAAAAATTGAATACAAAAGAATATATGTTAACTACACATCATTAATAACACAGAATCACGTGTATTTGTAAAATATACCTTTCAATAGTTGCGCATGAGTAGAGCAAACTAACAAAAACAAGATAAGAAAGAGAGGTGTGAAGATAAGACAACATAAGTTTAAAGCAATACCATGAGGCAGTCATGAAGCCGAGGCAGAGCATCAGGTGATATGCACTAACATTAAGGCTACAACAAATCCAAATCGATACAATTAGTACTTTGATAGAGCAAAATGTTCCAAAAGTTGGGGAAAACAACTTACCAAATAGAGAAGGCAGATATGGACACTGTTGCATTTTTCATGTAACCAGCCAATAAGACTAGAATTGAAGTGTACCAAAGCTCCAAGCTATCAAAAATGGAACAATTAAAATCAAATTGCATATGATGATTATTGTGGCGTTTTGGCAACAAGAGAATTTAATCACAAAAGAGATTAATTAATTTCATGATTTCATAAAAATGCATATGCCTAAGGGACTTTGGGCACATGGATTTTATCTAATTTCAAAATTAAAAAAAAAAAAAGAGTAAATTGTGTAGAGAAAATAATGTAACATACCAAAGCATGACACCAGAGGAAATAGAGAGCTTTATTACGGGTAAAATATCAGAAAAAGCAGCTTTGGTAAATCCTTTCCAAGTACTTGGACACCAACCACCAAAAATGTACACAAGCGCTCCAATGACCATCACCCAAGCACCAATGTTCATTGCCCCCATTGCACCATTGATCCCCCAACCCAGTTTGTACACGAAAATCCAAGCAAGAGGCACATCAAGCAGAATAGAAGCAGTGGATAGCCACCCAATGATCATGTTTTTGAGTTGTGCTTGTAAGTACATTTGGATGGTGAAACTAAAGACCATATGATAGAGAAATGGAATGAACCATGGACACAGTCTTCCAGCTGTTTCAGCTATGGTTTCCTCCTGACCAAGTAGCTTCAAAATTGGCGTTGCGAAGATGAAAATTGGGATGAAAATTGTAGCAGTTACTAGATCAACTATCCATGATCTTTGCAAGTAAATTCCCATCATATGATATTGCCCTGCTCCATATGCTTGTCCACATAATGTTTCAGTTGCACTTGACATGCCCAGCTTTTTCAATCCCCCATAAAATAAAAAATTAAAATCTTTTCAAATTAAATTTCAATTTTTTTCTCACACCTTACCAAGTCAGATGACTATCTGAATCAACCCAAATAAAACTATAATAGCATAGTTCGGATGATTGTGCCCAAACATTGAAAGAGATCTACTCACACCTTTAACACAAAGGGTGAGACTTATTGACACTTGACCCTGTGACTTGGAGGGGTCAAAGTATGTGGAGGTGGCTAACCATTACATCACCTCACTTGTGTGAAATTAAATTTCTACTCTGATACCACATAATTATAAACAAATGCATTTGAAAATGCCCTTAAATAGTTGAAACTTCTTCCATGTTATATGAACATTTGTTGTAAAACAAACACAAAACATGAAATAGAAAACACAGCCCGAAAATTAATTTAAAACAAATTTACAGGAGGAGCTAGCTTACCAGAATTCCATTGACAAAGCGCAAAAAAATGCTTTGCGTGAGTGCAAAAGTTGCAAGGTCAATTTCACTGATATGTCCAAGAAAACTTTGTGTGGCCACAATAAGTCCAAAAGAAGTCAATCTAGCTACTATTGAAGGAAATGCAATCCTCCATAAGAGTCTGAATTCATTCCATATTCTACTTCTCAGTCTCAAATCACTTGGCTCCCGTTCTTCTACTCCCATAAGCCTCTCTTCCAATCCATTATCCATGACTCTATTACACCAAAAATAGTTCTTTGAAATGCACTCCTTATATATATTGTTTAATTAAAAATACCTTTTTATTATATAGAGAGAATTTTCTTTTACTTACTTTAAAATTAACACTCAAATATTTTTGTAAACATGGTTTTAATGGCGAAAAGATATCAATGTGATAGGCAATACAAGACAAAATAATAACACATAAAATTTATATGAAAAAACCCTAAATTCAGGAAAAAATCATGAGTAGAGAAGAATAAATTCACTAGATTGTAGTACAAAAGAGAATGTTTAGGGCAGCTATAAAACATAATAATGAGCCCTAATAAAATATATCATATATATATCCATATGCGCGCGCACTTGTGAGTACAATAAACCTAGATCCAAGCCAAAATAGAGCAAGTCCATACTATCTATATATGAGAGTGCAAGAAACCCTGGACCCAAGCCAAAATAGAATAGGTCTATACTATCTATATATGAGAGTACAAGAAACCCTGGACCCAAGCCAAAATAGAATAGGTCCATACTGCCCCCCTAAAAATTTCTTATTTGTTATTTCATTACAATTGTTGCTCCGTAAGCTCTTCAGATCAAAACAAACAGAATTTAGGTCACAAACTCTAGCAAATGGTTTCAAAATGTGTTTGATGTAATTATGGAGAAAAAGTTTTGACATTTAAAATTTAAAATAATAATAATAGTAATAATTAGGCAATAGACTAATTGATAAATGTCAAGCATGCTTAATGTACCCGTATAACATCTAGCTGAGCCTCTTGTGGTATTGAATATCCCTTACCGAAGGAAGCTATATATATATATATATATATATATATATATATATCGGGAACGGAACATTTACAGAAAAAATGGCCAAAAATGCTGTTTGAAGGAAGCTCTATTGGTGCATTTATAAAAAAATATGGCCAAGAATGCTGGTTTAAGGAAGCTATATATATATATATATATATCTATTTAAAATGATATGACCAAAAAGTGAAAACATATTTATAACTTTAATAAATAGCAATAATTAAAGTCATTTCACTGCTGGTATTCTACGTAAATCCCAACAAATTAATGAAGATTTAAGAAGTAGAATAAAGAAAACTCACTGGAGGGTAAGCAGCCACAGAGAGAGAATACTCTTAGTAGAAAATTTCCTTTTCTTTCTTTCTGAAAACAGCAACTCCAACAGTAAAGCACACAAACACACAGCTTAGCCTAAATATATCAAATAATTTGTTTTTTGAAATGTTTATTAGTCCTTCTCTTTCTTGAACAGAAAGTTAGTCATAGGCATCTTGGTAGTTGGAAACAAATGATGTGATAGTCATGGGCATCTTGGTCGTTGGAAACAAATGGTGTGATGGTTTCACGACCTAACTTTATGTCCTCCCATAGCTTTCTTTCCATTTTTTTCCTTAAAACTTTATAATCAAATAATATATAAGTATAAACCTAATAAATGATCAATATTATTAGTTATTTTCTCTTCAAAGTATGTAAGTATTTCACCAATCTTATAAAAAATAATATATTGTTACAAACATGAGCATATCATAAAAGGAATAAAATGGGACCAAAGTATACCTAACAATTAGACCGGTGATTTTTTATATAATAGAATGACTTGGATTTATATTTTAATTTGAAGCCATTATAAACAAGTTCTCAAATTATCATGTTATTGAACTTCAGATCATGTAGGTTAATTATTATAGATCACACTTTTTTTTTTTTCAAAATTAGAATACAAATTAGATTTGACCTAAACAGAAAATTAGATTTATATATGTTATTGTTATCCAAACAAACCTACAAATACCAAGAAATTGTAAGTGTTTAAACAAGTAAAATTTAATTTGATTGAATATAAAATAGGAAAAACAGAAATATTTACCGTTTAAATAAAATAATTAATAATTAATTTAATTAGGAAATTTAGTTTTAGAAGAGTACATTTACATTTATATTTAATATTTATATGTAAACTGTTCTTTTGTTTTTTTAAGTTATAGGGACAGAGAGTGTCCACCCCTAATTTACAAATCTAATTTGAAAATTTTTTTAAAACTAATTATTAACTAGAGAATCACTCTACATGTATATGAAAGATGAATTACAAAACTATATTACTAATCTTTGTGTGTTTCTTATAGCTTTAGGTATAGTTTTACACTAGTTTGTGTAGGTCGGGGAGCTTATTTCATTATTAAATCGATGTGCGGGGTAGCTCACTTAGGGTGAAATTTTTTATAAAACTGGAAAAGTTGACTGGTAGATATGTGACCCTATTATTATTTTGACAGTACGTTATGTTGCCCTTTCCAACTAACACATTCACACATGTTGGACGGCAGACCCTCTGGCTGATTGGCTCAGTGAGCCATTGATGTGTTTTCATCAATATTAAACGTTGGAATCGACAAACAATTATGTCAAATGACTCATCATAATGTTCGAGGTTTGGCTGCTGGCGTCTAGTGGCATTTGTTCACCCTCATCCCCCAATCCAATTAATAATAATAATAAAATAATAAAATTTCTTTTATTCATATATATAAATTTTTTTTTACCTCCGTATGGATAGATCTCTATTATATGAAAATAATATCTCAAACCGTATTAATAATATTTCCATTTCGATAGATCTCGATAATTTTTTTAATCTATTTCAATCTTAAAAATAAAATAAAATAAATAAGCCAATTAAAATTCTAATCACCACTGCCCATAATCATCACTGGCAAGATGGGAGAGCAACAATTGATGGTTGACCAACCAACTGTTGACAACGTGAGTAGTTTTCTTCAAATTTCATATCCTCTTCTATTATAAAATAAAAAATAAACTAAAATTGATGGTTCATCAATGTGTAGTCTTCATTGATTGCCAGACAAAAAATAGACAAGTGATAAGTACCTCAAATATAATAATAAAATCTTATTTTGACTATACATTAAAACTATATTTTATTTTAACTTGTTTGTACTTGCAGTCCTGCAACTTACAAGTTATTTATTTCAAAATGATATAACTACCCTTATTTATTTAGTTTTTTAAAATGTCATTAGCAGTACGCCACTCATGTGAGTCATTATTAGACTGGATAAAAGCTTTATTGCCAAACAACATCGAGGTGGTGTAGTCATTTTTATTTTAACTAAACATTTTGTAAAATGTTTTCACTTTTTTCTTAAAATATATCTCAATTATTTTGCAAGTGAATTTCAAACCATAAACTCTCGTCCTTTTTCATTTGCCTAACTAATACCTAACCTAGTCAATGTGTATTAGATGAGTTGGCCTGGTCAGCAAGCTCACTAAAGTCTTAGTCTATGAGTAAGTAACATTGCTTGCAGATTAAGAAAACTTATCTGTCTTAAGCTTAGAGTTTTCAGACTTTAATCTCTCTACCTTTACAGTTATTAACAACCTTAAATGCCACCTGTAGATTGTTGGGTTTTATACCCTAAAAACTTGTAATTATGTAAACAGTTTTAATAAATAATAATAAAGTATTCATTTTATTCAATTTATATATTTTACAAAAATTATATATATCATAAGAAATATCATTGATTACTGATGTATTATCAAATTAAGTATATAAGTGTTATATATAAGCAGATTTAGTTTGAAAAAAGTAATTTAAAGAGTCCGTAGAAAGTGAACGAAGTTAGGTACTTTGTTTGTAGTAAATCTACAGTTACAGTCCATTTTATATTCGATATGATAGTTTTATCTGAGACTATTCATGTATTGACATAAAAATGGAGACACCTTATATAATAAAGATTATATAAAACCGGACCACGATAAATATGAGTCTCTAATTAATATCCTTTAAACTTAAAGATTTATATTTATCAACTAGATTATTATATATGAATTGATCTTAATCCTGAGTATATTATGAACTCCTGCTTGTTGAATTATATCCTTTGATTTACATGAGTGAGATCGATGTAGATACTCAATCAATAACTTCATACTTTGGGGATATGATTTAGTAAGTAACTGGGAACATTCTATACAATAGTGGAATCCACTCCTTCTTACGAGAAGTAGAGAAATAGTTTTCTTAAAAGTTGATTCAAGTCTTGAACAATAAAAACACTCAATTTTCTATTCATATGTAAGTAGAAAGATAAATTCATAAATTGTTATGAATATATTGTTCATTAAGGATCAAGATATAATTAGAGGGGTATAACAGATATTTTGATCTAGTTCTAATTATGAACTATTTGTGGAGGGTCAAATCATATGCAGTGATTAAATCAATAAACATTGAAAATTTCAGATTGTATAAAAAAATCTGTAGTTTTGAGAGTGTAATCTTAGGTTTTTAGTGAAGTAATTTTGAGATTAATAATAATGAATTATTTAATTAAAGAGTTTAATTAATAATTTTGATATTATTGGAGCTCAAAACTATAGGTCCATCAGGTCCCCTTGATAGTTTATTTCACTATAAAAAACATGTATATAGAATATTGTAATTGAATTGTCCAATTACATTTGTTACGTTGGCAACAAAATAAGTGTTCACTTAATTATTTGAATAATATTGATTATTCAAATTAATTATTAATTATTAATTATTTAATTGATTTTGTAAGAGGTTTTGAATTTGATTCTCAGTACTGACCGAGTATAAATTAATTATGAATTAATTAGAGGTCACGGGTTCGATTTCAAAATATAACATGAATTAATTTTGAATTAATTATGTTATATGAGGTAAAAATTTAATTTTAATAAATATGTGGTTCAATGTTAATTTTGATTAATGAAACCCTAATTGTTGCCTATAAAAAGAAAAGAAATAATTTTCTTTTGAGCAGCTTTTGGTTATACATATGTTCGAGAAACAGAAAAAAAAATTAGAGAACAAGATTTGAATCTTTGCTCTCTGTATAACCAAAAACAAATACTTACCTCTTATAAATATTTATTTGATTTTCTTTTTAGAAAAGAAATCAAAAATAACTGGGCACAGTTCTATATAATTGTGTCCACTCGCTTGTTTCTTGGTGTAGAGACATATCAAGGAAGACAAGGTGGTGAGCAATCCACAGAGATCAATACAAAATGTACAAGATTCAATCTTTATTTTGTGTTATTATTTTATTTACTATTTTATGAATTCTGTGTTCTTGAGTTTTCTAAAAAAATTTAAAACTCAATATTCCAAAAATTCTCAATTTTTAACAAAAACAATTATTGTTTTTCCCTTCAATTGGTATCAGAGTCTGGTTCTAATAAAACAGTATTTTTAAAATAATATGTTTTGTATTGATTTGTATGTCATTGAGTAGACACTATTACTTTTTATTTGATTATGACATGATATATTATTTATTCATGTTTGATGAATGAGAATTGCATGGAATGATCGTTAATTGTATGGTTCTTTGATTAATTAATTTGATTGATTTTGTAAGCTGTTTGTGGCAATTTTTCTATTGTAATTAATAAAATTAGGGTTTTATTTATTTATTTTTTTTTAAGATTGAAGCGCAGAGAAGACTTTATATTAGGGCTGACAATTTGGAACCCGATACGACGGGTTGATACGAAACCGACACGATTATTACGGGTTAGGGTTGAGTATTAACGGGTTGGGTAAATAAACGGGTCAACCCGTCTAACCCATTTAATTATCGTGTCAGGTTCGGGTTCTATTTAACGAATAACGGGTTGACCTGTTAAATAAGGGTAAAAAAGTAATTTTATTTTAGAGGGGTAGTCATGTAATTTTAGTGGTAGATATATATACCTTTCAAAGTTCAAACTCTAATCTAAACACAAGTCTCCAAACTTATCTTTACACTTCATCTCATCACAAATTGTCATGTAGTGGTAAAATTTTATTGGTTTTGATAAAATATTTGTTAAACTATTTTTTTCATGTATAAATGTATAATTTCTTAATTAATTAACTTTAATTATTATCTTTTGACAAGTTTAGTTTGGCAGTTGTAATCAACGCTTGATGTTGTTTTTCTATTATAAAAGACTACATCAAAAGAAAATTTATGTTGTTTTTTTTTTTTATATTAATATGGAGAACTATATTTGCAAAGATATTTTTATAATCATCTTTGTAAACATTTGTATTTTTATAGTTTAGATTGTATTTGTGTATGATAGTATTTTTTAAGTCTTATATATCTTTAGTTTAATTTTGTTTTTTAGTATATCTATATTAAAATTTAAATGTATTAACTATCATTAAATGGATCATAAACGGGTCAATTAAACGGATTATTATTCGTGTCGGTTAAACATGTCACTAATATATCGGTTAAACGGATCATTAACGAGTTGACTCGTTAGTAACCGTATCGGGTTCGGGTTGAGGAGATTCAACCTGTTTCCTTACCGGATCATATCAAAAATTATCGGGTCGGGTTCTGATCATGTCCAATCCAACCCATCAATTCGAATTGCCACCCCTACTTTATATTTGCTGCGGATTGCGGTTTGTGGGCTGAAATTTTCTAATTAATTTTGCTGGAAAAATCTGCGTTGAATGGATGTGCGTACTGGTTTGCGAACCACTTGGGTTTGCACTAATTGCAACGTTGATGGTCTGATAAGCGCTTAAACAAACTGGGGCGACTGGTTTGTGAATGGTCTGACGCGCGCTTAAACAAACTGACGCGACTAGTTTGTGAAAAGTCGGGTGTGCGCTGCCAAGAGTAAATCTTGAGTATGTGATGCACTAACAGCCCGACAGGTGTTTTGGTAGTACATGCGATGTACCCAAAACAGAGCATTCGATCTGGTGCGCAAGAAGGACAAATATTTCTATTTGCACAGCACGTGTTAATGGTTCAACGCATTTAAAGTCAAATTGTTGCACTGCCAAAACTGCAATTGTTAAAGTGCAATTGTCCTTTGTCATGCACAAAAGACAAAATTGCAATTTTTTTTTGTGTCATGCACAAAAGTAAAAAACAGTGCAATTGTTGCACAAGCTTATGCGTGAATATTCGTTGCACGCTTGTGCATAAGACTCATGTGCACTTACTGCACCAAATTGATGGACAATTTGCACATGCTCCCATTGGACAGTTTATTGGATATTTTCCAAACAGCCCGTAGGCTTATGGGTTTCATAATTTTGCGTTACCATTTTCAATCGTAAAATTATTAAAAATTATCCACCCGTTTTGAATAATTTTTATTAGTTTCAAAAATCATGAAATGGGCTTCTAGCTCAATTTATTTGATGAATATTCTTGATTGTTAAATTAGATTTAATTATAAGCCCAACAAAAGCCCATGAAGATTTTTGAAGACCATGAAGACTAGAAGTGAAGGTTAAAGAATGTCTTGATTAATTTATGTAATCCCGAAACTAGATTTAAGTTGTTAAAATAAAAAAACTCGGTCATACACATGTTGTTTATTTAAATTATTTATCATGCGATAATTAAATAATTTGTTGATAACATGACCATGCATAAAATATATCATATAAAATAGAGAGTGTCTACGCACTGCATTAGAACATGACATGCATCATATATATTATTTTATTTTACTATTAAATTTTTTATTAGTATAAATAGAAGAATATACATAGAATGCCTTTTAAATAATTTAAATTGATTTTTGTAAAAAATCATAGATTTCAAATTAGAAATATGATTTCAAAAATTGGCATTCATAATGTGGATTAGATTTTAATTAATTAAAATCTGGTAACTTCATACTAAATCTAGTCTTTATAAATGAATTAGATTTTAAGTGTTAAAAATCCGGTAATTCATTAAGTGTTAATAAGTTTTAAACTTTAGTAACTCACAAATTCTTAGTAATTTAAATTATCTTTTTAGCTGTTAATAATCTAAGGCAATTACTACGAATTTTTAATAGAAAACCCTAACCTTAAAATAGTGAGTGGGAGAGGGATATATGACAATATATCTCGTAGTCTCCATCATTAGCTCAACACCGTGAAACTTAAATGGTGCCTCGAGATGGCTTTGTTATCGTCCCCCTATGGGTGGTGTCCATTTAAGTTGATCGAAGTTGACTTCCTAACGGATAGGATTCCTATATGTATCTTGGGATTGACCTACCCTATGGTGGCAATTCTCAAGTTAAGTCCATGAAATTCAAAATAATGAGTTACACTCATAAAGAAAATAATTAATTGTTAATTATTTTCTTAATCGAAAAATGGTAGTTAAGTAATATAGGAATAAAAGTTATTTTGTTATATTATTTAATTGAGAATGTCTCAGTCTAACATACAGATATTTGACTTACTCTACGATGACACTTATTTGTGGAATGTTAGATTATCGTGGCATAGTAATTATTTTCTAGGGTATTTTCTAATTCATCATTCGTGTTTCATACATCACGTTTAATTTTATGCCAAAATTACATGATATTAATTTTTGTAAATTGATATTACGTGTTTTTTATTTTATTTATTTTCAGCAATGGTATTTCCGTTGATTTCTATACTAGCTAATGATAAACTTAACGGAGAAAATTATGTCAAATGGAAAAGTAACATGAACGTAGTCCTGGTCTATGAAGACCTTAAATTTGTCACGACTCAGCCTTGTCCTTCCTAACCAGTAGAAAATGTTGGATGTGTTGTGCGTAAGACCTATAAAAAATAGGTCATGGTCGATCAGAAAGCCCGCTGCTACTTGTTAGCAGAGATGTCCGAGGTACTTGCTACCAAACATGAGACAATGATAATAGCAACTCAGATACTAGAGTCATTACAGAGCATGTTTGGACAACCTTCTGAGCAGCAATGGCACGAAACTGTTCATGTTGTTATAACTGCTAGGATGAAGAAAGGTACATCTATTCAAGAGTATGTCTTGAAAATGATGACCCACTTTAACATAACTAAAAGCCATGATGGGGTTATAGATGAGCGTAGCCAAGTGAGTATGATACTAGAAACTTTTCCGAAGAGTTTCATATAATTTAAGAGTAACTATGTTATGAACAAGTTAACTTACTCACTTACGTAGTTACTCCATGAGCTCACTACTTATTAATCTATGAATAAGGACAAAAGTAAGTCCGGTGAAGCAAACATTGTTGGGACTTCTTCTTTTGGTATAAACAAGAGGAAGAGAAACACTAAAAAGGCTAAGGCTAAAGCTAAGCCCAAGATGCAACCTACTCAGAAGAAGACTAAAAAGGGTTCTAAGGCTACCAAGCCCAAAGGAAAATGTTTCCATTATGGTGTTAATGGGCATTGAAAGAGGAACTATCCTAAGTACCTCAAGAAGCTCCAAGAGAAGAAGATGAAAAGTAAATGTGATTTTTAGTAATTGAATCTTGTTTAGTGGAGGATAATTCATCCTCTTGGATAATTGATTCAAGAGCCACTAATCATATTTGTTTTTCTTTGCAGTTGATTGATTCATATAGGTAGCTTGATGAGGGTGAGTTCAACATGCGAGTCGGGACTGGGGAAGTTGTTTCAATGAAGGCAGTGGGAGAAATTAGACTTTATTTCAATAATAATTGTTTTATTGTTATGAACAATGTTTATTTTATTCGTTAGACTTTTTTTTAATAATAATTATTTTATTGCCACGAACAATGTTTATTTTATTACAGGTTTTAAGACAAATTTGACTTATGTATCTAAACTTTTGGAATTTAATTATTCAGTTTCTTTTTATAATAAATAAGTTATTATTTCTAGAAACGGTTTGAAAATTTGTCTAGGGATGTAAGAAAACGATTTATATGTGTTAAGACCGTTAATGCATAATCCACTGCTTAATACTGAAATGTTTAAGGTTGAAAAACCAAAAACAAAACGACAAAAGGTTTCTCGAAATGATGACATTTATCTTTGGCATCTAAGACTTGATCATATTAACCTTGACAAATTAGACAGATTTATAAAGAGTAGTCATTGAAGCAAGTTAAAGGTAGGTACTTTATCTATTTGTGAATCATGTCTAGAACGTAAAATGACTAAAAAACCTTTTATTAGAAAATGGCTTAGAGCTAAGGAACCATTAGAGCTTATACATTCGGACATCTGCGATCTTATGAATGTTAAAGTTAGAGATGGTTATGAATATTTCATCACCTTTATTGATGATTATTCAAGATATAGGTATGTTTACCTAATGCAACGGAAATCGGAAACTTTTGAAAAGTTCAAAGAGTTTTGAGTTGAAGTTGAAAATCAATTAGGTAAAATATTGAAAACTCTACGATCAGATCGTGGAGGCAAGTATCTCGATACAGAGTTTAAAGATTACTTGCTTAAGCATAGGATTCTATCCCAACTGACTGCTCCTAGAACACCCCAATAGAATGGTGTTGCAGAAAAGAGAAATCAAACTCTTTTGGACATGGTGAGGTCTATGTTTAGTTTCTCATCATTTCCTAGTTCATTTTGGAGATATGCATTGCAAACTGCAATGTATATTTTGAATGTCATACCATCTAAGTCAGTTCCAAAAACGCCTTTAGAATTGTGGAAATGTCGCAAAGCTAATTTATGACATTTTCGCATATAGGGGTGTCCAGCACATGTGCTGAAGAACAAGATTGGAAAGTTGGAACCACATTCCAAAGTTTGCCTATTTGTAGGTTATCCTAAAGAGACTAGGGGCAAACTTTTTTATAGTCTTAAAGAAAATAAAGTGTTTGTATCGACAAACGCTACTTTTATTAAAGATAATTATATAAGATATTACAAACCTTGAAGTAAACTTGCACTTGAGGAGTTACTTCTTAGGTCGAATAGTATTTCGTCAGCAATAGTTAAGGCTTTCAACACTTAACCTTGTAGCAGGGTTGACAATAACCAATTTGATCTATTTCAACAATAAAAGGGATAAATGAACATTTTTTAAGAAGAAAAAACTTTTATGGTGTGTTTACTTGATGTATTAGGGAATGAGAATAATTGTTAGTGTTTATTAACTCTAAAATCAATCTATAATAAGAATGAAATTGTGAGTCTTACATGAATTTAGTGTTATGAAATGATAATAACAATTCATACCACTTTTGAACGTCAAACAGATTCTTATCAGAATCATCTATCACCTCGTCATAGTAGGAGGGTTATTAGACCACCAGTCCGCTACAGAGAGATTGGAAAGGCACACATTGCTATCTCCGATGAGACTGTAGATGATCCATTGACATATCATGATGCAATGGAGGATTCTGATAAGGAAGAATGGCTTAAAGCCATGAATTTCGAGATGGAGTTTATATACGTTAACTTAGTTTGGGAACTTGTGGATAAACCAAATGAGATAAAACCCATAGTTTGCAAGTGAATCTATAAAAGGAAGAGAGAAGTGGATGAAAAGGTAAAGACCTTTAAAGTTAGACTAATGGCAAAGGGTTATAGCTAGAAAGAAAGAATTGACTATAAGGAAACTTTCTCGCCAGTAGCTATGCTTAAGTCCATTCGGATTCTTCTATCTATTGTCACATGTCTCGACTATGAGATTTGGCAAATGGACGTCAAGACTGTATTTTTTAACGGTAATCTTGATGAAAGTATTTATATGGTACAATTAGAGGGATTCGTGTCCTAAGGTCAAGAGAAAAAGGTTTGCAAGTTGCAAAGGTCAATTTATGGACTTAAGCAAGCATCTTGATCTTGGAATATAAGGTTTGATACTTCAATAAAGTCTTATGGTTTTAAGCAAAATATCAATGAACCTTGTGTATACAAACGGATTATCGATAAGAAAGTGATTTTTCTTATATTTTACGTTGACGATATTCTACTTATTGGGAATGATATAAGAGTATTGTCAGACATAAAAAGCTGGTTCGTTAGCCAATTCTAAATGAAAGATTTGGGAGAGGCCAGTTTTGCCATTGGGATCCAAATAATATGGGATCATAAGGACAAACTGTTAGCACTGTCTTAGACATCGTATATCGATAAGATTCTTCTATAATTTTTTATGCAAAACTCCAAAAAAGGCTATTTATCTTTTTGCCATGGAGTTCACTTGTCTAAAGAACAGTGTCTTAAGACACCTCAAGAAATTAAGAATATGAAACAGATTCTTTATGTCTCTGTAGTAGGCAATCTCATGTATGCTATGTTAGGCACGAGATTGGATATATGCTATTCGGTGAGAATAGTTACTCGTTATCAATCCAATCCAAGATTTGATCATTGGGTGACTGTAAAACATATTCTCAAGTATCTTCAGAGAACGAGAAACTATATGCTAGTATATTTTGGAGAGGATTTGATCCCATTAGGATATACAGATTCTGATTTTCAATAGAATAAGGATTTTAAAAAATCCACGTCGAGATCAATAGTCACTCTTGGTGGTGGAGTCATTGTATAGAGAAGTGTTAAGCAATCGTGCATTGCTGACTCCACTATGGAAGCCTAATATGTAGCAGCTAAAGAAGTGGTATGACTACGTAAATTCTTAACTGATCTGGAAGTTGTTCTAGATATGGATAAACCACTCACCCTTTATTATGATAATGGTGGTGCAGTGACTAATTCCAAAGAACCAAGAAGCCACAAACGAGGGAAGCATATAGAGAGAAAATATCATCTCATTAGGGAGATCGTACAAAGAGGAGATGCGAACGTGATGAAGATTGCATCACAAGACAACCTTGCTGATCCATTTACCAAGACCTTAACGGATCAACAAGTGAAAGATTGTTAGGTTTTGTGCCATAAGAGTTTGTAATTATGTAAACGGTTTTAATAAATAATAATAAAGTATTCATTTTATTCAATTTATATATTTTACAAAAATTATATATATCATGAGAAACATCATTGATACTGATATATTTTCAAACTAAGTATTTAAGTGTTATATACAAGTGAATTTAGTTTGAGAGAAATAATCTAAAGAGTTCGTAGAAAGCAAACGAAGTTAGGTACTTTGTTTGTGGTAAATCTATAGTTGCGGTCCATTTTATATTTGGTACAATAGTTTTATTCGATACTATTCATGTAGTGACATGGAAATGGAGATGCTTTTTATAATAAAGATTATATAGGACTGGACCACTATAAACATGAGTTTCTAATTAATATTCGTTAAACTTAAAGATTTATATTTATCGACTAGATTATAATCTATGAATTTATCTTAATTCTGAGTGTATAATGGACTTCTGCTTATTGAGTTATATCCTCTGATTTATATGGGTGAGATTGATGTAGATGCTCGATCAATAACTTCATACTTTGGGGATAGGATTTCGTAAGTAGCTGAAAACATTCTATACAATAGTAGAATCCACTTCTTCTTGCGAGAAGTAAAAAAATAGTTCTCTTAAGGATTTATTAAGGTCTTAAACAATAAGAGCGCTCAACTTTCTATTCATATATAAACAGAAAGATAAATTCATAAGTTGTTATAAATATATTGTTCATTAAAAAATCAATGATACCTAAGGATCAAGATATAATTAGAAGGGTATAACAGATATTTTGACCTAACTCTAATTATGAACTATTTGTAAAGGGTCAAATCATATGTAGTGATTAAATCAATGGACACTGAAAATTTCAAATTGTATAAAAACATCTGTAGTTTTGAGAATGCATGCAATATTAGGTTTTTAGTGAAGTAACTCTTAAATTAATATTAGTAAATTATTAAATTAAAAAGTTTAATTAATAATTCCAATATTATTATAACTCAAAACTGTAGGTCTATCAGGTCTCCTTAATAGCTCATTTCACTATAAAAAACGTATATATAGAATATTATAATTGAACTGTCCAATTACATTTGTTACGTTGGTAACAAAATAAGTGTTCACTTAATTATTTGAATAATATTGATTATTCAAATTAATTATTAATTATTAATTATTTAATTAATTTTGTAAGAGGTTTTAAATTCAATTCTCAGTACTGATCGGGTATAAATTAATTATGAATTAAGTAGAGGTCACATGTTCGATTTCAAAATATAACATGAATTAATTTTGAATTAATTATGTTATATAGGGTAAAAATTTAATTGTAATAAACATGGGGTTCGATGTTAATTTTGATTAATAAAACCCTAATTGTTGCCTATAAAAAGAAAAAAAATAATTTTCTTTTGAGCAACTTTTGGTTATACGTATGTTCGAGAAACAGAAAGAAAATTATAGAATAAGAATTATATCTTTACTCTCTGTATAACAAAAAACAAACACTTACCTCTTACAAACATTTATTTGATTTTATTTTTAGAAAAGAAATAAAAAATAAGTAAGCACAGTTCTATATAATTATGTCCACTCACTTATTTCTTGATGTAGAGACATATCAAATAAGATAAGATGGTGAGCAATCCATAAATATCAATACAAAAGGTACATGATTCGATCTTTATTTAGTGTTATTATTTTATTTCACTATTTTATGAATTCTTGGTTCTTGAGTTTTCAAAAAAAAAAAATTAAAACTCTGGAAATTTTCAATTTTTAGCAAAAACAATTGAGTTTTCATAGATTCTCTTAACTAACTTGCCATCTCATTCTCTTATCAACCAATAGGATTCTTGCACACAAAAAGTGTGATCTCACCAAGTGTATAAATATAAGGCCTCATGTATAATTAATGTTAATTGAATGCAGTTTTGATCCTTTGCTGAAATGTTTTAAGATTCAGTTTTTTTATCTTTCTTTGAGTTTTTTTTCTTTCATTTTACTTCTTTTTGCTTCAATCTTTTAATGTGGAAAACTAATAGTCCACTGTATCAATTTGCCTAACTAACACGTAACCTAGTCAATGTGGAAAACTAATAGTCCACTATATCAAGGGGAAAGCCAAGATTTTTGCTTTACGGGAGTAAAACTTGAACTAATTTTAAACGATTAAACACGCGAAAAATTTAAAATTAAAAGGAATAAAACCACCATAAAGTTGTGGGTACAAATTATATCATCTTTCTTCAAACCCTCAAATTAATTATAATAGTTAAAGAAAAAAGAAATGCAACAAAAATAAGCTATATTTACAAATTAAAATGAAACTTTTCTCTAATTTAGATCACAAAAGTCATTTTTAATTGACTTTATATTAAATTTATCAGAGTTTTCTTTTTCAATATACATGATCAAAGTGTTGTTAAGAAAAAAATGATCTCAATCTTGTTGTGAAACTTCGCCTTGATAATCCACATAGTAAAAAATTATCGTTCATTCATTGTAGTTAAAGATTGAATTAAAAGAGCACCAAGACACTCATTTTTTGAACAAATGGGAATACTATTGAATGTTTAGACTTTACTACTGTTATATGTATTTTTCGGATTCATTAATTGGGCTGGTAAAAGTCCAATTTAGGCCCATCCAAAACCTAATAAGAAGGCCCAAAAGGGTTAACCCAGTCAAAACCCATCAGATGAGGCTCAGTATTGACTTTGAAGCCCAGCAAGTTCTTCAGTTTGCTTAGAGGATCTTCCAGCTGGCATCAACAGACCTATAAACACAGCCAGGTCGCAGCTCATCGCTTGCGCAGCTTATCTCTCAGCGAGCTCGAGCTCGAGACCACCATGACACATCAGCTCGCTCAGACGCGTAATAAGTACAATATCTTCCAGAACAGGCAGTTACCAAGTTCAACCATGATTCTCTCTCCGAATATGGCAATTGCCCAGTCAAACCATGATTTCCTCATCAGATATGGAGATCAATTCAAATTCAAATTCAAATCAACATTATCTTGAGATAATTATAGTAATTTCCTGATATTATCTAAATATATTAGGAAGTATAATTAATTCATAATTCTTTTCTTTATTTTTCCAATTGTTTAGGGAATATAATTAATTCAGGATTCTCTTCCTGATTTGCAACAACTAGAATTGTAACACCTCTTTCCCTATAAAGAAGGATTAAGATCATTGTAACAGGGACGGACAATATTCAATAATATACTGTCACTCTGCAGAATTAAAGAGACAGACAGTCGTGGACGTAGGCCTATTATTGCCGAACCACGTAAAAGCTTCGTGTTCCTCGTTTGATCATCTGTTTCTGTCTTTGTCTTTCCTTGGTATTTGTGCTTTCTCACATTGATTGCAGGTATTGGGCATTGATTACTCGTCGACTGAATTCCAACGTCGACATTTTGGCGCTAGAAGAAGGGCCCAGACTGCAATCTTTTTCATCTCAGTTCATCAACTTCTGACGATATGGCAAAGACAAGATCAAACAGGTTCCTTGGAGATGATGACCAGGCGGAAAGTCACATGAATCAATCTCAGCAGAACTTACAGCCTGGGCAAGATGCAACCATGCATGCAGCAGGCCCGTCCCAAGGACAGATACTAGGGGCTGCACCAGGCATCCCTCCCCTGCCTCACCGTCAAACGGTCCCAATTGCCCCGATGGTCGAAGGGCAGAATGCGTTGTTACGGAGGCAAGAAGCGTTGGAAGATACGGTTAGACAGCTCACAGAAGCCGTCAACATGTTGGTGCAGGCCCAGGTTCAGAACGTGACTAGGGTGGAAGTTCAGGCACCACTGGGAATGCCCCAACCTCCTGAACCGGCGCGAAGGCCTGAAAGGCTAGCAAGGGAAGTCCCGCGACCCGCAGACTCGGCTCGCTCATCTAATGCGCGTTCGAGGGCCGGAAGACACCCTGTTCAACACGAAAGGGAGGTCGCACGTCCTGATAACCTGGTAGCAAGATCGAGCCAGGATGGAAACAAGCGGATGGAAGTTGGTCAAGGCAGAGTCCGAGCCGCAGCTCATTATGCCGATGAGGTGGACGGACAGCAGGTAAGATCCCATCGTCATGAGGGTCAATCCGAGGAAGATGAAAGGTATGACCCTGAACATCCGGCTCCAAGTCATGATCACAGGAGGAGATACGAACTCCGAGACCCCCAAGTAGAGGAGCTCCTCCGAAGGGTCTGGCAGTTGGAAGCGCGACCTGGAGTTCCGGAGCAGCGTGGGCTCTATGGAGATAGGACCCCATTCACAAGGGAGATTGAGACACAGTCTCTCCCTCCAAGGTTCAAGATGCCAACCATTCAGCAGTACAATGGGGACAGTGACCCATATGACCATCTTGACGCATTCAACGTTCAGATGGACCTGCAGACAGGAAGTCCGATGGTGAAGTGCCGAGTATTCCCCGCTACATTGGGGGATATTCCGAGGACGTGGTTCAAGAATCTCCTAGCTCGCAGCATAGGAAGTTGGGAGTAATGCCAACAGAAGTTCGTTGGTCAATACAGGGCACTGAGAAGGCAGCTCGCTCCATCCTGCCACCTAGCTACCATTTTTCAGCGTCAGGGTGAGTCGTTAAAAGAATACATCACCAGGTTTAGACGTGAGGTCGCGAATGTTGAGCATCCATCAGATGAAAGCATACTAACAGCGATCTCAGCTGGGTTGCGAAAGGATGGAAAGTTGTACGAGAGTATTTACAAGTCCCCAGTGAAGGATCTGGGAGAATTCTACGAGCGAGCTGCGAAAGAGATCAGGTGGGAAGAAACCTTCGGCCCGAAAAAGCAGAATCAGAAGAATGAAGCGGGCAGTTCCAGCCAGCCAAAGAGGAGAAACAATGGCCGGATGAAGAAGGAAGGAACAATGCCTCAAGTAATCAGATCGCCAAAAGAGCGAGGAGAGAGCCAAGGTATGAGCGACCTCAGCGTTGGGGTCACCAGGAAGGATACAGCGTCCTGACGACATCACCGGACAGGATTTACGCTGCCGAGCGGAATAAGGAGGATTTTGGGAGGCCCAATCCTATAAGGACTCCAATTCAGCACAGAGACCAGGACAAATTCGGTGCCTATCATAATGAGGTCGGGCACAGTACCTCAGATTGCTGGGCGTTGAAAAACGCCATTGAAAAATTAATCAAGCGAGGTCGCTTAGGAGAATATGTGGCAAGACCTACTGACCAGCGACCTCACCAGCAACGACCTCAACAGCAACAGCCAACACACTAGCAACAACCCTAACGAGCTTTCGAGCAAGGTCAGGAACCTGCGGTAAGAACCATTTTTACTATTTATGGTGGCCCCCATATCGCAGGTGATTCCAACAGATCGCATGAGAGATACGTCCGAGAGGCGAATCATTCATTTCAACTCAATGGGTCGGAGGGACCCACCAAAAGAGCAAAGCCGACCTCAGACGAGATCGTATTTACAGAAGAAGATGCTAGAGGAGTGATCTGTCCTCATAACGACGCGCTGGTTATACGAGCTAAAATCAGCAATATGGAAGTTAGACGCATCATGATCGATACCGGAAGCTCGGTGAACGTGTTGTATAGGAGCTGTTTTAACCAGATGGGGCTGCGAACAGAGCAAATGAGGCCATCCCCGGAGCCTTTATTCGAATTCACTGGAGATGCTGTGGTACCAGTAGGGCAGATTAAGCTGCCACTGACTCTAGGAGAGACAGGTCGTCAGGCAACAACCTTGACAGATTTCTTGATAATCGACTGCCCATCAGCATATAACGTGGTCCTCGGAAGACCTACTATGAACGAGTTGGACATGGTTACTTCGACCAGAACTCTGACAGTAAAGTTCCCAACTCCTAATGGCATCGGATGCGTTCGAGGAGAACAGCACCTAGCTCGTCGTTGCTATGAAGATGCTGTGAAGATGGGTGTAAGAGGAAAGAAGGTGAACGTGGTCTCAGGAGGCGAGCCACGAGCTATGACTGAGAAGGGAGTCAGTCACGACCTGGACCCTCACGAGGTAGATGCAGACTAAGCTACCGGTCCAATTGAGGAGTTAGAAGATGTACCAGTCAGTGAGGTAGATCCTGAGCGATGCTTGAAGCTGGGAAGAGGATTAACTCCGGAGCTGAGAATCCAGCTCGCTGACTTCCTAAAGACGAACTTGGATGTGTTTGCATGGAATCATGAGGACATGGTGGGAATAGATCCGGAGGTGATGTCTCACAGGCTGAACATTGATCCTCATTTCAAGCCAGTTCGTCAGAAGAGAAGAGCAATGACAGGGGAACGATACTTAGCACTAAAGGAAGAGGTGGACAAGCTTCTGGTTAACAAGTTCATCAGAGAAGCTTACTACCCGACCTGGGTCGCCAACCCCGTGCTGGTGAAAAAGAAGAACGGGAAGTGGAGAACTTGCATCGACTTCACCGACCTAAACAAAGCATGTCCCAAAGACAGTTTTCCCCTGCCAAGGATAGATCAGCTCGTGGATGCTACAGCTGGCCACGAGCTCCTGAGCTTCATGGATGCATATTCGGGATATAACCAGATCCCAATGAAGCCCGAAGACGAAGAGCACACCTCGTTCATGACTGATCGGGGGCTATATTGCTACAAGGTAATGCCCTTCGGTTTGAAGAATGCTGGAGCGACCTATCAACGCTTGGTGAACATGATGTTCAAAGAACAAATTGGAAAAACCATGGAGGTCTATGTGGACGATATGCTAGTGAAATCCAAGCAGATAGGTGACCATGTTAGCGACCTGAGAGAGATGTTCCAAATTCTGAGGAGCTATCAGATGAAGTTAAACCCGCTCAAATGTGCATTTGGAGTAGCTTCTGGGAAGTTCCTGGGCTTCATGGTCAACAGTAGGGGAATTGAAGCAAACCCTGAGAAGATCAAAGCACTGATTGACATGAGGTCGCCTACCAGGGTGAAGGACGTACAGAGCCTCAATGGCCAGGTCGCAGCATTGAGTAGGTTCATTTCGAAAGCGATAGACAAGTGTGTCCCTTTCTTTGACGTTCTGAAGAAAGCAAAGAG